>VWZI01001200.1:460704-472236 GCA_013396835.1 Psilopogon haemacephalus
ATTTTTATTAATAATAATCATGTAGTGAGATGTGTTTGTAATTTTGTCTCTCAATTTAATTTGTTGTAAGGTGGGAGGGGGCAAATACTGGTTTCACCATTTCAGATCCGTGTTGTCTGAGAGTATTAACGTTTTAATTAAGTTTAAGCAGAAGAAATGCCGATTTTTAATATGTATGTAATTGTTTAAAAGATGCACACGTTTTAAAAGGAAATATACTGTGCGGCGAAGAAACCAGTTGAGGCATTGCGATCAACCGACGACTCCAAAAAGACTCATCTACGACAGCCCTGTAAATTCCTCTAAAGACGGTAAATTGACTCTACAGTCTGACCAATTTTTTTATTTTAAATATACTTCCTTTTATGTGTTCAACAATTAAACGCTTTTTGGGTGCTTCATTTCATCACAGGGAGTTCCAAGGGCGAATCGGTGACTCGTGCAGTACGTTCAAGGAAGGCTGTTACAGGGGCAGAGCCTGTAGTCCTGTTTCAGGGGCTCTGCTCCACCTGTACTAAGCACAAATTCAACTAACAAGTTCCAAGGGCGAATCAGTGACTCGTGCAGTACGTTCAAGGAAGGCTGTTACAGGGGCAGAGCCTGTAGTCCTGTTTCAGGGGCTCTGCTCCACCTGTACAAGCACAAATTCAACTAACGAGTTCCAAGAGCAAATTGGTTACTCATGCAGTACGTTTGAGGAAGGCTGTTACAGGGGCAGAGCCTGTAGTCCTGTTTCAGGGGCTCTGCTCCACCTGTACAAGCACAAATTCAACTAACACAGAGTTAGAGCAGAGCCAAGCGAGGAAATACAACCATGTGCTGACCTGGTGTCGTGTTTCCCTTCTTCGTGCTCTGACTGGCCCAGATGGTTTGCATTTTTGTCTGGAAACGGTTAACAGAAGCAAACATCTCCACCTCTTTTTAGATGTTGGAAATACCATTTCCCTTACAATGGTTTATCTTCAAGGCTTAGCTGCCTGTGCTGTGGTATGGTATGAAGCTTAGTGTCTATGTTAACATGGTAACAGTGTTCTCAGAGTTGTACTATCAGCTGTAAGTGATCGATTGGCTGCTCCAGTCCTTTGGGACCAATGCAGAAATAATCAGAGAAGGTTCTCACGGCTGAACCTCTATTACAGGGGTGACTACTGTGAAATGAATAAATGGGTAGTTGTCTGCTGCCTACATTGACTGCAGGTTGGGTGGTCAAGTCTCTATTCTTGTAAAATCCTCAGGCGAAATCTAGGTCCAGCCAGGCCATCCCAGCCAGCCAGGCCAGGCCAGGTGCTTATTTTGTGCAGCGTTCGCAGCACAACTTGCAGCCTACAGCGCAGAGTGGAACTTGATCCATCACTTTACCCTACTTGCTGAACCCACTTACGCTACTACTGGAATCACACTTCTCTGACTGTGTCCCTAAACAAGTACTGTAACCTGGTCCTTTGAGTTGGTGGTGTGTGGACTGCTGGAAATTAACTCATGAGAAACTCTCTGTGTGGCCCTCGCGTAAGCAAGCCAGCGAGTCAGAGGGAACCTATCAAAGTAATAGTATCTGCTGAGCTGTTCTTCATTTAGCACCTGTAAAAGGGGATAGGTGCAAACTGTGAACTATTTAGTGAGCAAGAGGTGGCTTTTCAAGTAGCTGTGCTGTGTCGTTTTAGTCCTGGATGAGCCTGGTGTTCTGTAGATCAGCCATTCCAGTGGTGTTGTTGCACACTAGCTGAATCCATCCCAGTGGCAGGTTCATTCACTCTCAAAACTACCTCTTTTCCCAGTAAAGCACAAAGGTGGGAAGACCTGCTGAAAAATCAAGCAGTGGAGTATTTCTGGTGTTAGAAATGCAAACTTCTCTGGTAAGCAAATGGTATCTGACTTCAGTGACACGTTCTTCATCTCAAATGTTTATGACATTAAACAGGTAAAGTAATTTTGATAATTTGGGTATAGTCCACCATAAATGTTTTGACTTACACACTTTTGACTCTGTTAATGTGAATTTCTTGGAATTTCTGTGTATCCAGCCTGTAAGGAATGAAAATTCATAAGGCCCATGAGGGTGCTTCTGCCTTATGTAGATGACATTAAGTAGTGATTTAATGTAACTTAGATACACTTTTCTTCTCCTGAGCAGAGCTACCATTCAGTTAATACTACACAGGAGAAAGACTAACTTGAAGAGCTTTGTTTCTTTAATTCTCACTGTATAGCTTTTATCAAGAAACAAGAACTGTAAAGCACACCAGTTAGCATACTGTCCTGCCTCCTCTTTACCACAGACTGTAGGAACCTTCAGTAGCAAAAAATTAACTTGGAACCCGACCCCCACCTAGGCTCTAAGTACAGCTGAACCACACATCCCAGTGAGCTCCATGAACTGGTTTCAGCACAGTCCCAGGAGGTGCAGAGCAAGCCCAGAACTCCTCAGGCTGCTTGGTCCACACCTGCCCTCCCTCGTACCCTGCCCAAACCTTTCTGATGTGTCTTTGTTATTTGTGTGGTATGTAGAGGGCAAAGGGCTGACATAAATTGAGCTAGAAGCTTCACTTGCGTAGGGAAGACTCATGCAGGTGCAGAGCTAATATTACAATTATTTTTTTTCAATCTCCAGCTTAAGAAGAGTCCTTCTAGTACTGTAAATATCACTGCATAATTTAGAGCACCTCTTGGACTTCTCTAAATTTATGCTGGATGTGACCTCAGAAGCAGCCCTGGGACTGGGAAGAAACAAATATTTCAGTTTGCCCCTTTTATACTTTATTTTTGTACAGGGGCTGATAGATTTGTAAAGAAAACTTGATCTTATCAGTATGCTGCTCTCAGTCTGACTGATGCCTGTGATATCAAGGTGTTAAGTTGGTCCAATAAATGTTCATTAACCTCTGCTTCAATTTACTTAATAAAGGTACACTAGGTTATTCAGTGTCTCAGAGTGGTAAGATTATTGCATGGTAACCTAGTTTAGACAGTCCTGGCCACTGTCATGCGACCCACAGCATGCAACTATTTAAAATCAGAGGGACATTTTTTCATCTCCTCACCAAAACTGAACTCTTCCACGTATTTTAGCATTGGTTTCAGTTGGTTTGGGTCATGCAGTCAACTGCCACTAGCCTTCATGCTAAAATATCACTGCCTGCCTCAGAGTCTTCATTAGCAAGGTTACTCAGCTGATTTTGAAAGGACAGCATAGAAGGTGAGAAGTTACAGCCTAAGCAGCATTTAACTGAAGTGTGTGCTTCAAGATCTGGATCCTGGAGCCACTTAGAAAAGTGAATGCACAGGCTCGTTTCCATGCTTTTCCCATTTTTTATCTTTTCTCCACAGAAATTATTTCAGAGTGCTGTTATTTAAGAAAATACTTGGAAATCCTGCCAAAGTCCACACTGTTTTTGGCAAATCTAAACTGAAATATTACATCCAAACAGTTTTGGTCCCCTTCTCTCCCACAGCAGCCATTTCTCAACTTCTTTAATGTGCAGGCAGTTGGAACTCAAATTTCAGGCTTAAAATACTTGGGAAAAGAGGATTGTGAAAACTACAGGAAAAGTACATTTCTCAACTAACTTTTGTCATCTGTTTTTACAACCTAAATTGACAGAGTCTGAGCTAAAGCAGACACCACAAAAGAAGTCTACTTTCTTTATGTGAAGCATATTCATTTTCTTAATAAGCCTGCCTCTCAGTCTAGTTTCTTCTCTACTTCTTAATGAGCTAAAACTTACCTGTAACTCTTACCAAGGAGACTGCTGCACATTATGTCAAGTTGTAGCATACAAATACCTGCACAACAGAAAAATACATTACAAACAAGGAGGGCAGAAGTAACCTCTCCTGAATGATTGTGCTTTGTGTACCTGCCATAATGGTGAGTGCAGAAGCTGAAGCTAGAGGAGAGTGTACTTCTTCTAATGCTGCACAAGAAATTCAAAGCCAGTTCCAACATCTGCTATGGTTGTGTTTTTATTTACTGATGTAGTTAGTGCACTTATGGTAATTTTTATTTTCCTCCCCTTTAGTGATTTTTAGCAGTCTTCTGCTTCAATCCTGTGAAAGGTGGACCTGAAGTAAGTTTTTTTTACTTCTTAGGATTTTTCCTCAGAGTTAAAAGCTTTTAAATCCTCCTTCCCTGATCATTTTGTTACATAATTCTTACCTCAGCAATACATTTCCCATAGCTGTAATCTCAGTTAAGCTTTTAGCCAGTTAGAATCTTGATCACTTTTCATGTAGTCTTAGACTTTCTGAGGGGGAAAAAAAAAAAACACATCACAGAATCAGAGAATGCTTTGGTTTGGAAGGGACCTCAAAAATCATCTAGTTCCAAAGGCCATGCCATGGGCAGGGACATCTTCTGCTAGATCGGGTTGCTCAGAGCCTCATCCAACCTGACCTTGAACTCTGAGCGACATGTTCCAGTGTCTTCTCACTCTCATAATGAAGAATTTCTTCCCAATATCTAATCTAAATCTGTCCTCTTTCAGTTTGAAACTGTTACCCCTCATCCTCATCACTACGCTCTGATAAAGAACCGCTGCATATCTTTCCCTCTTTAAGCACTACAAGACCACTTTGTCTTCCTGAAGCCTTTGCTTCCCCAGGCTCAACGACCTCGACTTTCAGCCTGTACTCATGGGGAGGTACTCCAGCCACCTGAGCATCTTTGTGGCCCTCCTCTGGACTCACTCAAGCAGGTCCATGTCCTTATGCTGAGGATCCCAAAGCTAGATACAGTACTCCAGGTGGGGTCACACAGGAGTGAAATAGAGAGGGAGAGTCACCTCCCTTGTCCTTCTGACCATTCTCCTTTTGATGCAGTCCAGGATGTGTTTGGCCTTCTGGTTTGTGAACACATTACTGGCTCATACTGAGTTTTTCATCCACTGGTACCCCCAAGTCCTCTGCAAGACAGCTTTTAATCTGTGTATTGCTCAGCCTGTATTTGTGCTTGGCATTTCTTCAGCCCATGTGCAGAACCTTGCACTTGGCCTCGTTGAATATGACGAGTTTTGCACAAGCCAACCTCTCCAGCCTGCCAAGGTTCCTCTGGGTGGCATCCCTTTTCTCCAGCATGCTGACTGCACCACATAGCTTGGTGTTGTCAGCAAGCTTGCTAAGGGTGCACTCAGTACCACTGTTCATTGTCACCAACAAAGGTGTTAAAAGAGCTATGTCTATATGCATATGCATATCCATGCATTCTGCTGCATTTCTTCTTGGCAGCTTAGCCTGTGAGCAGAACTCCCCCAAAGAAACTGGGCACAAGGCTGCTAAAGCAGTGAAGAACTTCAAGAAGTTTGGCCCCAGCCTATGGCAACAGTCAACAACAAAAGACCAAAATTTCAAGTGCAATAGAAAAGATTTTATTTAAAGCATCTTTTTGTATACCAGAGATGAGAAAGCAGGTGACTGCTTCAATCCACAGATCAAGGCAACCTAAACTCTGACTTTAATTACCAAGTTGGTTTTTTTTCCTCTTGGCATTTGAAAATCCACTTAAGTAATCCACAAGCTCTCTTCAAGAGGTCTGGATTTGGATTTATAAGGTACCTGCCAATAAGGCCGAATGAACAAAGTGAAAGGTATGTTGCCTGCAGAGAAAATAAATAGACAAAGGCTTTGAAACAGAGCAGCAGATTTAGAAACATGAGAGCTGTGCTTGGCTCCAGGAGTTATCTGCTGTGCAAGGCAGGGTAAGTCACTTTACCTTTCCCTATATGTCCTCTCCTGCACTGTCACTTGCTGTCTTTTCAGGCTGCAAGCCATATGGATAGGGATCTGATGTGTGTTTTAGAGTGTCAAGCATAGGTAAGGCCATGAGGTGATACCAGAATATATGGGCATGAACAACTCTGGTGCTTAACACTGACAGGCTGAACAGTCCCCAGCTCCTGACCGGTATTTGCAGATATGCTCCATGTAAAGTTAAGTTGGGTGGCGATAAAGATTTTACTCCATCACAGCAATGTTCCGTGATCGAATCTGCTGCTGAAGATGCTAAAGGTGAAGGTGTGGCACCTACTGTGTGCCCAAAAGACAGGCAGGTGTCCACCATGAGATGCAAGTGCTTCAATAGCAGGTATGATGATCAGTAGGAGGTTCCATGATCAAATCTGGATTTCTGTAGCTGCTAAACATGCAGGTGTGGCACCTACTGTCTGTCCAAAAGACAGGCAGGTGTCCACCATGAGATACAAGTGGTTCAGTAGGAGGTATTATGATTAGCAGGAGGTTCCATGATCAAATCTGGATTTCAATAACTGCTAAACATGCAGGTGTGGCACCTACTGGCTGCCTGACAGGCAGGTGTCCACCATGAGATGCAAGTGCTTCAATAGCAGGTATTATGATCAGTAGGAAGTTCCATGATCAAATCTGGATTTCTGTAGCTGCTAAACATGCAGGTGTGGCACCTACTGTCTGCCCAAAAGACAGGCAGGTGTCCACCATGCGCTACAAGTGGTTCAGTAGGAGGTATTAAACACAGTCTCAAGCTTTTAATACTAAGCTGCACAGGCAGCAGCATCCTGTGCAAGATCTTCCACTGACCAAAGACAGATGTGAAGTTGCCAGGGCTGAAAGGAGAGGAGGGTTTTCTTGGCTTAGGGAAAACATACACCAGGGAGCCTTCATTGTGCCCAAGGAGCTCCTTGTAGGAGCTCAGAGTGTGAAATGCAGGTAAGTTCATAGCTGTTGCTTCTAGCAATTTGTGGTTTGTTTCCAGTTTGAGGGTTTGGAGCACTGTTTTGTTTGTGTTTTTTTTAAACTTTCTCCAGTGTGACACCAGTTTCAATGCTTCCTCTCCTGCAGTCCCTGCATCTGCACCTTGGCTGATTTGCTGTTGTCTTCTGGGCTGTTTCTGACAGGTACTTTGTCCCATTTTAGTGATTTAATGAAAACAATTTCCCTCTCAAGAAGGTCGGTTCCATGTATCATGTACTTGGTGGCTATATGGTGATTTTTATTGATTGATGTTGCTACTGAACTACTGCTGAAACTACTGAAACTTTACCTTCAGATCTTGAGACTGTTTGAAGTATTGGTTTTTTTTTTTAAAGCCTGGGTGTCTCACACTTTGCTGTAGCTTAAAATCGTGTGAAACAACATAAAATTTATAGTTTTATTGCTGCAAGACTCAACAGTTTTAAATTAACCTGACATCATTTTGGAAACATTCTGTCTAGCCCAGAGTATTTGTTGTGTTGGTGGCTACTAACCTGCTCCATTAGCATTCTGGTGGTTCAGCAGTTCCCCACCCCCACACACACTTTGAAATAACCCAGGCTAGGACTCAGTTGGCTGGAAGTTAATAAATTAAGCTTTATATTAACAGCTTTGCACAATATATCAAGCAGATATTTATAATGTATAACAGATATTTACAGATATATACAGTAAAAAAGGTAATACTGAAACACCGCAGCCCTCCCAGAGATCAAAAGCCCTAAGAGGGGTTTCTAACCACCCCTACCACCTTCCTCCCTTCCCCAGCCTTATCTCACCATCTGTTTTATGCAGCAGATAGGTGAAGGTAGATCAGCCAGGGGGGGTTAGCAGCAGGAAAGAAGTTAGTGAAATTATTCAGATTCAGCTACAAAAGGCAGGGAGAAAGAGACATGCAAAAGCAGCCACAGCCCAAAGCGGTCTGACTTAGATTGAAGTTTGGGTTACAACTCTTAAAACGTTTTTGTTTTTTCTTTCTCAGTAAAGCTATGAGTGAAGCAGCACCATCAGTGTTTTCCTTTCTCAGCCTATAGTCTAATTTCTCATTCAATTAGTTCAAACCAGCACAACCATTTATATTTTAAAGGCCAACCTAGGAAGTCCACATTTGCCTTTCTAAGCAACACATTCAGCTCCAACTTTCTCCATCTGTAGCATCACCACTAACATAGCATAGCACAGCATAATAGCACATAACACAGCATAGCATAATATAGCGCAGCACATAACATTATAGAATAGTCAGGGTTAGAATGGGCTTCCAAAGGTCATCCAGTCTAACCCCCTCTGCAATAAACACAGCCATCCTCAACTAGATCAGGTTGCCCAGAGCCCTGTCTAGCCTCACCTTGAATATCTCCAGGGATGGGGCCTCAACCACCTCCCTGGGCAACTTGTTTCAGTGTTCCACTACCCTCATGGTAAAGAACTTGTTCCTAACATCCAATCTAAATCTACTCTTCTCTAGTTTGAAGCCATTGCCTCTTGTCCTATCACCAGAAGTACTGGAAGGTGGCGATTAGGTCTTACTGGAGCTTCCTCTTCTCCAGGTTGAACAACCCCAGCTCCCTCAGCCTGTCCTCATAGCAGAGGTGCTCCAGAGCTGGACACATTACTGCAGGTGAGGTCTCACCAGAGCAAAGTGACAGAATCAGCTCTCTGGATCTGCTGGCAATGCATCTTTTGATGCAGCCCAGGGTGCCATTGGCCTTCTCGGCTGCAGGCACACACTCTCTGCTCATGTCCAGCTCCATAACATAGCATAACATCCTAACATAACATATAGCATATAACATATATTGCATATAACACATAATATAACCACATAACATTTTCAATTATAATTTCTATCAATCACCAACATTTTTTTTTCTGTTAAATTTATTATTTTAAAATAATACAGACTTTAAAATAAATTTTCATTTGAATAGTATGTTTATAATGTAATATCACAGGGGGCTAGTCTCTTGTTTGGCTCTCTGGTCAAAGCCAGCGAGCAGGAGACAACTGAGGGGAAAGAGTAAGTCTTTGAGGCACAGAAGCTGAGGTGTCTGAGTGGACTGGGATTGAAGGAAATGATCAAAGCACCCAAGCTGCACCAAATGAAATAAAAGATTAGAAGGAAGATGGAGTGCCTGGAAATCCACACAGGTAGATTTCATTTCAAAGTGTGCCACATCTGCAGATGGTTGTCTTGTGAATTGTTTGTGCAAGGCAAGATTCATTCCTGTACCAGCAGCCAGCACAAGGTCTGTGTGTGGCAGGCAAAGCTCCAGCAGGAGTGGGGACAGCCTGGGTTAACCTTAGTCATCCATACAAAGAGGGAGTTTGGGGGCCAGTGGGGAGCTCTAGAAACTATTTCAGCCACAGCTGCTGGTTGCTGCCCATCTTCTCCTATATTACTCCTGAGATGGGATGTTGAACTCATGAAGACAGCAGTAGGTTGCACATCAGGAAGCTGTCCCTGCTCCAAAGGCACTCTTACAAAGGTCCAATTTCTCTGGAGGGAGCTACAAAATGTGTTTATTTCTGTTTGAAATCTATATTCCTGATATTGTTTCAGCTGTAGCACTGATGGGTAAACAAACTTGTTTGTACCGCTGTAGTGAGAGCAGACATTTCAAAGTCATTACCTGAGTAAAACCAGCAGTTGGTCTGTTGTCCACTTTCTCAGGGATGACTGAACAGTATTAGCCAATTAAATTAGATTATGATTCCTCAATGGGATTAGACTGGCAAATACTACAGTCCTGATGGACAGGGAGTTGACATAGAATCATAGAATCACTTAGGGTTGGAAGGGACCACAAGGATCATCTAGTTCCAACTCCTCTGCCATGCCCAGGGACACCCTACCCTACATCAGGCTGCCCACAGCCTCATCCAGCCTGGCCTTAAACACCTCCAGGGATGTGACCTCAATCACCCCCCTGGGCAACACATTCCAGGCTCTCACCACTTTCATGGAAAAGAACTTCCTCCTCACATCCAATCTGAATCTCCCCACCTCCAGCTTTGCTCCATTCCCCCTAGTCCTCTCACTACCTGATAGCCTAATAAGTCCCTCCCCAGCTTTTTGGTAGGCCCCCTTCAGATACTGGAAGGCCACAAGAAGGTCACCTCAGACCCTCCTCTTCTCCAAAGTGAACAGCCCCAACTCTTTCAATCTGTCCTCACAGCAGAGGTGCTGCAGCCCTCTGATCATCCTCGTGGCCCTTCTCTGGANCACCTTATACTGTTATATTTACTTTAAACTATATGGAAATACAATTTCATTTTTCCTGTCTTTCAAAAAAAAAAAAAAATCCATATTGTAGTGAGTTTACTCTACGGTAGGGGGGGAGGGATCCACTCTAACCTGATTCATAGGGAAGCTCAGCTCCACTGTTAAAAGTGACAGCTAGGAAGAGGCAAGGAGAAACGCCCCATAAAACCAGTGGCCCTACACATCCCGTGGGCACCTTCTGCTGAAGGTCACTGTGACCTGCAGCACTGAGCAGAGATGTCTCACTTGTCTCAAATTTGTGATCATTTGTGCCCTACCCTGCACATCATCTGCGCATCATTGTTTAAGTGGTGTTGTGATTATTAATAACTTGTTATGAATTATTAATAATTTTTAAAATTACTATTATTTTTTAGTATTAATATGCAAAAATTCGGGGGAAATTCCCTGAGATTCTGTGGACGTTTGGTCGACAAGAAGCAATTACACAAAGGTTATTTATAAACGCAGAATTAAAGAGTTTTAAACAGTTAGAACTTGGAAAAACAGGGACCTGATAACAGGGAAAATTCTAACCCCCCCCCACACCGTACTCACAGACACCATAGACACAAAGTGTCCCAGGAGAGGAGGAGGAGGAAAGCTTTGCCTTGTCACTGCTGGTGCAAAACTGCAATGCAGGCTGCAAACGTGTGGCAGCTGTGAAAGAGCTGCAAATATCCTCCAGTGAAAGGCAGCAGGGGGAAAAAAAGGCAACTGCTCTAAATCACCCCCTTAAATACACTACTTTGAAGGGTGAAACTGGCCGATAGGCATTAGCGTCCATTGTTTGAATGAAGTCAAAGTCCTGTGCCTAGGTGTCCACCCCAGCACTTGAGGGGCAGCACAAGACACCTGACTTGGTCCTGTGCCATGCACTTAGCCTTTTGGGCTTTCTTGGGCCAAACCCTCATTGTTTTGCTCACACCATCAATCCCCAGACCTTGCTACAGGAGGAGGAGAGCAGGGATTTGAACTAACTTGGCAGGATTTATGCCCTACCAGGACAAGTGGCTTGCCCACAGATGCTTTCAAAGGGGTCAAAAGTATCTTCACATCTCTTCTGAGTCTGTCCTGCCAAACAAGACTTGCCACCTTCTGGGTTTCTCTTTGCAAACAAAGTCTTTCTTTTCAGCCCCGGCTAATGAGAGATCTTAGTTACGTACACATCTTATTTACTTCTGCCACCAAACTTTATTTCTCCTCTGCCTTTTCTGAGGTGGCAAGGCAAAAGCTGGACATAGTCCAGATCAGGATGTACTACTAAAAGGCATAATAGTCTATTGCATTAGCATTTGCTACTTCTTTTGGCCCAGTCTTTGTTACTTACAGCGTTTGGTTTGGTTTGTGTCAGTTGATCTAACAGCCCTTCACAGCAGTTCTCAGATCTTTCTTTCCCCAAGAGCAGTTCAAGTTGCTTCTTCCAATATGTATTGCCTCACACGTGTCAACATCAATTTGATCTATCACTTTGTTCCAGTTTACCTGGCTTTCAAGTAATTTGGAATTCATCAAAACTTACTTTGAGGTTTACTGGCCTAAAAAAA
>VWZI01001200.1:473945-499980 GCA_013396835.1 Psilopogon haemacephalus
AAAAAAAAAAAAAAAAAGAGAACTCCTCTTCCTGTGCCTCCAGACCAGATCCATGCTGGCTTGAGTACATTGTACAGTGTAAACCAGCATGGTCTTTCCAGCTTAACTTGTTCCCCTTTCAGGTATTGCAATTGCATTTAATTCTTCTTTGACCCACTTATGCCCAAGCCAACTCATCAATTAGTGGGGGGGGAATAGTTGGGCTCCTAAACACCAGAAGCAAGGAAAGGGGGTGACTGTTTTTAACTGGGGCATTTCAGCTGAGGAGTAGAGGAACAAGTGACAACAGAGGAGAGTAAAGCGAGAGCAAGACACAGACTCACAGGGTTTTTTTTTTCCTGATCAACTTGGACCAGTCATATGCCCTGCACTGCTGGAAATGCACATTGCTGATCTCTTGGCTCAGAGGCAAGAGCAGGATTTCAGAGCAGGAGAGTATCAAGTCTGTCCTGATTCCTGCAGGGAAGCTGAAAGCCCATTACACCCAGCACAACACCAGCCAGGCGCTGTCCAGGCAGCCACTGCTGTCTCACAGCAGCACAGGGAAAGCTTTCTGGGGCAAGCAGGTAGGATATGTGACAGAGAGACATGGGTGCCATCACTGCCCCCACTGTCACACAGTAAAGTATGATATACAGTCCCCTTGCCCCATCGCCTGGCAGCATATTCACGAGGTCTTGTAATGACAGGACGAGGGGGAATGGGTTCAAATTGGCGGAGGGAAGATTTGAACGGGATGTTAGGAAGAAATTGTTCACAGTGAGGGTGGTGAGGCACTGGAACAGGTTGCCCAGGGAGGTTGTGGCTGCTCCCTCCCTGGAGGGGTTCAAGGCCAGGCTGGATGAGGTCTTGAGCGACCTGATCTAGTGGGAGGTGTCCCTGCCAATGGCACAGGGGGGTTGGAACTAGATGATCTTTAAGGTCTCTTCCAACCTAAACCATTCTATGATTCTATGATCTCTGCTAAAAGCTACATTTTAAGATGTTTCAGGCTGAGATCTGCCATTCCTGCAGACAAAACAAAAGCATCTTTAAAACAGAAATTAACTCAAAAGCCACAGTCAACGATTTCACAGTAAGAACAATCTTCAGCTTTACTGTGTTTCAGCACAGAAAGTGAAAATGTGGCTTAGAAAAGCAATTCATTCATGAGGTGTCCAGGCTCATAGGAAGTGAGATACAACCATTTGTACCCAGTGTCCTACCATCTGTGCCAAGCCTATGATAGACCTTGCCTGACAGGATGGAATACTGCTCCTGTAAAGGCATCCTTGACATGATACATCTCTACAGCACTGGGCCGGACTAGGTCTGAAAAAAAACCCCAGCCTTTTATAATACACAGATGAATTTAGCACTTAAGAAGATTAATGGATTCATAAAGAGCCTGGAAATCCAAACTCATTGAATTTAGTTCATGGAGCAGGTCAAATAGGCATTTATCAAACCATCTGGCACCTTTCTTCCCTGGGGGAAAACTGTGGTCGAGCTACAGATAGATAAGCAGGCATCATAGCAGGGAGGGTTTGGTTCTCCCTGCACTCCGTTTTCCTCTAGAAATCACTGGTGATAATTAGAAAGCAGTAGATCTTTTAAGGACAGAGTGCTGCAGATCAAAGCAGGCTGCACCAAGACACATGTCTTGAAGCCCCTGGGGACCGTGTCTCTTTCCTGGCAAAATATCCCGGCAGAAAAGCAGCTTCCTTGTCTCAGGTGGTAGCTGCTCCAGGAGCATGCAGCCGTTTAGTTGATGCTGGCTTTCTCCAGAGCTGTTTACAGGCTGTGGGACCAACCCTGGGGCTGCTCACTGATGTCATGGGGTGCCAGCAATGTTTGAGGCTGAGGGTGCTGAGTTTCACTCCAGGCTGGACTGGCCCAGCCAGGGAGAACAGATCCCTTTGCTGAAGCATTGAGCCCTTCCTGGAAAAGTTTTGTTCTTTCCCCACTTCTCTGAGACAAGCACAAATGTAAGAGGTCTTCATGCACTGAATGAGAACATTGCCCACCATTTTTCTGTCATTAAATGCTCAAAGCCCATCTTCAGCTGGCCTGCCCTTTAAATACATTTTGGGGTACTCCTCAATACGTGGCTGGACCTACAGAAAAGCTGGGGAGGGACTTTTTAGGCTACCAGGTAGTGACAGGACCAGGGGGAATGGAGCAAAGCTGGAGGTGGGGAGATTCAGATTGGATGTGAGGAGGAAGTTTTTCAGCATGAGAGTGGTGAGAGCCTGGAATGGGTTGCCCAGGGAGGTGGTTGAGGCCACATCCCTGGAGGTGTTTAAGGCCAGGCTGGATGAGGCTGTGGCCAGCCTGATCTAGGCTGTCCCTGGGCATGGCAGGGGGTTTGGAACTGGATGATCCTTGTGGTCCCTTCCAACCCTGACTGATTCTATGATTCTAAAATGCAGAGGAAGGGACAGCTACCCTCAGTTGTTTTTAGCCAATACCATGTCTGTACTGAACCCCTGCCCTAGCAAACCACGAGCCAGGGCAGCTCACTCTCTACCACTGTGGCTCCAGTTCCTGTGGGGACTGAGCCAGGGCAGGGGTGCATTGCTCATGCAATGTGCTGAATTGCTCATGAAAAGGCAAGGGTTGGGGGTAAGCAAATGATTGAAAAGTTGTTTGGTTGTGGGGTTTTTTTTTTTGTTTTTTTGTTTTAATATTAATTTCCAATTTTGTTCCTCTTTCTTGATATTTGAGCAGTAAAAAAGGATTGTATATTCTGCATCATTTCCTGTGAACATGTAAACCATAGCATGGTAAGCCAGGTGCAACGCGGTCATATAGTTAAAACACCACAGAAAATATAGTAACTTATTTTTTTAAAAGCATTGCTACTTACCAGAAATGTAAGCACAACCATGTACCAAATCAAATTGTCTCTTCTTTGTGCTCCAATAAGTAGCTTGCCATGCTCAGAGGGCTGGAGCACCTCTGCTATGAGGACAGGCTGAGAGAGCTGAGGCTTTTCAGCCTAGAGAAGAGAAGGCTTCGAGCAGACCTTATAGTAACCTTCCAATATCTGAAAGGCACCTACAGGAGGGCTGGGGAGGGACTGTTCACAAGGTCTTGTAATGACAGGATAAGGAGTAATGGGTTTAAACTGGCAGAGGGGAGATTTAAATGGAATATTAGGAGGAAGTTATGGGGGTTGGAACTAGATGATCTTTGAGGTCTCTTCCAACCTAAACCATTCTATGATTCTAAGTTCTTTCCAGTGAGGGTGGTGAGACACTGGAACAGGTTGCCCAGGGAGGTTGTGGCTGCTCCCTCCCTGGAGGTGTTCAAGGNCCCAGAGTAACTCAATGAACTTTAAAAAAAAAAGAAAAAGAAAAAAAAAAACACAAAAAAAAAAAGGTTTTTCAGCAGTTAATTTATTTTTGAGAGCAAAGTATCAAATCATTATCAGAATAAATTTTATTAATGTGGTCTGAGAGAGAAGGAAAAAAAAAAACCCATAATCATTCTTTCTGGTCACAGTAGCAGCTTTCATTGAAGGTTTCAAAGATAAAACATGTGAGATGCCATATAAAATAAAATATCAACATAGGTGGTTAGCACAGCATAATATGAAATGTGTCGTGGTACACGCTAGTGGTGGGAATACAAAAACATTTGGAAGGGTCTGGCAGCATTTGCCACCACTGCCTTCTTGCCCCTGCTGCCATGCCATGAAATAACAGGCAAATACACCCAAAGTAGTCCCTGAAACAACAGATTCATTGGAAAACAAACCCACATTTGAAACAGATGTTAATAAGTAAACTGTTAACGTTGAAGTAGCTTTTTCTTTTGAGAAAAATGTTTTGACAAGGATAGCAGAGGGAGAAAGGATCAAAGCCATGTCTGTAGTCATGGCCAAAACACAGCACCCATCACACACCCTCCTCAGATGCTGTTCATGAGGGCCAGTGCTGCAAGTCCTGGATGCTGCTCAGGACAACCCTGCTCAGCCCCTGGCACCGCAGTGTTCACCAGCATTGAGCAGCAGCTGCTGTGGATGTCTGTCAGGACATGAAGAGGGGGGGTGTCCAGTTTTGCTGTCTCTTCTTGCTCTCATAAAGTGGATGGCTGAGTCAACTGGAGCTGGCCCAATGGAATAAAAAGAGCTGCACTGCCCCACCATTCACACCTCCTAGCAGGGGACATCATCACACATCTCTGAGCAAAACTCAACCTTGCTGCCATTCTCTCATTGCTCATCTCATACACAGCTCTGTGAGTATCTGGGAGGCTCTGAGACCTCACAGGGCAGGTTTCTGATCTGGAGTGAGAGTCAGCCTTGAAACAGATCCCACCAGCACCCAGTGGAATCTGGAGCCAGATCAAACTAACCCCACCTAGGGGAAAGTGTACGGAACCTGTTACGTATCAGAGATCCACAGTACAAACTTTTCCCTAATGAGTAGGCAGGTACAAGGACTAAATTCTTAAGCAAGATCTATGACCCACGCAGCCCTTGGGCTATTTGCACTGCAGAACAATCCCTGTAAAAAGTGCCGGGAGGTAAAGAGAGAAGAAGATGGCCTGGGTAGTGTCTTCCCCCCCACCAGAAGAGACCCCATCAGTCAGTACATCCAGCTGCGTGGCGTTAATGTAGACTTCAGTGGTGTTTGCCACCTCTTCAGGAAGGCCCATCTGGAGCAAGAGTTTGGAGATAAGGCTGTTGAACTTGCTCTCGGTGGTAGACCAAGGCTGTCCGCTCGGGGTTGGGCCCTCGGACGTAACGTTTAGCTCCACGGGGTCAAGACAGAAACCGTCTGGTGACCTCTCGTAGAGCACGTCCATCAGATCCATCCCAGCTACTGAGGAGGGGGAGGCACAGGGAATGTCCCTGACCAGCCTGTAGTTCTCCATCCACTCCTTGAGCCACTCGATGCGGCAGTCGCACTCCCAGGGGTTGCGGAAGAGGTAGAGCCGCCCCAGGAAGTACACCGGCTGGAAGACCGAGAAGGGCAGCGTCGTCAGGTTGTTGCTGTTCAAGTGCAAGGTCACCAGGCTGGTCAGGTTCTCAAAAGCCCCTTCCTCGATGTAGCTGATCCTGTTGCGGTCCAGGTAGAGGACCTCCAGCTCCCCCAGGTCCCTGAACCAGGTGTTGGAAATGTTCCTGAGGAAGTTCCCCCCCAAGTTGAGCATCTTCAGGCACCTCAGGCCATCGAAGGAGTTTTCTGGAAGCTCACTGATCAAATTGTCATTCAGATAGAGGTACTCCATCTTCTGGCAGCCCTGGAAAGCTCGCTCGTGGATGACGTTTATCCTGTTGTCCTGCAGATTGAGGTATTTCAACCTGGTCAGGCCCTGCAGGGAGTTGTAGGCTACGGCTTCGATCCTGTTTCTCTCCAAGTAAACGTGAGTCAGGTTCTCCATGCCCCTGATGGCACCTGGGATCCTCCGGAAGTTGTTCTGGAAGCAGAAGAGCTCCTGCAGAGCATGTAGTTCAATGAAGATCCTGTCTGGAATGTTGAAAAGGTTGCAGTCCGCCAGGTCCAGCCTGACCAGGCGCCTGAGGGCGGTGAAGGTCCGCGTGTGGAGATAGCGAATGTACTCATTGTGAGCCATCTTCAGCTCCGTCAAGCTGGGCAGCCCCTTGAAAGCCCCCGGAGTGATGAAGGAGATATTATTGTGGTTGAGTGACAGAGATTTGAGGGAAGGCAAGGTCCCAAAAGCCCTCTCGGAGAGAAACTTGATACTGTTTTTGTCCAGGTTGATGGAGGAGGCTTCACAGGGGAACTCGCTGGGGATCTGCCCTAGACCGACGCGATCGCAGAGGACGGAGCAGCTCCGCTCCTGGGTGCAGACGCAGCTGGCAGGACACGAGCGCACGCAGGCCCACACCGCATGGACGTGGGGCACCCAGAGGATCACTGCCAGAGAGGAACATGCCGTACCCATGGAGGCGTGGGAGAAGAGCATCGGGATGCATCGACAGCAAACACATTAGTCACAACGGGAAACAGAAAGCACTCATCTTTGCCGCCCTTCTTGCCAGGCTGCTTGCCCGTCAGTGCTGACTGAGGAGCTCCAGTGAAAGATCCCTACAAATCTGCTGGTGGGATTTTTAAACCCATAGCACCAGCTAGAATGTCATCCCTGATTGATTTCTCTCCCCAAGAGCAAGGGCTCACCTAAACCTAAGGATTTCTTCATGTCTCTGTAATGGGTCTCTCTGCAGACTGATGGGGATGTGGTTTGCCCAGGGCACAGGCAGAGGTGTAAGGAGGACCAGCAGCTATAGACAGGTCACGGTATTACTGGGTGGGGAAAAGGGGAGGACAGTGTATGGTAGTGTAGCTAAGGCTCTATTTTGGTTCTAAATTATAAACAAGAGAGAATAATTTTTTTTTTTTTACGTTCTTTTGAATATAGACAGAATGAGCAGAGCATTGGTTGTAAAAAGAACCAATAATGACAAAGTCCGTATCTAAGAGGGATAAAACACCAATGCATAAAACAATTTCTCACTCTTTGTGTCCCTTTGCCTTCTGCTTTCCACCTCCTCCACTACTTCTCTGTGCAAGGCTGAACACTAACCTTGACTGAACAGGTAACATGTGAGATCTTGCTTGGTTTTCTATCTGAGGGGAGAGAGGAAGGTGGCACTGGCCCCTTCTGGGCTTTCTTTGTCCAGGGGGCAGAATTGTATTTCTGTATTATTTCTAAACTGTACATGATTGTAAATGCATGCAAATATATTTTGTACATATGATTGTATATTTAGCTTGCTGTAAAATAAGATTTGTCTTACTCCCAAGCCATCTGAGCTGGTCTGGTAAATTTTATTTGGGGAAAGGGAGGTCCTAACTCATCAGTTAGTCTGGCAGTGGGCATGAGAGATCAGCTGGCTGCCTGAGGTACACCAAATTCGTGCCTTTTGCTTCTTTCTTTTCTGTGTTCATGCAGACTAACATTACTCCATCAGATCCATCAGCTGGTGCAGCACTACAAAGGGAAGTCTCCACTCTTAAGGATGTATGTAAAGAGTTAAGCTTACCTGGAACTATACCCTGACTTCTCCCTGGGGGTGGTCTGACTTGACCTCCAGGTGTCATGTTTAGCCCCCTCCCACTTCCTGAAGAGACTCCTATAAAGGGGGGGGAATGAAGTTCCTGTTTTGCTCTCTTTGGCCTCTCCTTGCCTATCCAGCATCTTGCTGCTGCTCACTACATGCTCTCAGCAAACACGTGGGGAGGGAAATAATTTTTTGGAACTCTGTAACTCACTGCATTTCACCATCAATCAATCTTGCATCCCTCTGCATCCACCACCAATCATCAATTTCACCGCTTGGATTCAACTTCCATCCATGGGTTGTATTTTGTTCCCTTTCCCCCTATCCTCTGTAATTCCCCTTATACCTGTACCCTGTATTTTGGTTCCCTTTTTTTTCCCATCCTCTGTCATTCCCCTTACCTTCTATTTATTGTTAAGGTTTGTTTGGTTTGGGGTTTTTTTGTTTCCAAACCGAGTTAAGTATTCATTGAGCTTTTGAGTTCAGGGTGGGGCTAGCTTAAACTAATACAATATAGTAGTGTTTAAAAACACATTCCCACTGCATACTGGTAGAACAGCATGAGTTAAAACAAATGAAGGGATATTATCCAACTGCTTTCTTTATGATCTCCTCATAGATGGGATACTCTTCACCACCAGCATAGTTTTTACTGTTCTGCCAGTTCTCAGGACAGTCACCTTATGTTTGATGGGAGCAGCCACTTTGTCTTTTATCAGCCCGATAAGGGAGGCAAGTGGCTATTGTGCTTTCTTTTCAAGTTAGTCCCACGTAGGTGCATGTATAAAAAGAAAAAAGAGAAGGTGGCTCTTGGGGAAGTATGAAAGGAATGGGAGATGTCAGCTTCCACAGACAGGTATTTTTTTGTTGGGGGGAAAAAAAATATGCAGCCGGGCAGACATCTGCCAAATAAACCCACTAGAGAGGAGGAACTGAAAGCAGAGCTCATTCTGTAGCTGACCTCAGAGGTATACCCTCCCTACCACTCAACAAAATGAGGAGCCACAGCAGTGAACCTGCCATGGGATCCTTCTCTATTTCTTTCAGCAAGACGTAATGTTATCAAGAACTTTACCACCAGCCACCTTTATTGCTGCACTGCTGGGATCACATTGCTGCTTCTGTGTGACTCCCCGGCCCCCAGGGGACAAGGAACAGGCTTTCCCACACACACACCTGCTGACTGTCTGGAGGTGGAAGCCCCTTGTAGCTACACATTCTCTCCTTGGCAGTTTTCAGCACAGCAATTGCCCACTACAGCTCTGTTCCCAATTGATGCTTTTATTAAGACAGACTTGTGAGGTAATATGCCAGGGAGCATCAGCTTCAGCAAGAGCCACGTTTCTAATTTTGCAGCCCCTAAGATTTAATGTACAGACTAAACCACACTTCAAGCTGCAATTGCTCTGTGCATTTCCCATCCACTTTAAAGGCAACATGCATGGCAATCCATTTATGACCTGACACTGCCTGTGGCTTCTTCAAGCAGTAGACTTGGAAAAAACAGTTGCTGAGCAAGTCCCCATTGAAAGGACATCAACCCAGGAGCTTTTCAACCTGATTCCCCTTGAACAAACCTGGCCAATGTATGCAGAAGAAAGATTCAGGTATGTGGAGGGAGCATTCCAGAAGGACTTTGGCTGTGGCCTCCTTATCAAAATTGAGGTCACATCAAGCCTGGCCATGCTCTTGTGACTGGAGAATTAGCAAAACTGCATCACTTCAAGGGTAAATGATAGTGAAGGACTCTGAGAGGTGGAAAGGATTTTAGATAGGTTGTCATTTTGTTGTTTGCATGCTCATCTCTTTCTTTCTCCTGAACCCTTAACTAACAACCACACCTAAAGGAAAGTCCCCTTCAGTCAGGGGCATGGACAGACAGCAGGTGAGGAAACTAAGGTCAAGAAGGGATAAAGCCACATCATCCTCAGATGGCTCTCTGCTCATGCTGCACAGAGGTTGCCTCACTTGCTACCCTTTGCACCAGTTCACACTGCTGCTCATGAAGAGGGGCATATGCTGCTGTTGTTGTTATGCAGTTACATAAACTGAAGGCCAGACAGATTAAGGATTTGCTGGTTCCCAAATGTCTGACCACAGGTGGCTGTCTGGAAATGATGGATACAAGTGTTGTTTCTGGAAGGAGAGCCTGGGATGGGCTCCGTAGGGACATATATGCATAGGCTGTCCTATTCGTGAGACTGTCCCAAACAAGTTCAGTGTTTAGCCACAGCTACCACCAGTTCAGTCACATCTCTGGCCCTCAAGGCAGACCTCCCCAGCAGCTATGTGCACTGTGTGTGGTATAGGAAAGAGCATGCTGATAACAAAATCCCATTCTTCCCCTCCCTGCTTGCCCTCTAATAAAGAAAATGTCTGTTCCTAAAGCATATTCAGCCTGCTCTCCTTATACACAAGGGTGTTTTAGTGCCCAGATTTCTAGGTCTTTTGCTAGTGGTGTTTCCCAGTATGCCTCTAACAAGGATCTATTTACAAGTGTATCTCTGCATTGTGCAGTACCTGGAAAACAAACACTTGAGGACCATCCAACTAGAAGACAATTCCCTGGCAATAGGAGCTTAGAGGAGCCCCTCAGCACCACAGTCGTTGTGGCAATTCTCCCTGCTGCTCTTGGAAAGGAAGTCAGAAAACCACCTCCATCTGAACCCCACCAAACCCTCAGGAGAGCTGCAGCTCAGACTACAGGGGATCAGGTTTCTGCTGTGCGCCAGATCTCCTCTGAGCAATGTAGGGTGGAACACCCCCAGTAGTCCTTCCTTACTCCTGCCCCTTCCCCAGAAAGGATGCTCTTTGTTTTTTACACTGTGGCAGTAGGAAGGGCAGCAGCTGGAAGACCCCCTCCAACTCATTTACATTGTGGCTGGAGACCTAGCAAAACAGCATCACTTCAAGGATAAATGATAGTGAAGGACTCTGAGAAGTGGAAAGAATTCTCAAACGAGATGTGTATTTAAAGAAAAAGGGCTACACACATCAGTAAGATCAAAAATATTCGTTACATTAAGGAGTAAACAAGATTCCGCCCAGGGATGATGTCTTTTGCTCTTTAAAATACTGTTGTAATTTAGGATTTGAAAGGAAGTGCGAGACACTGGGGAAAAAAAAATGTTTCAGAAGGGTAAAGAGACAACGATTTCAATAATTGAGTATTTAACCTACACCTTTCCAAACAATCAGTCTAATCCACTACTGGGAAACGCAGATAAGAGCATACTCACCATTTAAAATGATGGCAAACATTACCTTGATTATTCACTAGTGGCATTTCAGGTCTGGCAAGTGAACTTGAGGGATCTAAAAGCACAGAGGAAGAGCAAAGACAGATTTCACTCTCTGTCAATTTCCCCGCATCATTTTCCTCTAATAAGGTCTCAGTTTAGAGAGTAAAGCAAGGCAAAAGCTCCTCTCCCACATGACTTCCCAGCACATTCCTGGCAGGTATCTTTCTTCCATCACTGACCTTCTCAGGCAGTCCTGCAGCTTTGTGCTACACCTCTTCACCAGCTCATCCACATTCTTCCCACCAGCCTTGCAAGGGGCAGGTTCCTCTCATCTGAGGTGGGAAAAGATCACCAACAGTGAGAGCCTGGCCAGCTCGTCAGGAAACAGAGGCTGGTCCAGAGGAGCGTAACCACTTCACCATCAAACAGCCAAAACCAAAATTCCCAACAGAAATCGTCTGAGACACATTTCTTACCTAGGCAGGCAGTGGCTGTGTCCTCCCTCCTGCTCATGAGGCAGCCATTAGCCATACGAATCCCTCTCTGAAAAGTTGGCATTTTTTTTTCTCACAAGCTATCATTTAATGGCAGGAAAATCCTCAGTATCAGAGGAGGATTAGCAGAGATGGAAGAATGTGTCTGTCCTCTAAAGCTACCAAAGCAAAACAAGGATTGCAGACAAACTAAACTGATGTTTTCTCCCCTCTGCCAACCTACTCTGCCCTCATCATTAAAAAAAAAAAAAAATTTTAAAAAAAAAAAGAAAAAGTATAGAAAAAATAAAAAAGTGCAGACTTGGCCTGCTGCCATTCAAACAGCTGAAAGTCATTGCTCCATTCTCCATTACATAATGGCAGAGGAGGTGGCACTGGAGGGCGCAGCCTAAATGTGATTATATTTGGGGGCAAGCACAAGCTTATGGTTTGCCTTCGTTGAGCTCTCCAAACAAGCACAGCTTGGGTCTCTTTTCTCCCATGCACATTTTCCCAGCCCCGGTGTGGCTCCCAGACTGCTAGCAGGATGCTGATGTGCTTTGCTTTGCTTTGCTGGGAATTGCTCCTAACAGACAAGATGCCAAGAGCTCTGTGAGAAGGGTCAGCAAAAGCAGGGAACTGGCATGATGCATATGGCCTTGCTAATAATGAACTCTGCCCTGCCTACGAGTTTGTTTTGCTTGTGATGCTGCAGCTGGTGCGTGGAAATCTTAAGGACAGGTTCTGTATGCGGTGATGTTTTAGCATTCACCATGTCAGTTGGATTTTAAAGCCTTTCTGACAGAATGATGATGGTTTCTTTGGAGATTGGGGGATGAATAAGTGAGTTATCTCAGCCTCCCATGCCTTAGGTAATTGTGTTCACCATGTCAGAGGGGAAAAACAGCTCTACTCTATTTCTAAATGAATTATTATGCTGCCTTTTTTTCTTCCCTCCTTTTTTTTTTCCCCCTTGGGAAATAGAATATCTGATTAATTTATGCTTGAAATGACAGGAAAGATTCAGCTTGCTGCTGCTCAGCTCTTCCTGAAAATTAAAGCACCCAGCTACATCGACTTTAGTTTGTTTTAGCAGTCCCTCAGTTGTGAGGCATCTGGCTGGCACCTCAGGAAATCTGTCTGCCTAAACACTGAGTAAGCAGGCTGGTTTGTGGGGGGAGGGCAGGCTGGGGGCAAGGAGGTCACACATATAGCCCTGATTTTGTCTGAAGGATCCCTTCCCCCACCACTATGTCATACCAACCCCTCTGACTTTCACTTCTGCACTTCACACCACGCTGCCTTCAACAGGAGGAAAGAGGTTTGCAAAGTCGCAGGCAGGGGTGCAGCAGCCTCTCTCACAGAGCTGAAGCTGCTGGAGTCCTTGCTGGGACAGAAGTGGCACCAGCTGGGCACTCGCCAGTGCTGGGGCAGATGGTGTTTCTTCAGGATTTTCAGCCACAACCTGTCTAATGGCCAAAAGCAGGTCACTGGCCCTTCAGCCATTTAAAAAAAAACAACAAAACAACAACCAACTGGTGGAGAGGAGCACTATTTCCAGCTCCTTTCACCCAACATTTGTCAGAGCCCTGAAGGTGGAACCAGAACTCTTGTCTCTCCCCAGGTGAACACACGCTTTAGGCAAGGGTGGAGGCAGTAGACAAAGAGGGTTTGTGAGACCTGGGGACAATTTGGTGTGTGGTCTGTCAACAGCTCCCCAAGGACTAGACCTGCTGCTTGGTTTGCAAAACAATACTAAATCTGCTTGTCAGAACCAAGGAGGAGCTGATCTGCACCAAGGCACCAGAATACTGCTGAGATTCTGGGGCTTCCCTGTGCCTCATGCTTCCTTTCCCACAAGCACAGTAAGAGACCAGTGGGGATGGGAGCTGAAGGACCACTGAACCCCAGAAAGTGATTTTATTATCTGCAGAGCCCCCTCCTTTTGCAGGACCTGGCAAAGCTCATACCCTAAGGAGAATGCCCAGGAGCCTCCACTATGTACCATGGACAGGTTGGGAGTCAGAGGCAGGTGAGGCTTGTTAAACTAGGAGCTGTGTGCACCTCACCAATCTCTTTAGGACAGGGAAAGGACAGTGACAGTAGGTGCCTGTTGCAAAATCAGCTGAAGGAAAGCTGCCAGGGAACACCTCTGAGAGCTACTGCAACAGGCAGCTTTGCGCAGATACTATCAGCACCTGCAGGAGGTTCTGGCAGCAGCTCTGTGTGCCTTCAGTGTCCCACATACATAGCTCTGTGGCTGCAACTCCTGGAGATCAAGCCCAGCCCCACTCTGGCCTTTTCAACAGCAGCTGGGCATACGAATGCCCAAAACAGCCTACACCCCTGGCATGAGTCCTCCCATTCACAGCCTCACCAGCCAACCTGTGTTGGCACACCTGGAACCCCTCCCTGACCAGCAGGAGCAGCTTCAAGGCTTACAGGAGGACATTTCTCTATATCACGTACAGGCAGAAGCCTCACACATCTCCAGCCCACAACACAGAGAAGATATGGACATCAAGTTCCATGGAAACATGAGGAAAAAATATTTTCACTGTGAGGCTAACAGAACACTGGAACAGGCTGCCCAGGGAGGTTGTGGCCTCTCCCTTTCTGGAGATATTCAAAACCCACCTGGATGCTTTCCTGTGTGATCTGGTCTAGGTGATCCTGTGTGCTGGTTTGAACTAATTGGACTAATTTAATGAGAAATTAGATTATAGGCTGAGAAAGGAAAACAAAATTGTGTCTACTCCACTCATAGGTTTACTGAAAATGTACAAGAATTAGAACCATAACATAGATAAGACAGAGCTGTTTGAGCTGTTGGGGCTGTTGCATCTCTCTCTCTCTCCCTGCCTTCTAGCTGGATCTGTGTAACTCCACTAACCAGTTTCCTACTTCTAAACCCCTTGGCTGATCTTCCTCACTTTCCTGGCACGTAAGACAGATACTGGGATAAGATTGGGTAGTGGGGGGAAGGTGGTAGGGTGGTTGAGAACCCCTCTTGGGGATTCTGATCTCTGGGAGGGGTGTGGTGTTTCTGTATTACCTTTTCACTGTATATATCTGTAAATATCTGTGATATATATTGTAAATATCTGCTTGTATATTGTGCAAAGCTGTAAATATAAAGCTTCATTTATTAACTTCCATCTGACTGAATCTAGCCTGGGTTATTTCAAAGTGTAGGGGGGAGGGGAACTGCCAAACCACCACATCCTGCTCTGGCAGGGGAGTTGAACTGGATGATCTTTCGAGGTCACTTCCAACTCCTGACATTCTGTGATTCTGTGATCTTGTCCCATGCACAGAAGGAGGCAGTGGGGGCTGGGAGATACACTGAGGTCAGATTTTCTAGGCAAACCTCCCTCAGCAGGCAGCCAGCTGGGTGAGGAGGATCACCCTGCAAGCAGCTTCAGCAGAGCACTGAAGGGACACCAGGTTCACCATCCAGTACTTCCCCAGCTCTTGCAACTCCCAATTCATTTCCTGATAACCCTTGGGCCTGAAAGGGTTTGACTGTGTGAGAAAGAGGCCTGATTAAAAAGGTTTACTAGTCTTAGGTAGAAAATTTTAAATACCACAGGGAATATAAAATCATAGAATCATAGAATGGTTTAGGTTGGAAGAGACCTCAAAGATCATCCAGTTCCAACCCCCCCGCCACAAGCAGGGACACCTCCCACTAGATCAGGACGCTCAAGACCTCATCCAGCCTGACCCTGAACACCTCCAGGGAGGGAGCAGCCACAACCTTCCTGGGCAACCTGTTCCAGTGTCTCACCACCCTCACTGTGAAGAACTTCCTAACATCCCGTTCAAATCTCCCCTCCACCAATTTAAACCTATTCCCTCTCATCCTGTCAATACAAGACCTTGTGAACAGTCCCTCCCCAGCCTCCCTGTAGGTCCCCTTCAGATACTGGAAGGTTACTATAAGGTCTCCTCGAAGCCTTCTCTTCTCCAGGCTGCAGAGCCTCAACTCTCTCAGCCTGTCCTCATAGCAGAGGTGCTGCAGCCCTCTGATCATCTTTGTGGCCCTCCTCTGGTCTCTCTCCAGCAGTTCCATGTCCTTCCTGTGCTGGGGGCTCCAGAACTGCACACAGTATATAGAGGAGCTCAGCATTTATTTATTCTTTAAAAAAAACAAAAAAACAAAAAAACAAGCCAACACCAACTTGGCCTTTAAACCACACCTCAACATTTTTCAGGGTATGACTCATAAGTGGTTAATGCTGAGGGTTCAGCACACTGCAAGACACTGTGCTGGGAAACTGCTGTGGCTGCCAGGCTGGAAATCACTCCACTCCAGCCAGAAAAGACCTTACTTCTCTGCGCTACTAATTTATTTATTCTTTCCCACCAAGGGCTCTTCCTCATGACCTGTCCTGGCCTTTTTAAGCTCTGGGAAATCAGAGAAGCCAGAGGTCAACACAGCAGTGGAGCTGAGCCCAGAAAGAGCAGAGCTATGCTGCTGCCACTGGAAAAAAAAAAAAAACAAAAACTAGAAACCACCCAATGATTACATCTGATCTTCCACCAGAAGAATTTGGAGAATTCAGTCCTGACCAGAGAGGCCTGCCCTGCTCTGGTGGTGTGTGCTGGGGGCGTAAGCCTTGGCACAGCTTCACCAGCTGGCAGTGAAGATGAGTCCACTTTGCAGGGCAAGCCCGTGCAGACTTGATGCAAGATTGCTTCTAATAACTCACTTCTTCATATTCAGGAGCATTTCCTGTGGCAGTGGGCTAAGGATCTGACTTGCTCCTATCTCTGATACACCTGAACATGCTTTAAAATGATCACTGGGGACAACTTCTTGCAGTGGTTCGGCTGCAGCTTAAATCATTCCCTTTTGTAGTGGTTTGGTAGTTACCTGCCCACCCCCACCCCCCTCTTTTATAAACCCCAGCTAAGACTCAGAAAACACTGGAAGTTAATAAATGAAGCTTTATATTTACAGCAATGGACAATACACAAACAAATATTTACAAGGTATAACAGATATTTACAGATATATACAGTAAAAAGGTAATACACACACCACAGCCCTCCCAGAGACCAAAATCCCCAAGAGAGGGTAACCAAACCCCCCCCTACCACCTTTCCCCCCTTCCCCAGTCTTATCTCACCACCTGTTGATGCTGCAGATAAGCTGAAGTAGATTGGCTGGGGTGGGGGTTAGTAGCAGGAAAGTATTTAGTAGAATTACTCTGAATTAGCTACCAAGACAAAGAGACAAAGGAGACTACGCAAGAGAAGCAGCCGCAGCCAGAATGACCCAAAACCATCTGCTATCTGGTTGTTTTCAGAACAGTTCTTAAAAACAACTTTTTTTCTTCCTCAGTAAAACTCTGATGAAGTGACACACTGTGTCTACCTCTCTCAGCCAATAGTCTAATTTCTCACTCACATTCTCCAATCAGCTCAAACCAGCACATCTTTATTTTCAAAGGCTGGCTGGTGAGACTCATCTTGCCTAAATGAAGCTGAGAGAAGAGGTCTCACCTCTCCCAGTTTAGCTGCCTACCCATGGGCACCACCACGGTCCTCAGCGGGGCCCACTTTCACTGAGGGAGAGAACAGGACAGCTGGCAGCACGCAGCTTTGGGGAGACCTTCACACCACCAGACACCGGCGCTGGGCTGGGCGGATCCCAAGCACCGCACATCCACATGAGCACCACCCTGCTCAGAGCAGCGAAGAGGCACAGCTGCTTGCCTGATTCCACCGGCCGAATATCTTCGCTGCCTTGCTCTTTACCTCTAAGAGCTGCTTCCATTTGCGGAGCTAGCAGAGAGGGAGTGAGGTGTGTGTGCTGCAGCGCAGCCGAGCCCCTCTCCGCTCGCCCCGGGCTTTGGTTTCCTGCCCTGCTGTACCAGCAGCCGCAGCGCAGTGCTCACTTCCCTTCTTCTCACAGCGGGAGCTGGGTCACACATCGGAGCTCTCCTGTGCGCGGTGGTTGGGGTGACCTTTGAAGTAGCTGTCTCAGCGTTCCTGGCCGGGGGTTCCTGCTGTCTGCTGAGCCTCTGGGGCCGCTCGTTAGGGTGGTCACCCAGCCGGTCAGGCTGCTGCGCCCGCACCTCCGGATGGCGTAGGCTGGAGGGGAGGACTGCGGCAGGGACTGCTGCGCTTCAAGGGGACACGACAGACCCGTGTGGCTCTGCCGGGGTTTGCAGCTTCAGCATAGTCCACGCCACTGCCAGAAACGGTGCTCGGGGCACGTGTGATGTGGCTGCTTACGGGAGATGCACAGGCAGCTGAGGAGCCAACCAGGATTTAAAGAGCTTTCTGCCTCCCTCCGAAGAGAGGACAGCTTTTCTTCTGCACAAAAGCTTTTCACTTTAAGTTTGGACTGAGGCCCAGGCATTAAGCTCCAGGGCCCTAAGGTCACATGTAGGTGTTATATGGGGCAGTCTCTTCCAGGGTCTCCCCCTACCACAGTCCAAGGGCTCAGGGGTCCCATTTTATCACAGCCCAGGACCGTCAGTACCTCCTCAGCCTGGGTGCTGCAGGTTGCACACTGTCACTGGCCCTCTGCCTCGTTCTGCAGCCCTCTTGTAACCTCCCCAGCCTCCCTCGGGCTGCTGTGCTGTGGCCTCGTTGAGATGCCTTCTGCTGGTCCATCCCCAGCCAAAGAAGATCCACTGCATGTCAAGAAACCCCTTGGAAAGGAAAGGTGCCCCAGAGATGTCCTCCTCATATCTAGCGACAGCACCTCCAGGCTGTCAAAACAGCTCCTGCCTTTCAGAAATAAACCCATCTGCCCCCAAAGACCAATTTTAGTCCTTAATTCCCCTCAGCAGCCTCTGCCAAATGTATGGGTATACACAAAACTGTCCAAGCCTTGACCTGCTTCTCCAGCAAGACACAACAGGCTGAAGAGCAGCCCATTCTCCAGTTTCACACTCACTGTGCTGCTTGGCTTTGCTGCAGCCCCACGGACACTCCACACCAGCAGCAACCACCTCACTTTCCTTCCCACCCCAAGCCATGTCCCCAACAACACTGGAGGCACACACCCGTGTCACCAAGTATGACACCAAGCTGTGTGGCACAGTCGACTTGCTGGAGGGCAGGGATCCATCCAGAGGGACCTGGACAGGCTGCAGAGGTGGGCCCAGGCTAACTTCATGAAATTCAACAAGACCAAGTGTAAGGTCGTGCAGCACCTGGGGCGCTGCAATCCCAAGCACCAATACAGGCTGGGTGGTGAGTGGCTGGAGAGAAGCTCTGAGGAAAGGGACCTGGGGGTCTGGGTGGATGAGAAGCTCAACATGAGCCTGCAGTGTGCACACACGGCTCAGACAGCAACTGTGTGCTGGGCTACAGCAAGAGCAGTGTAGCCAGCAGGACAAGGGAGGGGATTCTGCCCCTTTACTCTGCTCTCCTCAGATCCCACCTGCAGTACTGTGTACAGTTCTGGAGCCCCCAACACAAGAAGGACATGGAAGTGTTGGAGAGAGTCCAGAGGAGGCCACGAAGATGAGCAGATGGCTGGAGCACCTCTGCTATGAGGACAGGCTGAGAGAGTTGGGGCTTTTCAGCCTGGAGAAGAGAAGGCTTCGAGGAGATCTTATAGTAGCCTACCAGTATCTGTGGGGGGCCTACTGGAGGGCTGAGGAGGGACTGTTCACAAGGTCTTGTAATGACAGGATGAGGGGGAATGGGTTCAAGTTGGTGGAGGGGAGATTTGAACGGGATGTTAGGAGGAAGTTCTTCACAGTGAGGGTCACGAGGCACTGGCACAGGTTGCCCAGGGAGGTTGTGGTTGCTCCCTCCCTGGAGGTGTTCAAGGCCAGGCTGGATGAGGTCTTGAGTGACCTGATCTAGTGGGAGGTGTCCCTGCCTGTGGTGGGGGTTTGGAACTGGATGATCTTTGAGGTCTCTTCCAACCTAAACCATTCTATGATTCTATATGATTCTAAGTAGTGGGCTGCCATCACAGAGCTGGCCTGAGTGGGGACAGTTTCCCAACAGACGTATGCCCACTAACTGAGAACATGGGCAGTGCTGGGCACGATGCCCAAACCTAGCCTGAGGGCAAAGCAGCCCAAGAGTTACCTCAGACAGGGCTCAGCTACCTGCAGGAGTAAATCTGGGGGAATACTTCACCACGCAGTCTGTGGCAGGAGGAAGCAGAGACAAGACAAGATAGCCAGCAGCAGTGCTTGGCAAGCAGTAGCCATCAAAAAGCCACTAACCCAGGACTAGGGTAAGGAGAAGCCAATGAAGCAGCAGAAAGAGAAGAGGGTCAAGCTGGGCACCAGATCTGAAGCCCTAGGCAAGCTGCTGCACAATAGCCAAGCCCTGCAGCAGGAGCAGAGACCCAGTAGCCTGCAGCTGCAGCAAGAGTGTCTTTTGAAAGGGAACAGCACACTCTAGGGTAAGGAAATTGAAGCAGATGCAGTGCACAGCAAACCACAGGCTATCAGCCCAAACCTCTGCCTGCAGTCCAGTTAGACATCACACAGACACAAGGTCAAGGCGCTCAGAGGATGGAGCATAGCTCCTTCAAGGTCAAACCTTGCTAGAGGGCAGGGATCCATCCAGAGGGACCTGGACAGGCTGCAGAGGTGTGCACAGGCCAACCTCATGAAATTCAACAAGACCAAGTGTAAGGTTCTGCACCTGGGTCAGTGCAATCCCAAGCACAAATCCAGGCTGGGTGGTGAGTGGCTGGAGAGCAGCTCTGAGGAAAAAGACCTGGGGGTCTGGGTGGATGAAAAGCTCAACATGAGCCTGCAGTGTGCACATGCAGCCCAGACAGCAACTGTGTGCTGGGCTGCAGCAAGAGCAGTGTGGCCAGCAGGGCAAGGGAGGGGATTCTGCCCCTTTACTCTGCTCTCCTCAGACCCCACCTGGAGTGCTTTGTGCAGTTCTGGAGCCCCCAGCACAAGAAGGACATGGAACTGCTGGAGACAGTCCAGAGAAGGGCAATGAAGATGATCAGAGGGCTGGAGCAGCTCTGCTATGAGGACAGGCTGAGAGAGTTGGGGCTCTGCAGCCTAGACAAGAGAAGGCTTTGAGGAGACCTTATAGTAGCCTTCCAGTATCTGAAGGGGCCTACAGGAAGGCTGGGGAGGGACTATTCACAAGGTCTTGTAATGAGAGGTAATGGGTTTAAACTGGCAGAGAGGAGATTTAAACGGGATATTAGGAGGAAGTTCTTTCCAGTGAGGGTGGTGAGACACTGGCACAGGTTGCCCAGGGAGGTTGTGGCTGCTCCCTCCCTGAAGGTGTTCAAGGCCAGGCTGGATGATGCCTTGAGCAACCTAATCTAGTGGGAGGTGTCCCTGCCTGTGGCAGAGGGTTGGAACTGGATGAGCTTTGATGTCTCTTCCAACCTAAACCATTCTATGATTCTATGAAACCCTCCCACTAGCTGGTGTGAGTGCAGGGCAGAGACCTTCTCCATGAGTGCGCAGGCTAACAGCTCATGGGGTCTGTCCCAGCCCATCCCATGAATGCAGTTTGATGTCTCACTCTGCTGATCACAGTAACATCTTTGGCAAGAAAGGAACAGCTTGGCTGCCCTGCAGTGATGGGGCTGGGGACTCGCCTCAGATCCATGTTAACTAAAGCTGAAGAACTTCAATGTCTCTTTCTCACATCTGCACTCTGACTCTTGGCCTCTCTTACAATTATTTTTTTTCGCCCACTGGCTGACCAAGCTCAGACATCTCATTTCAGGGATGAAACACTGATGGTAAAGCCAGAATAGGGACTGCATCACTCATCCTTTTCTGTGGGCTATGGGGATCTCCGCCCTTGCTTCTGCCTCCAAGCAGCCCTCAGCTCACCATGCTGCGTTGCAGCTCTGCTTTTGCCCAGCATGCAGTGAGCAAACAGCTGCTGCCTGCACATCTCACTAACAGACAGGGAAAGGCAAGACCAGCAGCACCCACACCAGCAAATCTGCCCTCCATGAAGAAGCTGGTCCAAGGATGCCAGTGGTGTAGGCACACTCAGCCAGGGAGGGTTCAGCCTCCTGCTGCTTTTACCAGCAGCTGAGCAGCTGCCTTGCCTCAGGCCCTTTGGCACCTGCAGAGTCTTTTCTATCCTGTCTAATAAGTAGGACACTTCCTGTCTCACATCATTCTTTTTGCAGGCTGCTTCCCAAGGCAGTGATCACTTGCATGTATGTAGTTCGTTGTGATGGAACGGGAAGGCTGCAGGGTACACAGATGAACACAAGGACACGTTGCAGTCAGCCCTGCTTAATTCACCCTTAGTGGCCAGAGAATCCATTAACCCTAATAAAAGGCATCTGTGGCCACTGCACAACAAACTTAAAGCACAGCACTGCAAACAGCTTTTGAAACAGCCTGCCTGCAATAAATGCACAACACACAATAGGTTATCAAAGCCAGCAGCCCTCCCAGGCCTTGCTACAGTTTACTTACCTCCCCTCGAGAGACAAGATCAGTGCCACCTCCTCCTCACTGCACAGTGTCAACATTTGAGGCAGGTTTATCACTTACCTGTCTCCACTTAACTCAGGAACTTCTGGTCAGGAGTCTGCTCTGTAGCCAGGTGAGATTCTTGGGGAGAATGAACCAGAAGCCCTGGTAATCCTGAAGCCCTGGCTTCAGAGGGCTACAGCTGTGCTGCACTGTGATTTTTCACTCTCTTGTCATGGTATTTTCTCCTACCTGACTAACACTTCTCAATGCTAAGTTACAAGGAGCACTCCATCATGCCAAGCAGCTGTAATTACCTGGTAACAGATCTGAAAGGATAATCCTGTTGCCTGTCAAAGATGCTGGCAGATAGGGAAGAATCCAAACATCAAAACAGGATTAAACTCTCAGTAACATAATAATCAGTGTACTAAACAGGAGGTTAGAACAGTGTGCTCCTACAGATGATCTGAAAGATTTGTTAAATTAACTTCTCATGTCTTCCTCAGCAGGTTATGACAATGTACTCAGTGCATAATCAAGTCCAGCTCAGTTAAAGGCCTGCAACCACAGCAAGAGAACTTAGTAAAACCTGTTCATTAAAAAAAAAAAAAAAAATCCAGAACAATCCACACTATCAATACAGGCTGGGGGAGATGACAGAAAGCAGCCCTGAGGAAAAGGACTTGGGGATGCTGGTGAACAAGAAGCTGGACATGAGCAGATACTGTGTGCTCGTGGACCAGAAAGCAGATCACCTCCTGGGTTGCATTAAAAGATGCGTTGCCAGCAGATCCACAGAGGCGATTCTGCCACTTTGCTCTGCTCTGGTGAGACCTCACCTGGAGTGCTGCATCCAAGCCTGGAGCTCTCAAGACAGGAAGAACACGGAATTGATGGTGTGGGTCCAGACAAGGGCCACAAAAAATGACTAGGGGGCTGGAATACCTCTGCTGTGAGGACAGGCTGACAGAGCTGGGGTTGTTCAGCCCGGGGAAGAGAAGGCTTCAGGGAGACTTAATAGCAGCCTCCCAGTAGCTGAAGGGGGCCTACGAGAAGGCTGGAGGGGGACTGTATACAAAAGTCTGTAGTGGTATGGCAAGGGGCAATGGCTTCAAACTAAAGTAAAGCAGATTTAGACTGGATGTTAGGAAAATGTTCTCATTGTAAATGAGGGTGGTTGGGCATTGGAACAGGTTGCCCAGAGAAGTGCTTGAATATCTCCAGGGCTGTGGGCTCAAGGTGAGACTCAAGAGGGCTCTGGGCAACCTGATCTAGTTGAGGATGTCCCTGTTCACTGCAAGGGTGTTAGACTAGATGACCTTCAGAGGTCACTTCCAGTCCAGGTGATTCCATGATCATATAATTATGGCTGAGTCCTACTTCAAGCTAACTTTACAGTACTAACAGCCACATATACACCTTTCACCCACACCCTCACCTAGCAAAGGAAAGGGGCATAAGAAAGTGACCAGTGCTCCTTCTAAGAGCTGTGTGACTAAATGCTTCCCCACACAGTACACTGCAATTAAATAGCATGTTTTGGACCACTAAGAAAGGATGTGTCATGGGTAAATAACCAAAACAAATCAGGGCCTCCAAACATGGAGTGCATAAAACACTGGTAAGAAACCAAACATCCTTCCAGGGTGCGCTGGAGTGCAGCCACCAGGGCCAGGAGCTGTCGTGGGAGCAGCCAGTGCAGCTGACAGCAGCCACCTGCCACACTGCTTTCCCCAAGCCCCAACCAAGTTCATCTGCAAGGGAGACAGATCCTCCAGCTACAGTAACACAGCTACACAAACACAAATGCAGAGGTTGTGCACCAGTCTAAGGTGATTTCAAGGCCAGGCTGGATGAGGTCTTGAGTGACTTGATCTAGTGGGAGGTGTCCCTGCCTATGGTGGGGGGTTGGAACTGGATGATCTTTAAGGTCTCTTCCAACCTAAACCATTCTATTAAATCTGGTAGCTTGGAAGTGGAAGGAGATCAGCCACTGCTGAAGATAAGCACACATCTACACAGGCATATTCTGCTTCCCACTTGTTCCCTAGCTGTGATTTTATGGGCTGCTGACACCTCCTCCCCAGTACAAACTCTGGGCATCACCAAATAAGCCCCCATGGCCGTGTTATGGGCAAAGACAGCAAATATCCCACACTGGGGTGTATTTATGGATCACAGAAGTACAGCACTTCTGCTCATGCAAAAGCCTTTGCTTCCTGCCAGCTGCAGAAGACCACAGTACCTGAGGGAGAAGGGGCACAACTTCAAAATGGCAGTGAGAGAGGAAACAGATCCTCTGCAGCAGAGCAAGTAGTATGCTCTTAGACAGGATTGAGTCCCAAGCTCTGTCCCAACTGGCAAAACCAAAAGTTCTACTCCTGCTAGTCTGACAGCAGCAAAGCTGCAGCCTGCCAGTCACTTGGCCTTTCCTAGGGATGCTGTGAAGGTTGTGTGGTGTTTCCAGGAGCCTGCAGACAAGTAGGGAATACTCTCTTTGCACTGGCCAAGAAAGCTGTGCTGCAACAAGTGTGTTGCAACAAGTTGTTTGAGCAAACACGGCCAACGTGAGTTAAGAGTTGAGAACATCTGCTCTCCGTGTGTGGCAGGAAATGAAAACTAAATGGGGAGGTTAACCCCAGGGTAGAGGGTGGGAGATGCTGCAGAAGTGCAGAGCTGTGAGCAGCATTGAGGGCTAGACATTCAGCATTAAAAATAAACAACATCAGGGCTCTCCAAGACACCACAGCCCTCAAAACCCCCTGTCTTCTACCTAGAATTTCTCACTGTGGTTATTATTTTCCTTTGATCCAGGCAGTGCTTTCAGGCTTCTCCTTTGAGACTCAGCAGGTTGTCCTGAAGGGACAGGTTTGGCTCATGAGTGTGTGGGATGGGGAAGGGGCAGCATGCCTGGTCATGCAGGGTTGCTTCTCTCTTTGTCCCAGTGCCTGGCACCAACACCAGGTCATCCAAAACACATACTCCCTCTCCTTGGTACTCACTGAGCATTCACAGCAGCCCCTCAGGTGCACCCAGCAGCAGCCTGTCCACAGTCTCTCTCCCACCAGAGCAATGGACTCAGCAGTGTAACAGAAATGCTTGCCTTGCCCTTAAACACGACAGGGAAACTTGGCTTCCTGCAGCTGTAATTTAAAAACTGCAAAGCAAAGAGCAGATTGTACAAGTGGTGAACAAAAGCAAGAAGCTGGGGCACTCCAAGTCTATTATTTTGGGTAGATGCTCAGTAGGTGCCTTTGACAGAGCATCCCGTGGGGACTGAGGGATTCCACCAGTGCTACAACAGGCTGTGTGCTCCCGGAGCTGAAGGGCTACAGTGTCAGGACTTGCCACAGGGTGTGGGAAAGAGGAGTGCAGGCAGGTCCCTCCTAACCTGAGCAGCAGTAGCATCTGCAGAGTGAGATGGGCAACCAGAGCCATAGCATGGTACAGGGGGGTTTGGCTTGTGCCAGCCTTGTCTGAGACACCCTCACAGCTTTGGGGCTGTGCTGGGCTGTAGCAGCTGTGTTTAGGTGGCTCTGTTCACACTTAAAAGACCTAGAAAGAATTAAGCATTAGCCAGGGGACGTCAGCAGCACAGAGGCTCCGGCCCTAAATGTTTGGTCCACCAAGGCGTTTTGAGAGGCTTGAGGCTTAGGCAGCAAGTGAGGGAGATCCAAGCACTGCATCGATTCAAGCACTGGACCTGTCTTTCTCTACGAAGCTCTGCCGAGGATTGGCCTTTCCTCCGTGATGCCTGCGCAGGAGCGACCAGCCCAGCCCGAGAACGCTCCATCAGGTGTCGCTGGGGCACCGCTCGCAGCCCTGCCGCTCCTCCACCTCATCTGGCGTACAGAGTCCAGCCCCGCAGCAGCTCCACCAGGAGGGTGCAGCTTCTCTGGCAAGCGCTCCGACCTCTGTCCCCAGGCGAGGCAGAGGAGGATGTTTGCCACCGCTCCCCCGGGAGCGTGCGGGGACAAACTGTGCTGGGCGGGCGCACAGCCATGGTTAGCGCAAGCAGCAGCGCCCAAGCTCTGCACAGCCGGCAGGTTTCCGAGCTGGCGAACAGCAGTCCCAGCCTTTCCACCGGGAGTGCTGGGCCAGCAGGGATCCATCCCAAAGGCACTACCCCCACCTCCCGTCGAAACCAGGGCACTGTGCAGCGAAACCAATGGCACCGGCGGCGGCTGTCCGGCGGAATCGCAGCGAGCGCAGAGCGGCATTTGCAGAGACATCCGGCAGCGGGGTGCGGTGGGGGGATGGTGGAGAGGAAGCATCGCCTTTTGTTTCCCGGACAGCTTCTGCATGTTGCATTGAACCAGGCTGTAGGTAAAACGCAGAAGCCAAGACCAGATCCCAAGAAAAATTCCCCGATCCACAGTGCGAGCCCTCGCAGGCAGCTCTCGCTTCTGCAGCCCGTGTTAAGGACACTCTGCCCTGGCCCTGTGCCTGACGAACACGCAGATAAAAACCACAAGGATCACAGACTTTGGGCACGGCGGAGCAGAAGCCGTAAGGGTCAAAGTTTTGCACCGTAATTAATTTTTGGAGTATTTTTTTTTGGGGTGTGTTTCCTCTCTCGCAGACATATGGGAAGACCCCAGCAGAAAGGGGGAGGGAAGCAGCTCTCCCCGGGGGCCCTTTGGCATTATCGGACGCCTGCCTTGGCTACAAAACAGACTGGTTCCCCCTATTCTCCCATACCTAAAGTGGGCAATGGCAAGATGAACGGAAACCCAGATCGAAAGCCTTGAGTGCCTGCTTTTGAGCAGATCTGACAGGAGGCAAGAAAGCTTGACCGGGGCCTAAAAGAGCACCAATTACCAAATGGAAAATGAACGGCTAATTCGGCTCTAATGTGAGCTAATCATTTCTACGAGGAGGAATTAACTAAACGGG
>VWZI01001200.1:500002-533233 GCA_013396835.1 Psilopogon haemacephalus
TGACAGTGGGGGGGGGGGAGGAAATAAATCACCGAGAATTTGCAGAGCGACCAGTTCTGCTGGCATTCCGTTAATGAGCTATCTTGATAATCACGTCAGTTTCATTTTCTTCTCCTCTGGACACAAGAAGAGGAGACAAGAGCTTGATTAGTGCAGTGCCTTCCCCTCCCAGGCTGCAGCCTCGCTTAGCCTCAGCCTTTTTTTTTTTTTTTGTTCACAAGACTTGAGTGAACTAAAAGTAAAAGACACAAGAAAACCGCTGATAAAATGTAGTTGTTTAAAAAAAATTAAAAAAAAAAAAAAGTAGGTGAAAGAGAAGGTAGTTTACAGAAGTGGGTCATGATGCACTCTCCTGCCCCAGCTCAGTGCCAAACAAGCAAAGTCCAACACCAGCACGCTCCAGCAAAGACTGGGGGTAAAATGCAAGTGTCTCGCCCTTGGATACGTACAAGGCACTTAGAAAAAAAAAAAGAGGAAAATCATTTTGCTTGAGATTTCAGTTATGTTCAAACTTTTACTCAAGCCTGAGCAATGGATGGGAAGTCGAGGGCCTTCCATGGCCATTAATAAAAGCCACACTGCGTTATCTGTGGGTGCAGGCACACAACCTCATTTCTGTCTAATTAGCCAGGGCAGTGTTTATGTCAGTGTCGCACTTCCATGACAGCTCCGCGCCAGCTGCAGGAAGAGAAACGATCTCCAGCCTCGTAGGAATGCAGAGCTGCATGGGCAGACATCACCTGATCTCTCATAAAGCCTGCCAGCACAAAAATAACTTCTCAGAAACACTTAAACATGTCTGAACAGGCATAGTAGAGACACTGTGGGATCAGCACTTTGCACCAAAGGGCTGCAGCATTTTCAATCCAGCCTTCAAAGCCCTACATTCAGATTTTGCTTGGATTTATTGCATCTTCAAACCAGTGCCTGGGAGCACCTACTTTCAGCTTTGCCATCTCCCGACAGTATTATGTGCCAAATCTTCTAGCAACCCTCCTGGGTGGAAAAACAAGCATTTACACTTCAGGGTAGTGACTAATTTGTGGCACCTGTGGGTGAGGCTCTGCAAGGGAAATGGAATGGCCAGATCTGGGTGTAACTGAGGTGGGTAGTTACATTACCTCCCTCGTACACAGGGTGTTCTTTTCTACATAGGAACAGAGGCTGAAGGAGGCAAACTGAAAATCTTACAGCTTTCTTAAGAAATTAAATTCACTATTGCTGATTTGTCCAACGATTCCCTAAGTGTTAGGATTTTCCCTCATACTGCATGCACACAACCTGATAGCACTGAAACATTTTGCAGTTTATGCCCGAATGACAGTAATAACAAAATGCAAAACATGAAAACTGTCAGCATCTGTTAGTGAGTTCACATTACAGAACAAAATATTCTCTCCTGGAACATGCTGGGTCTTATGTAGATTCAACTTTTCTGGGTGACGCAAATGCTGTAAAAACAACCTTGAGTCATAGAATAAAACCACATAAATCCCTGAAGCCAAGTAAGGACAGAACTCAGCCCACGCAGCTACGACTTCCTAGCCTCTTGCTAGTAACGATCTCATCTTCTCTTCTAAAGTGTTCCATTAGCCTTGCTTTCACTGCAAGTCTGGTGTCTCCTGTCACCCAAGGCCATAGCTGCTATAAACACTGGTACCGTAAAAGACAAAATCCTGTCCCAGCATCTGCAGGGTCTAGCATAAAGCCTGTTATGTGCTCTCTGGGACTGGCTTTGCTAACTGGTTTGAAGCCTTTACAAGGAACCTGGAAGGTATTATCTCAGGCTGGCTGTAGTCTTACCTATTTTTCAAGGTGAGTTCATTCACAGCCCATTAGAGCCAGATTTGAGTAACACAGCAGCATCCAAAGAGCACTTAATGACTTTAGTCTTTAGAATGCTTTTTGGTTTCGTAATGCAACTGAGCTATTTCATCACCAGATTTCCCATGCACCAAATTGAGCAAAGCCTTGTGCAAACAGCCCTGCAGCATGTGAATAAAGCCTTCGAACTTGATCTGTGGGTGGTGTAAATCATCACTCTGCTGCTGTCATTTCTGCATCAGAAACTGCTGAGCTTTCCACTTCGAAATCATAAGGACGTGTTATTGATAGGGAGGAGTTGCCTAAGAAGAGATGTAAGCAGTAAGCAAGATGTGATATATTTGCAGTACATGCAAGTGTACTGCTTTATTTATTTTGGACATTGTTGATCTTCCTTCTCCATGACTTGACAGCATCTATGCATGAGAGCTGAGTGACTGTGCTGGAAATACAGGTCATGATGTTTGCACAGTAATGCAGCATGAGCTTGATCTAACTGTAAAGCAAATAACAGCTATTTGTGTCTCAACTAAGCCCTTTATGGCCCAGTTCAGAACACACCCCTGATTTTACATTTTGCAAAGCAAAAGCCTCTTCAGGTGAGTGAGAATGCAGCAGTGTGTTTGCATATTGTTGCTGTCTGATGATTGACACAAGCAACATCCTGGAGCCTGATTAAGATACACGCACACACTGCCAGGTACTGGAGCCATTAACACAATAAAGCAAAAACATATCCAAAGTGTGGGATTCAAAACTAAGAAAGAACAGACTGCGCTGACAGCTACCAGAGCTTTAACTCAATCCCCCTCTACTCCACCCTGATGAGACCCCACCTGGAGTACTGCATCCAGTTCTGGAGCCCTTATTACAAGAGGGATGTGGACATGCTGGAGCATGTCCAGAGAAGGGCCACGAGGATGATCAGAGGGCTGCAGCATATCTGCTATGAGAACAGGCTGAAAGAGTTGGGGCTGTTCAGTCTGGAGAAGAGGAGGCTCCCAGGTGACCTAATTGTGGCCTTCCAGTGTCTGAAGGGAGCCTACAGAAAAGCTGGGCAGGGACTTTAGGCTATCAGGTAGTAAAAGGACTAGGGGGAATGGAGCAAAGCTGGAGGTGGGGAGATTCAGACTGGATGTGAGGAGGAAGTTCTTCACCATGAGAGTGGTGAGGCTCTGGAACAGGGTGCCCAGGGGAGTGGTTGGGGCCACTTCCCTGGAGGTGTTTAAGGCCAGGCTGGGTGAGGCTCTGTGCAGCCTGATGTAGGGTAGGGTGTCCCTGGGCATGGCAGGGGAGTTGGAACTAGATGATCCTTGTGGTCCATTCCAATCCTGACTGATTCTATGGTTCTATGATCCCTCAATTGCTGCGCCACAGCTTCTAGCCAGCCAGTGCCTGCTTGCACAGCTGTATGCCCTTGTCAGACTGCTGTTTTGCCATCCCCTCCTTCTCTTCCCTGCACTTAAGTGTCTTCCAAGTTACCACTAGTAACTGAATATATTTACCAAATACAACTGAGGTTTTTGAGAACAGAAGACACTTTGTGCACATTTGACATTTTTTGTGTTTAGTAGCAACATTTATGTATTTGAGGCATGTTTTCCCAGTGCTCTTTTTTTAAGCACAGTAAATTCAATCTGGTTTTAATGCTGTTATTTCCTGAAAAGTCTACAAGATCTGTCAACAGAGGCTCTGTCGCCAGTGTGTTACTTGATGAAAAGCAAAAGAAGAGATTTATTCATCCCCTGTAAGACTCCTCTATCATTAATTCCAATGATGCTCAAATGTTTGAGAACTCTTGAGAAGAAAATATCTCTCTATTACAGCTCCACAATTCTTGTCTTTTTGATTAAGGAAAAACAATTTCATACTCTTGAGACCTCCCACGCCACACTCTTAAGAGAGGAAAGACAGGAAAAAGTCTATCTGACATCCCACATTTGGAGAGGAAAAGAAACACTTCAGAAGTTCCTTTATATACCATACTATACCATAAGCTAGCTAAAAGAACTGAACTGACTGAGTTTTGACTTTCCTGCCAACTTTAATCCACCGACAAGCCTGGAAAACACAATGCTTTCTCCTGGGACACATGTGTCCAAATGAAAGGATAAGTGAAAGCTGCAGGTAAGCATCTCTAAAGAAGAGAAGAGACATCATTGGTACCCAACCATCCTGGCACAGTACCTGTGGTGCTGTATACTACCTTAAACCGGAGGCAGAGCAGAGACTTCCTCCTGGACAAATGTTACACATCATTCTACAGTGCTGTACTGTTTACAGTAACCAGCAAGAAGCTTACAGAAGTTTCCTCCAAATACCTCTTACTCATCTGCCCAACTTGTGGTATCATAGATATACTATCACATGGTTTGTGCTAAGTGCAGGCCTTTCTCTTCCATCAACAGGAATGTCTTACATTCAGATTGCTACAAATGGGCTGCATGGTGTGGCAGGGCAGGGCACTGCCCCGCAGGAGGTTTGAATGGGGTGCGAACTGCGGCAGGGCACACCCAAGTCCACTGCCCCACCAGAGGTGTGAATGGGGCAGGAAACGATCTTCCTCCTTCCCCACCTGTGGGGTACAATGGGTGTAAAGTACACCTGTGGAGTACAATGGGTGTAAAGTGCCTTCTCCCACCCTCCATGGGCTTGAACAGGAAGGCAACAAATTTCCTCAATATATATACATGGCAACCGGACAGATTGGAGTCAGACCCTTGCACGGACCTGCACTGGGACCAGAACAGGGACCTGGAGACAGACCTTGCACAAACCTTGCAGAGACTTCGAGTCGGACCTTGAGGAGCATCCTGGCTTCTTGCTGCAGGACCTGCCTCTAACGGTAAACTGCAGCCATTCGTGGGAATACCGTGGAGCATCCCTGGCTTTCCCCTGCCTTGCTTCATGATCATGGCTTCGTGAAAGCTGTGCCTACAGCGATCTTGGACTCTGGCAGGCACTGGACTCCAGACACTGCCATGAAAGAGGCAGTCTCCCGTCTGTAAGTAGGGCAAAGCTGTTTCATGCCCAAACCTTTTCCAAATTTTCCAATTTTTCCTGAATTACCTGAAAAGGCATCATTGTGAAGACTTTTCTCCACCAAAATAGAACCCAAACTTAAACCAATTTACACACAGATTGTGGGATTGGGGCTTTTGGAAATCATAAAAGGTCCATAATTTATCATTTCTGCCTCTTCAATCGCCCACAGTCAATTCACATGGCAAACTGCTAACAAGCCTTTGCAGTACAAATACACGGTTCTTTACCTGTAAATTGACACCATGATCAAATTTGAAGTTTACAGCCTAATAAGGTCGCTGGGGCACTCTGCCTCTGTAAAGCCACACATAGATGTATCCTATTTCAGCCTTGCACATAGAAGACTGCGATGCAATCACCAATGCGTTCCCAGGCTGCCCATGGATTTTATGACTTCTGCTTTTTGTCTTAAGAGAAGCATTACCAGCAGGGCAAGGGAGGGGATTCTCCCCCTTTACTCTGCTCTCCTCAGACCCCACCTGGAGTGCTTTGTGCAGTTCTGGAGCCCCCAGCACAAGAAGGACATGGAACTGCTGGAGACAGTCCAGAGAAGGGCAATGAAGATGATCAGAGGGCTGGAGCAGCTCTGCTATGAGGACAGGCTGAGAGAGTTGGGGCTCTGCAGCCTAGACAAGAGAAGGCTTTGAGGAGATCTTATAGTAGCCTTCCAGTATCTGAAGGGGCCTACAGGGAGGCTGGGGAGGGACTATTCACAAGGTCTTGTAATGACAGGACAAGGGGCAATGGGTTCAAATTGGCGGAGGGGAGATTTGAATGGGATGTTAGGAAGAAATTCTTCACAGTGAGGGTGGTGAGGCACTGGCACAGGTTGCCCAGGGAGGTTGTGGCTGCTCCCTCCCTGGATGTGTTCAAGGCCAGGCTAGATGAGGTCTTGAGCGACCTGATCTAGTGGGAGGGGTCCCTGCCTATGTCGGGGGGTTGGAACTGGATGATCTTTGAGGTCTCTTCCAACCTAAACCATTCTATGATTCTGTGATTCTTGCATCTCCTCCTTCTCTAACTCATGGCAAACACTGCTGCACCTCCACCTCTCAGCTGTGAAAGGTGAGGGGTGATGCATTCACAAACCAGCAGGGCTGGGGCTGTCAGACCCGAGGCAAGCACTGGCTGTGTCATTCTGCAGAGGGCACTTGTTACTCCTTCGGTCAGTCACCAGACCACAGTGTGCACAGCTTCACAGCTGTCACACTGAATGTTTCAAACAGCTGGGGTTCTGCCAAGTCAGAACACATTCACAAACTGAGAGATCATCTCAGGACAAAGCCCATCCAGGAAAAACCCTGTTTCTATTTTGGCACTGCAGCTTAGAGCAAGAGAGTACCGATCCCAGGACTCTCACAGCTGGAGTCTGGTTATGGAGGTTTAAGACAGAGGCTTAGCTAATCTCCGAATTTCCTAAAGCAAAACATACAACACTGCTTGGTTTATTCCCCTTAGAGAGTAATTGGATCGGATGAGGTCTGTAACGTCTAACTACAGTTTGCCAACCACACTCTCAAAGCCCACAGGTTGGGTCCTTATTTAGGGAGACCAGAAGAAAAACAGACCTAAGAGACTGCTATGAAGCACCCTCCCTAAGAAGCTCTCATTAGCATCAATCTGTGTGAATTATGCAGTTGATCCTCCCTGCTCTCATGAGTAATCCTGTGTATTTGCACAGCAATTCAGATGAGACTGCTCTGCTGGATGCTGTACAAACATGGAACAAAAAGCTGCAGGACATCATAGATGGGATCTGTGTTCCCACACAGGTTGTCTGTTATCCCACAAGTCCACTGCTAAAGGCATACAGTGCCACACCGTGACACCACCTGGAGGGATGATTCCATTTGGGTAAATAAATAATGAAAATGAGGTGTATCCTACAAGTAACAAGGTGGGACAAGGTGTAAATCATGGTCCAGAAAGAGTTCAGGCAGGAGTCCTGTGCTGTTAAATCAGAGTACCTGGGAACAAAAAGTGAGCGAGAGATGATGAAACAGGTGGAAGAAGTTCAGAGCCTGACCTGTGCAGTCCTGCGTCTTACATCTCTGTGCACTCAGAGGCCTCAGACTTCCTCTAACCTTGCTTCAGTCCATTAAAATACACAGGAACACATAAGCAGCTGTAAAAGACATGGCACAGGACTACACACCCAAAACATGACAGCTGGAACAGAAGAGTGAAAGGCTCTATTTCAACACACAAAAACCTTGTCCAAGGTAAACTGAATTATCACCACTTGAATTGAATCATCACCAGTTAAAAAGGAAAGGCTCCTACACTAAGTACCAAGTTTCAATACTAGCAGCGTGTGCAGTCTCTCATCTACAGGTTGCCAAGACAGAACAGGATCAGTTCTCCAAGCAGTGGGCTGAGCAGAAATACTGAGGGCTGCCAGCAACCCCAGCCAGGCAGGGGTTCTGCAGAGCAGCTTTCATGCGACCAACAGCAGGTGCTGCCTAAGGGGGCTAGTCTGCACCTGTAAGCCAAGTGCCTAAAAGGGTGGGTAGGAAAATGCTTCCCAACCTTCCTGTACACACTCCCTGCCTTTAAAAGGAAGAAGGTCTGCTTACAGCAAATATCTTTACTAGCAGGTCTGTATCTGGGACTGCTGCACCAGATTGTGGGGCAGGGAGCATTACAGCACTTGAAGAACAACATCTTTGGTAAAATCAGCACAGTCAGGGGATATGAGGCTCTCTGAGCTAGATGAGGAGGTACTGAGCTAAGTTGATATTAGAACCTGAAGCATAAATCCATCTCCCTATTGGCTGTACTGGGTGAGAAATTGAATGACTCTCATCACCTAAAAGGGACTTGAACACCATCTCTGGGATTTTCAGTGCTCCCCACTGAAGTGCAGTAGTTTTACATGATTTAAGTCAGCTAAGATGAGTCTGGCTCTTTCCTATCCTGGTTTATTGGCACTGCACAATGCAAACATGCATCATGTACCAGTTAGGCTATAGAAACTTGAAGCAACGTGGGATGAAAATGTTCTGATATTAATGTGCTCCACTTTTGCCAACAAGCAATTGCCATGCTAAGCCTGACAACCTCCTCTGCTGCACTGAAATCACTATTTCCCTACTCCTTATCTGATTACTTTCCAGTTTGATCTGGAAAAATCTGAACATTGTTCCCTCCTACCTTCTCCTTTATTAATACTATATTACACTACAGGCAAGCTGCCCAACACACTTGAAAATGTGCTCTGAAAGTCACTGCTGACACAACATACAAACCCAACAGAAATCAAACCCATCAACACCTTCATTTTAGCTGCTGCTTTGCCTGTTTTCCCATGCCAAATACTATTCCAGGCCTGCACTTCAAGGACCTCTCAGTGATCCCTGTGGAACACAGTGGGGACTTTATTCTGGGAGAAAGAGAAAAAGCACAACCTGCTCCAGGTCTGTGGGCAGAACTACAGGTTAAATCCAGCTGGGTGGGAGGTGTCACCTCACAGCCACAAGCCTCCCCTTGTCTCCCAGTGCAAGGGAACACAAATCTGACATTTAGCAGGAATGAAGGGTTAGCACAAGTCACCCACAAGTCAAACACTTAAATGACCCCCCTTAATGGGAAGCAGAGATTTCTGTAGTGAGAGAGAATCTATTCAGTGATATATAAACATGGTCAAAGGAAAAACATAGTGTACGACTTGTGAGATGGGAGGATACTCTGGGAAGCTCTGCATGGAAAGCCCAGGAAAGACTCACATCCACCACTTCAGTCTCACAGTATTTTTCTCACTGTGGCTTTTGCCAGCGCTACCTAATGCAGGATGTTTTCTCTGCCCACAAAGCTGATCAAGCATATCCTCCTGCCAGCCTGGGAGCGTCAGCAGCCAGTTTGCACTTGTGCCAACATAGAGTTGCCATCAATCCTGCCTCCCTCTCAAGCCAATGTCTCCTCTGTCCCCAGCCTCAGGATCAGGATGCAAACTGTGCTCTGTCAGGCTCCTCCCACATCTTTAAATCATGAAGATCATAGAATCATAGAATGGTTTAGGTTGGAAGAGACCTTAAAGCTCATCCAGTTACAACCCTCTGCCACAGGCAGGGATACCTCCCACTAGATCAGGTTGCTCAAGACCTCATCCAGCCTGGCCTTGAACACCTCCAGGGAGGGAGCAGCCACAACCTCCCTGGGCAACCTGTTCCAGTGAAGATCCAAAGCTTTGATCCCATTCCCACTTTGCTACTGACCTCAGAGGACAAAGCCTATGCCACAGCTTCCTGCAGCCAAGCTAAGTTGCTCTGTTTTTCAGGCAACAAAACATAGTCCTCCCTAACTGGTGGTAGACCCATTAAAAGCCTCCTTTACAGTAGCAAGTAATGAGATCACTACTAACCACCTGCTACCTTCAAGGCTTAAAAGAGACCCACCCTTCAGCTGAGCCCCATGAAGCAGCAGAGAAAGGAACATCCTCAACTGCCCAAAGGGAACACCCAACCAGAAGAGATAAGAGCTGCTGACCTAACTTTCTCCCCACTTAGCATCAGCAAGAAACTTTCCTTTCAGTAAAGCAGCAGTGAGCTATGCCAAGGGTCAGGATGCTTCGGAAATACTGCTTCAGCTGTCTCCTCTGTGCTTGGAAAAGTGCTTTGCAAGGGCATTAATCAAGATGATGTAACTCTGGGGTAGGCCTCCACAGCATCAGCCCTGCACAGCACACAAAAGGAGACAAATGAACCTGGAGTTTAAACATCCAGTTTTAAAACTGACATTTTCTCTACATTTCTGAGAGCATGACAGAGCTATAAATTAGATGTAGAACACAAAGGCTGCTGAGGTGCTTTTGTAAATCATGCCAACTTTGTGAAATAAATAGACAAAAAAAAAAAAAATAGAGTAAATAACAAGGCAAAACCACTGGCAGCCCTGGTGCTGCTTGCTGGAATGAACCAGCTCAGCCACCAAGTTTTTGTTGTCAGATGGCACCCAGACACTTACCCCAAAGCTACAGCACCCAAGTCTGAATTGGTGACGTGGTACAAACTCTTTGAGTCGTGCCACAACACAACAAATGGTGTCACACACTGATAGGAAGCGACAAGAGAGTCAGTTGGGTGCACTGCAACGAAAGTGTTTCACAGCTTGTAGAAAATATTGATACTTCAAAAAAACATTTGTAAGGTAAAAAAAAAAAAAAAAAATTTGTAAGGCAATCCCAAGCACAAATCCAGGCTAAGCAGCAAATGGCTGAGAGCAGCCCTGAGGAAAAGGACCTGGGGATCTGGGCTGATGAAAAGCTCAACATTGAGCCAACAGTATGCACATGCAGCTCAGACAGCAACTGTGTGCTGGGCTGCATCAAGAGCAGTGTTGCCAGCAGGGCAAGGGAGAGGATTCTCCCCTTTTACTCTGCTCTCCTCAGACCCCACCTGGAGTACTGTGTGCAGTTCTGGAGCCCCAACACAAGAAGGACATGGAACTGCTGGAGAGAGTCCAGAGGAGGGCCACGAAGATGCTCAGAGAGCGCAGCACCTCTGCTATGAGGACAGGCTGAGAGAGTTGGGGCTCTTCAGCCTGCAGAAAAGAAGGCTTTCAGGAGACCTTGGATTAGCCTCCCAGTATCTGAAGGGGGCCTACAAGAAGGCTGGGGACTATTCACAGGGTCTTGTAATGACAGGATGAGGGGTAATGGGTTTAAACTGGAAGAGGGGAGATTTAAAGGGGATGTTACGAGGAAGTTCTTTACAGTGAGGGTGGTGAGACACTAGCACAGGTTGCCCAGGGAGGTTGTGGCTGCTCTGTCCCTGGAGGTGTTCAAGGCCAGGTTGGATGAGGCCTTGAGTGACCTGTTCTAGTGGGAGGTGTCCCTGCCTATGCTGGGGGGCTGAAACTGGATGATCTTTGAGGTCACTTCCAATCTGGACCATTCTATGATTCTAAGGTAGGACCACTGTGAGAAGTGGTTCAATCTCAGGCATTCTCACAAAAGATTTTTGAGAACTGGAATTAGAAGTGGGAGCCATTTAAATGTAAGTTTTAATAAAAGGAACAATACAACAAACGGTCTGAAGTTATCAAACAATGCAGAGTTAATGTTACATGACAGATAATGCTGTTTTGATTGTATGTTCTGTACGGTATGGAGGGGAAAAAATAATTAGATTCTCAGGTTTTAAGATTCCTTGGAAAAGGGAAAAAAAAGAAAATGTCCTATCCAGGTCTAATTTTCATAATACAGCATGCTCTAGCAAAGAAAATGAAACCTAACATGAAAATAAAAAATAGCTTCTTCCTCATTTTGGAGGTTATTCAGTCACTGCATTCCGGTGGTTTGATACTTCTGAAAAAGTAAGTTAAAAAAAAACAAACAAAACAAAACCAAAGCTTCTCAACATACAGCTACATAAATCATCTCCTGAACTGACAAGAATTCAGGTGCTGAGTAGTTCATAAAGCAGTTTCTGAGGTCTTACATGCAAATTTGGCAGCCATATCCATTTACAGTACTGCCAACTACCGTTCTGGGTTAAAGGAGTTCAGTGACCTGAAGGAGCTCTGTTTAAATAGCCTACAGTAATAATTCTGCTGAGAAAAACCTTGAGCAGCCACCTTTCTGCAGCTCAGACAGGAGCTATTACTTGTGAGCAGCAGTTCTTCATCTGGAGGCATGGATTTGCTACCTTGAAAAGCACTGCAGCCATAGTCAAACCCAACCCTAAAAGAAATCTTCACAATATGAAAAGTCTACTGGTGGCATAAGAGTTAGACAATAGAAACAGGCCTCTGGGAGCAGGGACATCAAAGGAAGCTTCTGACTTTCAAGAAAGCAGCCAAAGCAATTAGAGGTTGCATATGGTAGCCAAAATGCTCGGGGGAAAAAAGGAAGGACGAGGTCAGATCTTTGGGACTCAGAGGAAGATAAACATTTCTGGGCTTTGCAGCAAAGTCAGGGAAGAGAGAAGAAAACAAAATGCCTGTAAGTCAGTGGGACAGATGGCACAAACACACCACAATAGTCCCCAAACCCACAGCTGGCAATTTAACACCCTGCTTAAACACTGATACATAAAACCTACCACATAAGTAACCTGTACTCACAAAGCACCTGGTGATGGCAGAAGGAAAACCACTCAACAGCCAGGATAGCTAGGAAACTCTGCACCACAAAAAAAAAAAAAATTAGATTTCAACTTGAACCATCCATGTGGAAATTTATTCCTTGTCCCTAAGCATTGTCTATGATATTCATGTAATTCTTTACCAGTCTTCATCTTAACCATTTCCATTGCTGCAACTTCCACTTCTGATCCAATGCCTTCAGCTGAAGAAATGAAACTGAGGATGAGATGAACCTGTATGTGACATCCTACAGCCTGCCTATTTGGGCTCGAATTAAGAAATCAACTGATTTCTAAAACCAGAGCTGTACCCTGAAGAGAACTGGTGAAAGCAGTGTGATCCTTTCCATATATAGGAATGAGACTCTGGTATCAGAACTAGAAGCATTATTTGATTCCCAGTGCATCCTAGGGAGGGTCTCCACTGACTTAATGAAAGCCCTGGAAGAGTGGCCAGGCAGGCATTCTTTGAGTACATCTGATCAAGCAGACATAACCAAAGACATAAGCAAAGCAGAGATATCCTGACACTTCCATCTTGTTAAGACATTCATAACCCATGACACAGCCCATGCCAGAAAATGCAGCAGGGTGGTGCAGGATCCTTTATTTGCTGCTCGTTACAGGAATGTTGTCTTGCCCTGCAGTATGCTCTGAAACTTGCCTCCATTCCCTGAGCTCTTAGAGGGANCTAAAGACCAGACCAGCAGCAGCAGAAAGCACTTCCTAAAAAACCCTGATGACCACTGTGAGATTTATCTTGCACAAAGAACTTTGATTCCCAGGGAGCTATTACTTAAAAGTGTAATGACTCCCAAGGCAAGTGCAAAGGCTGGGAGCCAACTGTTAGTTCCCACGTCACTCCCAGCTCCCCAGGTTATCAGGAAAGGAAGTTGATGTTTGCTCTGCAAGAGCAACATGGGGTCACTCTTAGAGGAGTGCTGGCCTTCTGGATCCTGAGTTGGCCACTGGCCCCGTGCTCTGCTGCTGTTTCTCAGTTTCCTGGTAAGGCTGACCTCCTTCTTACAGCACGAGGAGACTTACTCATGAGCAGCACTGCAGCAGAAGCACCAGTGGTTGCAGTGGGCCTGCCATTTTAATTTAGCCACATAAAATAGGCAGGGATTTGAGTACCTCCGAGAATTAATCCATTTTGCCCATAAAGTACATTGTGATCCAACAGTGATCTAATTATCAGATTCCTTGGCTATTTCACGAGCAGTCAGGAGAGGATGTATCCCTCTTCAGAGCAGCTGATACAGTTAGAAAATTCAGGCAAGCTTTCAATTACACCTTCCCACTATATTCTTAGACCCACACACTTAAATAGCATAATTATGCACACGTAGATTCTCTTCACCCAGAGAATCCTTAGCATATATGTTCTCCATACACAAGAGGAAGAGGTTGGTCAACGCCAACAAGGCACTCTGCTTCTCAGCGTTCGGGTGTTTTTACATTTCTTCAGGGAATACTTCCACAACCTGAATCTAATCTCTGACTAGGATCAGCAAACAGCTTCAATTATCACTCCTGGTCCACTTAATCTCTGTCTACCCCTCCTTTGTATATAGCCCCAAGCATCTGTTTCCCTTGCTTCACAAAAAAATGCTTTCCATCACATGAACCTCTGAAATCTCAAGCACCAACAGAAGCAACGTTTGTTCTGACTGCAAGTGTTTACAAAAAAAGAAAAAAGAGAGAACAAAGTGATCAGTGGAAGTTGGACTAGAAAGAACAATAGAAACAATTTAAGGAATGCTATCAGAAATCTAATTTACCTGTCTCCTCCTAGCAGAATAATCAAGGAATATGAAAAAGTATCCCATGCTCCTATTGGGAAGCAAATTTTTTTAAAGGTGAATCTGCCTACAAATGATTGGTTTTAAGCAGAAACTAGAAGTCTCAGATGATATGTGACAGATTAGACAGGATAGAGCACTACAGTCCCTGCTTGAAATACTTGGTTTCTTCCACTAACAGCATGAATGAGACTCAAGGACAGCTGCAGTATGATGATGTGACTGGCCCCATGTAACCTAGATCAGCACACAGCTGCAAACAGATGCCTTGTGTCTTTGCCTAATTCTATTTCCTCTTCAAACTTATTACTTCTACTTTTTTTCCACACTGAGTCATCAGCTGAATGAGATTAGATAAATTCCTTAGCTACTGAAAAAACTCTGGTACTCGAGTCCTTCCTTGAAGCAACATTTCCATTTTCTGCACTGAATTATCGAAATACATATAAAGCAACAGATTTCTACCTGTTTACTCCAGACTCTACTTCGGCCTTCCCTGCAAAGCCCATAGCCCTAGGCTCTCAGAGAATGCCCCTTGATGATAAACACTAGACCTGAGAAATTCAGTTTGTATGAAACATGGGCAGGAACAAAATTTTCAGCACACCAAGTCTGCTCTTTGGCACTGTCCCTGCAGCAAAATCTGATCCTATCATCAGGGAGACTGAGCACTGTGTAACCTGTGCTCCAAATGTGCCGAGCATCTGTTTGATCAAGATCATCCATTGAATCGTAGAATGGTTTAGGTTGGAAGAGACCTCAAAGATCATCCAGTTCCAACCCCCCGACATAGGCAGGGACACTTCCCACTAGATCAGGTCGCTCAAAACCTCATCCAGACTGGCCTTGAACACCTCCAGGGAGGGAGCAGACACAACCTCCCTGGGCAACCTGTGCCAGTGCCTCACCACCCTCACTGTGAAGAATTTCTTCCTAACATCCCATTCAAATCTCCCCTCTGCCAATTTCAACCCATTCCCCCCTCATCCTGTCTTAACAAGACCTTGTGAATAGTCCCTCCCCAGCCCTCCTGTAGGCCCTTTTCAGATACTGGTAGGCTGCTATAAGGTCTCCTCGAAGCCTTCTCTTCAGGTTGAAGAGCCCCAACTCTCTCAGCCTGTCCTCATAGCAGAGGTGCTCCAGCCCTCTGATCATCTTTGTGGCCCTCCTCTGGACTCTCTCCAACAGTTTGATGTCCTTCCTGTGCTGGGGGCTCCAGAACTGCACACAGTACTCCAGGTGGGGTCTGATGAGAGCAGAGTAAAAGGGGAGAATCACCTGCCTTGCCCTTTATCATCAGGGAGACTGAGCACTGTGTAACCTGTGCTCCGAATGTGCAGAGCATCTGTTTGACCAAGATCATTCCTTTAACAGGCTTATTTTTTGCTAACAAGTCAGACAACACAGCAAACTTCCCCTGAAGTGCCAGGACTAAGTGAATCTATTCTGGATAAAACGCAGTTTGGAGCAGGATCTCAGACATGGATCTCTGCAGACGTGGACTAATCTTTATGACTAATGCACTAGAATTTTCTTCCACCCTTACCCTAAATGGACAGTCAAGAGACACACAGCAGTGACAGTCTTTCCACATCTTCCCTAAATAACGTCAAGGGACAAAATTACAGAGTAGCAGTATGGCAGATCAGTGAGTGAACAAAGGCCCTGCCTCCACTTAGCCTTTTCCTGCTCTTGGCTCTGGTCCAGGACTGCTTTGCTACACAAGCTCCTTCAGTCTGTTAATTCTTCTGCAAACAAGGGGTAATTAAACTAATCACTTTTCAGGAACTACTTCAGCAAGTGCTACATATGGGGTAGTTCTGTGCTTCATACAGTACCTTGGCAGCCTTTTTACCCTCGAAAATAATCCAGTTATGACTGTTGTGTGAGGTTGACTTATGCACCAGAGCAACAAATCCAGCCAAGTTCATTAAAGTAGAAGAGCTGAGAACAATGGAGTGAAAACTAGACTTCTCCTTTGCTCCTCTCTAAAACATGAGTTAACAGCTCTTCTAGTCCCTATTGAATTATAGGCCTTAACTGCAGGTTACTTTCATGAAGACATTAAATAATATGAGCTACAGTGAACACAGCACTTGAGGAAGATTCACAATCTCAGAAGGCTCCAGTTTTAATGAGTGCAATTCAAGCTTGATTACCATAGTGAAAGCCTCAGCAGTATCCCACTTGTGCAAGTTACCTTTCCTGTACTCAATCATTGACCAGGTTTCATGCTTGCACCTAATGAAACAGTAACTAAATCCCTCCGTAACGTTACTGCTCTCAGCCTTTACGAAAATCCCCAACAGGACATTAGTCTAAATCCCCTTGTCACCAAATGGACATGGTTTCAAGACCCCTGCTCATCTGTACAGTAATCTCACTAGTAGAAGTAAGACCAGGTTTTAGTACAGCTCTTACACTGTAACCTTTGCCACTGTCAGCACGTGCAGCCACTTACTGCATCAATACTGAGTTTACTCCAGGTTTTGAAAGCCTCACACAACATAGCTTCACAATGAAATCAAAGTCATTTTGACCATTTAACTTCACATCCATTTTCTTTATCTTAGCATTTAGGATTAGTTTTCTCCACCCATTCCCAAGTCTTCTCCCCCATTTTTCATGGCAAAAACTACGCTGCCCAGTACACTTAAGTGCAAACTCCCAGCTACATGCTGTGTGCTTGCTCCTGTACCTTAAGTGTCCCAACACTCCTTGTACCTGCAGCTTCCCCAGCAGCCTGGTTTCAATGTCATATGACCAGAGGCAAACTTCCAGCCTTTTCTTCAATGCACGAGCATTTCTGCCACACATTAGCACCAGACTTCTTTCTCCAGCTTTTACTCACTTTGCAGTTGGAGCTCCCCTTGCTTCACAATAGCCACTCCACTACCTTCACACACCCCAATATGGAGAGCATTACTCACAAGAGTCCAGCTGATCTGCTTCACTGTGCTCCTGTGGTTCCAGCTAATGACTTCTGTCATGCCTTAGCATTATCTGCAACAGCCTTCACCAAGAACAGATTTCACACTCGAGTGCAAATACTTCATTCAAGGCTTGAGTTTCAGATCCTACACGCCACCTCCCACACACTTCAGTGTATGTGTAACTGGAATTCTTGTTATTTTTATTACTTCAGTTACAGGATACGCACACAGGATTAAAACTACTAACTTACTTAGAAAATACTGAAGTGCACATGCTACACATCCAGCGACAGTACATGACAACACAAAGCCCTGCGTGATGAGGTTGATAATCAGTGCAGACGTAAAGCAGGTAAATTTAGTGCAGTCCAATGTGTTCAAAGCAGATTCCCCCAGCAAGCTCTCCCGGTTAAGCATGCTGATGTTTCAACTGTCTTTCAAATCCCATACACATCAAGTGGCAGTATACCAAGCAGAGAAGACTCCATTCAGAGATGTGCAGTACATGGACACAGTCTACATCCCACATGGGTCTTCAACCCATACCATGCACATGCAGCAAATCTAGTGCAGCAGAGTTCCCAGCACAAAACTTTGAACTTCTTTTAAAAACCATCTTTTAAATATCTAAACGTTCCTTCAGCTTTCCCTCTGTGGATAATTCCAATACTTAATCTCATTCCAGCTCAACCCCGTATCTCCAGTCAAACTGGAGTGTGAGTAGACATTTGCTAACTGGGGAAAGGGAAGGAATATATTGCACTTTCCCCACACACCACTTGTTCTGAGGCTGCCTAGCACCAACCAACAAGAAAGATGTTAAAATTAAAGCTGTCTACTATAAAGGGATTTAGTTGGTAAATTCAGAAACACAGTTGTGAGATAAGGTCCTGAACATTATTGCAAGGCTGAGGAATTTAGTTTAAGTGCAAATGAAATAAATTCTAATCATGTTATTAGCCGAACTTGGTACCCCTACTGGGATTAAACTTGAGACTTCTCATCTGTTCCACATCTTCTCTAGAAAACCTTCACAGGTTTCCAAGACCACAGGCACAAATTATTTTTAGGTTGTTAGGCCTGGCTGTCATTGATAAGCACACTGCTGTGTACACCACACTAGATCCACCTGTTTCCAGAGCTGCGTGTGAGTGAGGCTGTGCTACAGATCTTGTGTAAACTAGAAGAGTGACGCTTCACAAATGAGTAGACTGTGCAGTTCAACTTTTTTATTTTAATAAAATCAAGAATATGCACAGCACATGCAGTGCTAGCATCTAAACTAATACAATAAGCAATTCTAAACCTACAGTGACTTGAAATTCATATTTCACATTCAGCAAGTTTAAGTCCATTCTTGCATATTGTTTTGAATCCTTGTATCTGAACTGAAAATATTGCTGGCTGATGAAACTTGCTAAAATGCACAAGTCACTGATTATGCCAATACAACAAAGATAACCACATGTTTGAGGATTGCAATGTGCCAGACATTCACTGAAAAAAAAAATAAACCAAAAAACCACACAACTAAACAAAACTCACGCAACAAACATCTGAGAATCTGGACACTTCACATCAGTGTTTAGAAGTGTTTCATTAATATCTTAAGACAAGTGTATCAAAACCTTGGCATGTTTTAATTTTAAGTTGCCAATTTTTGTTTTACTATCAGAAAGTTATGGCTACACTGCCAATGCCGGGTCTGCTTAATTTGACTTAAGAGTTTAATATGACTTAAACATTAAAAGCTCACACTACCCCGAAATATATAATTTCACGCATACGGTGACATTCAACATTCAAGTGCCAGTGTTTTTGTACTGTCTTTTGGTCAAGTTTCTTTAAACTTTCAAAGAATCACTTTTAGGCTTACAAAAATAAATATTTGTCAAAAATGTTCAATAAATATTACACAAAACTAGCAGCAAAAAAGTATCTAGAAATCTGTCGTGTGCAAATAGTTTTCTTCCCAGCTATCATTCCCGTGGTCCCAAGTTAAGTTTTAGAATCTATTTCCTTCTCCTTAAACAAGCTGCGTTCAATCTCCAAGAGACAAAATAAGATTGGAAGTTAAGGACACGCACACAAGACATATATAAAATTCTCTGAATGTGCAATAAAAGAAGTATTTTGTAAAAAGTTATGGGCAAAATGTACAAGGGCCTAAACCTAGACTTGAAATAGCACCATAACAAATGACCTCAATACTGTCAAGTGCACCTACTTAATAAAAGTTTTAGAACAAGGCACAATACACTTGAAAAAATCTATTGCACTTTAGGAGATTTTTGCCATTTTCCTATGCCACTGTAGATTAGTTGTTAACTGCTCTGGCCGCAAAGTTAGCACAGAAATTCCAAGTGGCAGAGGCATTTTTCTGGTGGACAATACTTATCTTTGGCCAGATTTAGCATAAACAGACTATAAATACAATGGAAACCTATGCAACTAAAACTGACTAAAACTGCACTTTAATAGCAGAATTGAAACCTTGTGCAGTTTATGTACATTTCCAACCTCTGTGATCTCAGGTTTGTTTGTTACTCTTCTGGAGCCATTTTACAAAGTCTACAGTAAGCCAGTTTAACATCTCCACGCAGCTTGAACAGAGTAATGTGAATCTGCATTAAAATAAAGCCTGCTGCATAATTCTTCCTGTTCATACCCTCTTGACCAAAAAACATCAACACTAGCATGCGTTATTAGACCAAAAATTCAGTCAGGCCCTTAAGGAGGGCCAATCACTGCCATGGTCAGCCATTCTACCATTTCAATTTTATATGGCAGGCATTTTTAAAAAGTCTAAATAGATGAATTCTCCTAAAATCTATTTCAAGTTATCAGACCTTTAAACGTTCCCTGTAATGTTCTGCCCACATTTGGCTAGCTCACATTAATGATCTGCCTAAATATTGAAAAAGGAATTGCTGTATTTACTTGCATTAACTTCAAAAACAGTGCTTTTAATGTATGCATGTATCCATACATCATCTCATCATGACTGGAATGGCTTATTAAAGGCTATCAGGTTCTAAGTACCTATCCAGGATAGAGTGAGCAAATCAGAACTTCAACTTAGTACAGTTTTGCCACATTAGAAACTAATTGCATTGATATGCTTCAAGATGTTTTGTTTTTCAAATCTGTAGATACCAAAAGCCCTAATGCAGGCTACCGCAATAAGTTTTTCTTTGTAATATTATGGATGAATCAGTGATTCCTGTTTAAGTTGTATCACACCTGTGTGCCAAGGTTTGATTTTAGCCCAAGTTCAGTAATTTTTATTTTGTCAAAACAATTGATATCTTGAGCATTACTGAGCCAACAGGACATCAAAATAAAAGTTGTCTAAAGTTAAAGGCACAGTACATTAACAAACAAATGATCCTCAGTCACAAAATCATAAATGCAGTTTCTAGGAGGGGATGGGTGGGAGGGGAGTTAATCCTGACTACAGCAATAGAGTCTTCAAAACCACCTTCAAGATAGGGCTACTTGTTCCTTTATTTCCATCTTGTGACCTTGAGCTCCCTTAAAAAAAATTTCAGTGGAGAATCACAGCTGGTAATGTACTGCAAGTTCTTGAAGCTACACAAGGTATAGTCTGGCTAAGTTACATGTGGTTTCCATATTAGCTTGTTTGGTAGGATATCTGCTGCAAGCAGATTCAGTTGCCCCACCAGTCAACCCCCTGGGAGTTATAGTTTCCTCCATATCCATCACTGTTGTAGAAGCCTCCATAACCACCACCTATGAAAGGCAAGAGAAAGTGATGCTTAATTAACCCACCACAGACTGGCACCTCCACAAGAAAATAGCCCGGGGCACAGACAAGGTCTGTTAAAAGGAAACCCACCCAGTAGTCAAACGCACACACTAAAATGCTAAAAAGACAGGTAGCAATAAACTAATCAAACAGAACTTGCACTAGCCTAGACCCAATAAGGATGCTGAGACTTTGCCTAACAAGCACCAATTGACCTGCTACTTAAACATTACCTACAGAAGCTTTTCTACAAGACAACACGAAATTCTCTGAACATGCAACAGAAGTAGTGCTTTGTAAAAGTCATGGGTAAAGACATGTAAGAGCCTAAATCCACACTTTCATTTGCCTGCCCATCTTTTCTTACCTCCAAATCCTCTGCTGCCACTTCCTCCGCTGCGGCTGCTGGTTGGTCGACTTCTACTAAAGCTACTGCTGTCAGAACCACCACTTGTTCGGTAGTCTCTGGCACCAAATCCTCCACTGAATCTACTGCTGTAGAAAGGAAGAAAACAAAACAATTGAATTAAGTTGTGGGTACTGTAAGCACCACAAAAACTGAGACTGCAACACTATGTTTCTACAGCTTTGGCTACCAACTGCTGTCAACGAGAAAGCATTCCATTCAGTGTGCTTCAAGAGCATCCTAATACTATCTGGAAAGGGCTTTCAAGATGGTAAAGGAAAATTTACTGTTTGAATTAAGTAATGCTGAACCTGGTAATACACCACAAACTGCTTTCTCAGGTCCTGCTACAGTTTGATTCAGTGGCACCTATGCTTCACAGAATTTCCAAACACATCCTGGTGACTTAAGTGATGCATTTATGACCATCTTTCATACCGCAGAAAGGACAACCATTTTACAGGCACACTTCTGAAGGAAAAGATAACCAAGTAGAATTAATGTGGTCATACAACATTAGCTACATGAAAGAGGATGAGTTGTGCCTCCTCCCATACCTCTAGACCATTAAACATAGCTCTGTATTACCAGCTTACAAAGTACCTCAGTTTTCTCCACAGCAAAGCTATCTTAAAAGCGGCCTCACATCTGTAGTCTAACTCATACCTTTCCCAAGTTTGTCTGGAGGCAGGCATTGCATTCTCCTAAACATCAACAGCTGCTTAAGGTACATCCCTGGCACATGCAGGTATGCATTTATATATAAGTATTTTTTAAGTGCTCTCTGTTCTAAAGCCAGCTTTGCTAGACATCATACTACAACTGTATCTACCTGTCAGCTTAAGAGAAGTCATACGGATTAACTGCCTTACAGTAACACAGGACAAAAACACCTTCTGATACACCTAACTCACTATTTATAATGCACTCATTTCTTTTCCTCTGTTTCACTGAAAGCACAGAACTGCCCCGCCACTCAGAATGAATTAAGCATACTTTGGCTAAAAGTTGTGACCATTACCTCTTAGATCGCCCACGGCTACCACCTCCTTTGTGATGCTGCTCATAAGCCATGTTTTCCAGCCAAGATGGTACTTCTTGCTTAGCCTCAACAAGAAGATCAAGCAAGTCCTTGGTGATGTTTACATTCCTCTCATTGAAGAATGATGTGGCAAGACCTAAAGTAAACATTGGGGTTTAGTCCTACAAAAAAGAAGTACACTACACCTGCACCTGCAACAAATACAAATTCAGATGCATTATGGGCAAGTCACAGACCACTAGAGTTACCTGAAGAGAAAGTTGTTTAAGACTTGTATCAGCACAGAAAAATCACAAAACCCCTGGCTATTTAGTGAGAGACAGATGCCAAGCTTCCATGTGGTATCACAATCTTTAATAGTCACGAATACACTAGCTAAAAGTAACTGGGTAGCTTCCACACTGGCTAGACAGAAGTGACCAGTGTGATCACAAAACGCTTCACATTGCCGTAAGTAGTTAGCTGGAATTTGCTACGCATAGCCAATACTACACCTATCCACTCAGCTGCTATGAAAATTCTGCATCACACTTACCAAGGTTTCCTACACGTCCTGTACGGCCAATACGATGTACATATTCTTCAATGTCACTCGGCAAGTCAAAGTTTATGACGTGCTTTACATTTGAGATATCCAGTCCTCTTGCTGCTACCTAGTGGTTAAAGGATGAAATGAAGTCGAAGTAAATTTCCACAGACCAACTAACATGCTTACTGGCTCAGACTTCATAGAGCTGTACTTACTGCTGTAGCAACAAGAATTGGACTCTTGCCAGAACGGAACTGGTGCAATGCTTCCTCTCTGTCTCTTTGAGAGCGATCTCCATGTATACTTGTACAGGCATATCCTTCATGGTACAAGAAGTCCTCAAGAGCATCTGCCCCTTTTTTAGTTTCCACAAACACCAGAGTCAAGGAATCTTTGCCTGAAGAGAATTAAAAAACAAGTTAGCAGAATAGCAGCACAGATCAGTATTTGGTTCCCACATCTGGAAAAAGGCAGTTTCAGTTCTCTGCTCCTCTTTACTCTAAACTGAATATACCACAGACACCTCTCCCCATTCTATATTGCCACAAAAGCTTACATCAACTTAAACCTGACATTTAGCCACTGCAATACATTCATTGCATGTTAAGGAAGTAACTCTCTCAAGAACTCAACATCTTGATTACGTCAAAGTTCTTATTACTCTAGTCATTTGCCTTATTTATCTGAAACCGGCCCTTTACCTGTGGCACTTAGCAGGTCAAGCAGAAATGATCGTTTGTCTACCTCTTCCACCCACACTACTTTCTGTGTGATATTCTCAGATGTAGAACCTACTCTGCCAACAGCCAGAAAGATATATTCATCAAGGAAGTCACGAGCAAGCATCTAAAAAAAAAAAAAAAAAAAGGACAAAAGAGACACCACTGTTTTAGTCCTTTCAGAAACTAAATTTGGCCTCATGAGCTATTAAAAATGTTTGTACTTTTGTGAAATACCTGGATTTCCTTGGGGAAAGTTGCACTGAACATCATGGTATGGCGAACCCCCTTTGGTGGCATAGTATCTTGTTCAACAATTCGACGAATTTGAGGTTCAAACCCCATATCAAGCATTCTGTCAGCTTCATCAAGCACTAGGTACCTACACAGTAACAGAAAAGGTTATTCTTCAGAGATTTAAGCTGCGGTCCTGTGCCTGTGCCAGGCTACAAGTTCCCAACCAGATCTTTACACAGCTTGAACTTAAGTGTCATTAACTCTAGATTATCACTTTAAGAAGTCACTTTCTAGCTGTCCAGTCATTCACACATGGACAAGAACATTTTACTTACTTGCAGAAATCCAGCCCAATCTTTCCCCTCTCCATCATATCGACCAGTCGTCCTGGAGTTGCTACAAGCAAGTGACATCCACGTTCCAAGTCACGTATCTGCTGACCGATGTCTGCCCCACCGTATACGACACAGGGACGAACTCTGGAACGGTACGCAAACTACAAAGCAAAAAAAAAAAATTAGCTCTACGGAAAACTATATTGAAGCTGTTTTATACTAACAAACACCTAGATATACCTTTCTGGCTTCCTCATTGATCTGCACAGCCAGTTCTCTAGTGGGAGCCAAGACCAGCGAGATTGGATACTGTTTACGGCGCCCGTATCTTCCATTCTCCTGAAGGAAGAAAAAACATACTTGCAAGTGAGTATCTCCTGCCAAGTACAAGGGAAATTAAAACAGCTACCCTAGGCAAGAGTGAAAAACGAGTCACCAAATCTGCCTTAATAACAAAGAAAAATTACAGCTGAGAGTTAACCTGTTTCAAGCACTGCATCTCAAGACCTCCCTACTACAGTACCCAACATTCAGCTGTTGGTCAATATGTTCAGAAATCACTACAACACAGACGCATTTTGCCAAGTAGCTTTTTTAACAGGAACGGAAGGGTCTTTCAGACTGATGCAGCAATACTTATAAACAATATTTTCTCTAAATAAATAGATCAACCTTCCGGATAGGACATTCTTCCAATTAAACAAGTCTGCCTACCACACCCAAAATAATGACAATGTTAAGCCCGGCTATTGTGTTCAATAGCAGATACCAGCATACAGGGCAAAAATACACACTGGTCATAGCGTTTTCAAGACTGGGTATTTAAACACTTGCCTTCATAGCTCTCAAGGCATCACCAGGGCCATCTGCATAGATTTGGCTCAGTATTGGTAGAAGAAATGCAGCCGTTTTCCCAGATCCTATTAGGATGCAATTTGGTATTATTAATATCTAATACTGCAGTAGCTTTGAAAATAACTATAGTACTGTATATCACTAGCATATTCCACCAACATCTGCACTAGAATATGCATACTGCCAACACAGGTTATCTACAGAAGACTTGTCACTCAGCATCACAAAACCCAGAACTGAACATGATTTAAGCCATAAGTACTTTTGTCAGAAAGAACACGGTAAAACCAGTCAAGTAGCATTTAAAGCAGTTGCAAGACTCTACAGCTAATTAATATACTACAGATATTTCAATATACTCTGAACAGAAAGTTCTCAGCACCTTGAGAAATATAAAACCCTCGTCCCACTGAAACAAAGCAGAAAAGTAGTTATTAACTTACCTGTCTGAGCACAAGCCATCAAGTCTCTCTTTTCTTTAATAATAGGTATTGCATGTTTCTGGACTGGAGTAGGACGGGTGTAGCGTGTGAGCTCAATGTTTCCCATAATAATTTCCCCCATGTCAACATCACTGAACTGCAAGACATACATCATTCAGTTTAAGTCATCTGTAAAGAACTTTTGTTTCATCTCTTATATAACTTTAAGTTTACAGATATTCTGAAGCTAATGAGAGTCTGGCAGAACACAGTGCCTGCACCTCTAAGCACTTCTGCTTCTGTGTGGGTTTACTCTTAAAGACAAGTGACATACAGTTAGTTAAAAGTATTAACTCAGCAAGCATGCACAACTTTTCACATCTTAGTTCATTATATGCAACCTTCCTCTGTGTAACAGTTTGGCTGCAGGAAACGGAGACAGCATTACCTTTTTCCCCCCTTAAAGCAGCATGGCATCAAATTTCATGTGCAAAACAGCCACTCTTAAAAAAAAAAAAAAAAGAAACAACCACCCCCAAGAAAACCAAAGCAAGCACATCAGAAAAATAAAATCGAAAACCCCACGAACCAACATAAACCAAAACTTACACTTTCAATATGTGGAGGACAGTTGCTGCCTGTTGCTTCAACAGGAATGTCATCATATTTCTCAAAGTTAATGCCAGTATTGCTTCCTGAAAAGAGCTCTCTATAAAGAGAGAGAAGTATTTTTACTTGCTAGACATTATCAACTGATATTGTCACGTGTTCATGCTATTCCATTACTTACTGTTCCAGGCGTTCACTTGGGGGAAGAGGCTTTGACCAGTCATCTTCATCTGATTTGTCAGACCAGCGACTACCTCCTCCACGGTCAAATCTACCGAAGCCGCTCCGATCATAGTCACCGCCTCTTCCACGCTCTTCATACCTAAACACAGCAAGTGTATCAGGCCACCATTCATAAGCAACAGAATTTTTAGACATAGAAAACTGATGATGTAATAAACTAGTAAGCACATGCCCAGTCAGTTATATACACACTGTAAACCATTTTGAAGTCATCTGATTATATGTTCTTGCTTCTTGACCTACGAACTGAAATTAGTCCCAGCCATGAGACTAGGCCATGTCATTCCATGTCATAGGTAACTATCATGATTTCACAGCTCTTGTTTAGCTTACCCCCACTGAACCTTCTACCAGAATTTTCATCTGATTAGAGTGACACAAGTGTAATTAGTCATCTGCCAGAACTGCATTTCAAGTTGCCCATGTTTCACCGTTTTTTAACAGGCAGATGCATTTAAAGCTCTCAGGAGACCTTGTTCAGTAGTTTCCCCCCTTCCTCTGTGCCTCATTTTACATAGGTCTCCCAACAACCAGATGAAGCCCTCGAATCCTGCAATTTGTTCCTTTATTCCCCCACCACGTGACCAAACTAAACACCTCAATTACACATCACATTATTTTAGAAAGAGGGAGCTCACCTGAGTTACTGACTTGTAAAGAAGGTGGAAAAAGTCCTTACCTCAACTGTTTAGTTTTTGGTCTGGTAAATCATGTTTGAGAAAAGTCTGGATACAGGACTAGCGTCAGCTTTACTAGTTGATAAAGGTCACTCTCACCACACTTGTGCATACAACGCATGATGTGTGTAAGACTGATCAAGTAAGGTAGAGAACCTGCAAGAGTCTCACCCAGTTTTATTAACTACACTTTTTAAACATGAAAAAAACACAACTAAAAAAAAAAAAATCCATTTTGATGTATTCTGTGCTTCCAACAGTTCCTCAATTTTTCTGAAAGCAGCCACCCTACTAGCACTTTTTTTGGTGGCTAGTGGTGGTCTGCATGGCATTTTTCAACACATGCAAAACCCCCATCATTGAACTAATATTGCTTTAAATGCAAGGCATTCCAATAATTCTCCTCCCCTCCCAGGTACCTCCTACCTTATCCTGCTGTTCAGGCTTAGAAATCCAAATTTAACATCAAAATTACAGGTGCACTACTACAACCAAGAAAAACTCTGTATGCACCACCAGACAAAATAGTACTTGCCTTCCTCCTCTTGATCCATTTCCACGGTCAAAGAAGCTTGGTTTAGCTCCACGGTCAGACCGTGCACCAAAGCTGCTGTATGCATCCTTATCTCTGCTAGAACTCCAGCCACCACTATCAAAACCTAGTAGAAAAAGGTGTATTAGCCATACATTACATAGTCTAGGCTTTTACAAGAAAAAAAATGCCTCTTCTTCACTAAGTCTTCACTGGATTTAAAGCAGGTGGCCCTCCAAGAATGGAACATGTACAAGTGTTAAGATTCATTCATTAAGCAACTAAGAATTTCTCATTAGTTATCAGAACTTCCTGAAACCACTTCACTCATGTCCAAGGCATGCATGCTTTTTAAAGTATGCTTAAATACTAATATTTAAGTTGCCTACTCTGGAAATAAATGTATCAGCAGAAATATTTAGATAGTAAGTCCTGCCAAGCCTAATCTACATTATTGCCAAAATCCATCATAAATCCTTGATGATCCATTTAAATTTTTTTTTATGTTAACAAGGCCTCTGGTGGAAATCAATAAATGGTTATTAGCCCACACACCAGAAACCCTTATGGAAGTTAGAATTTTGTCATACTGTTAGTACACATGGCAAATCTACAGAGAAACTAAAGCAAATTAACAAGATGTAAAAGTAAGGAACACAGAGTTAACAATGAATTACATTTACAGTACTCTTGTACTAAGTTACAGTAGATGCCTACTAAAGTATGTTAAAGGACCAAGCAGAATGCAGGGAAGATATCCATTTACCCAAACAATACACTGAGAAGTCTTGTTTTGATTGAGCTTCCGGAGGTTGCGATTTGGCAGAAACACATTAAACAGTACTTCAATACTAAACTAAGAACTTAAGAATTCTCATACAGAGTTCTAACTTTCACAAGCTTGAAAATATGACCCAGCCAGAGCCTCAACTACTGATCTCTGAAGGAAAAAAAAAAATAAATAAGCAGATAACCAGTGTTACTCTAATTAGTGGACAAGCTTTCGCCAACTCCACAGCACAAATTCAATCAAGGTCCACATACTAGATTAATAAAACACGTTGCTCTAGGCCCTAGCTCTCTGAAAAACCTTTGCTACAATTACTCTACCTTGTTAGTGTGCTCTCTGTAAGGTGTCATTTCCCTTACTCCACACTTTCATTAAGAAATTCTACTGCCCAGAATCTAGACATGTTTTAGTCACAAGGGAACTTCAAAAACAAATGTGACAGCTGTAACTCATTTGGTGTAACTGAAGCAGACAGCAAAAAAATATCTATAAAGTTTATTAGCACACAAGATCACAGAATGCCCCAAGACCTCCAAAGTACTTTAAGAAGTATCAGATTTACTTCTCTGAAGTGAACAGAACCATCACAAGACCACATTAGAATTATCACAAAATTCTTTAAAACACTGAGGCTGGGTTTGCTTCTGTGCTTTGTTTGTATTTTTGTTGTTCTTGTTTTGTTTGGTTTCTTTTTTTGTTTGTGAATGTGGTTTTTTGGTGGGTTTGGGGTTCCCCTCTTAATAAAAAAACCATGTAAGACTCCATTCAGCATGTATTTTTCACAAAAGGGTTAAGTCTGGAGTTCAGCAAGTTTCAAAGCAATTTCATGTTTTTTTCATCTAACAAAAGTGGTAGAACTGTTAATGCTTCTCCTCAATTTTAAGTTATATTTTATAATGCCGTAACATACATTATTGCCAGTTTACTCGAAAAGCTGGGAAAATTAGTTAAGACTCAACTCTTTAGGTTGAAATTCAGATAAAATACCAAAAAAAATGACATGGCAATAAGCTTTAGTGTTACCAAAATCATGGAAGCAACACACTTTAGATCAGGCAGCTCCACATACTAAGTTCCATACACTGTGGCTTCCAAGAGTTGAAAAACATTAACTGCCGTTAAGTAACCCTAATGTCATATTTTTAGGCATACTCCTGTACTTCCAGCAACTTTGTAATGTCTTGTTCCAGTGTAGAAAGCTAAGAGATTAACACTACAATTAGGACAGACCTGCAGGTGTATAGAAAAAGTAAGCTGAAGAAAGGATTGGATGAGTTTAAACAAAAATAGTCTAGATCTCTTTGCATGTTTCCCATCACTACCTACTGAAATCCTGAAGATGCTCAGGTCTTCAGGAACTAAAACACTGTTTTTTTTCTAAGAATTAAGTACATTGCCTTAATCAATTTCTTACTTGCTCTAAGTAAGCCACTGTGCAATTTTAGTATGCCTGATGTACCATCATGAGCTTCAGAGGAAAGTAACAGCCCCAATCTAGAAACTAAACACCATTTTTGTTCTAAAGCAAGTCTTTTTCCAAGTTTTTACACGCAGTAATAGTTAATTTACACTTTCACAGCAGTTCTTAATGTTGTAACAAGTGAACAAGACAATTCTACTTTACTACTAAAACAGCTCTAGCAACTAGTTTAACTGATTTCTACATCAATAAAAACTATCAGGTTACTACAACTGCAAGTCTGCATCAAAAGTTTTGTTACACGGTCAAGGGCCACTATTACGTTAAGATCTATTCTGCTAGTTTTTTGACAATGTCTACACTTCGAAACATCTGTTGCTAAAGACTGCAAGGAGCATAATCCACAGAAGCAAACATTACTGTTATGAAATTACAATTGTAACAGACTTCAAATCAAATCCTGTAAAACAAATCTCGTTACAAGAAATCAGTGTTTAGCTATGCAGTACTCAAACATCTTGACACATCTCAAGTTCCAAAATGTTAGCTCTACCAAAAAAGTCAGCAGTGTTTTTTTCACTTCAAGACCCCAGGAAAAGCTAGGCAAGATCACATGTGCACTGCAGTGTTTGAACTCTGGTCTTGAACAGAAGTAAACAGTTAAGAGTCCTATCCATACATAGCAGATAATATAAACTCAAGGTTAGGACTAAAGTATCCCTCCACATTTAGCATCTCCAAAAATTAAACCAGAGTTTGGTACCAGTCATCATATAGAGAAATTAGATCTATGAACAGCAGATGTCCACCAACCAACTCCATTTCTGCTTTTGAGGAACCTGCACATTCCTCTTAGAGCTACTCAATTTCTTGAAAGACCTCTCACATGTGAAGTTAAAGTGATCTCAAACTTTAAGAACACCCGGGTGCCAAACATGAGGATCGTTATTTACTTCACTCAAGAATGCCACAAAAAAAATAAAATCATGTTTCACTGAAATTCAAGATATAAAGGCCAATCTTCAGCACTTCCCTACCCACCCATGACCAACACCGGTCCATGGATTTCAAGTTTAACACACCAGCATGCTAATTTCTTTCTGCAAGTACTCTTATGGACTTCCATAAAAATTCTTAGGAAGCTAAATTACATCTGCTTTGCCATGCTCCTTTATTCAAAGGAAGTTGTGTAAAACATCCATTTACTGTGAAACTGTTCTATGTATTCATATAAAACAGCTGGTTACTATAATTTCCACCCTACAGTCACTAGCAGAAACATTGGTAGTCTCAAAATCTATTGTAATTGATACTGAAGATTGCAATGGTACTCAAAATGAAGAGTTCATTTTGCTTCTGTCAGTTACTTAATGAAAAACAGGAAATATTTTGGCAGATACTAAACTCAGATCTTGCAAACATAACCTGATGAAGGAAGACTACCACACTATAAGTGGAAGATTATGTTGCAGTGCTTTGCACCCAAGTCTTGCCAAAGCCCCCAAAGTGCATTCCTAGAGATGCAGCAGTAGGCCAAGATCCAGTTAAAAGTGTTGCCAGAATCTCTCATACATACCCTGTTTTGAAGCTTCCCTGTTCCGCAAGTGAGGAGGAATATATCGGCCTTCTAAACGACAAAGAAATGTTGTGTTACAAAATTATAGTGTCAGCATCTGTTGAGTTACTTGTCTTTCCAACAGCTTTTCCTCACAGAAATAAATCCACAAAAATCCATACAACTGTCTGCCTCAACCTTTAAGGTCTCTTAGAGCCTCTTTAAACCTGACTCCTTTAATACAGCATTTAGTATCCTCTCAGAGGACCAACACAGTGAAGATTAAGTTCTTGCATACTCATATAGGTAGATGTCTTGCTACTTCTTTGACCAAGTCATGTATACCGTTTATGGATATGAAAAGAACTTGTCTTCCTAGAATTCATTTGAGCTTAAGCTGCTTGAATACCTGACACAAGATTAAGATTTCACTTTGTCATTCACACTCACAGGACTACTGTTGCCCTTCCCCTTGAATTCAACCATCTCTATATGGTCAGCTCGGATCAAACCAGAAGCTACGCACAATTGCCTCTGAATAGCATTCTTCAGTTGCAATCCAGAAAGCAATACTGTCTGCTACAACATAAATGAGAATGTCCCAGACAAGCTGAATCTGAATTCCTCAAAGATTCTTCCCTCTTCACATACTTAAGCCTTGTATGTTGATTTTTAGTCAATGAATTAGGATTACTACAGTTACCTACAAAGTTTTATCTTCAAAACTCTAGTTGGATGTATGAGAAGACAGTCATCACATTACAGCAGCCTCAGCTGTTTTGACTACAGGAAACAGAAAATCTGGGACAATACTGTAACACTAAGGTACTTGAATTTACACATGCCATACCACCACTAACTTAAGTACTCCTATCGTATAGATAGCGTTTTCAGAGCAGCCATAAATAGCAGCCTCTTTAATTTCCTCACTAGTCTGTGTACATCTTGGATTCAGAAAAGACTTTTCAAAGCATGTACTTACTGCTAGAAGAGCTTCCTTCACTCTGAGAGTCTGAGGAATTCAAGTCTAGACCAGAGAACTAGATAAAGACAAAACAAGTATCAACATGTTAGACTGAATTTACAGCAAAATACCAAAGCCCCTTTTGAACATCAAGTGTTATGGGACATAGTTTAGCATTGGTCTTGATAGAATTAGATAATGGTTGAACTGGATTCAATGATCTCAGATATTTTTTCAAATTTTCAACTGAAACAATTCTAAAAGCAGTGTTCCCAGAAGTTACAAATGCCAAGAAATCTGTTCATAGTGCCAGCTCTATTTGTCGTGAAAGAGAACCAAACCCATAGTTAGCATTGGAGGCTGTAGCATCTTTAAGTGGTTTTACCCACCAATAAACATGCACCACATGGGCAGGAAGATCAGAAGAGTATCTCTACACCCACTAAATCAAGTATCACAGACTTCTGGTTTACACACTATGTACAGGCTAAACAGCCATTTAAAACCACCCGTCAGTCCACATAAGTACATTTTGATTGACTTCAATGGCAATTTTTCTCTCGGGTGTACAAAGACTAGAGCCCAAAAAAAAAAACAACCCAAACCCCAAACAATTCAGCTAGGTACTACCAGCATGTGATCCAAACATTTTAGGTCAAACACAACATGGACTCGTTTCATCAGGAAGGCAGTGGCAATTCATTGATCTTAAGCACAATTTATTTTAGCTGTTTGTCTGTGCGGCAAGATTAAAAACTGATTTGGGAAAATTAAGTTACCTTGTAAATATGATTTTTATGCAAGACTACATGCACAAAAGTGTATTCCAGGATGACCTGGATCAACCCAAAGTAAAGATCCAAATGCACTGTCCTTTTAGATGTCCAGTTTTATGTGCTGTCATTTAGGATATTCGAGCTCTTGAAAAACCCACTCATGACAGCATTCATATTCTTTTTAAAGCTACAGCACCAAACACGATCTCTTTTTAGTCAATCCGAGCTGCAACACGAGGCTAAGGAACGATTCTGATTTTACTGTCAACAAAAGCCTTATACTAGGTAAACGAGTCTCTCCAGGGCCAAGCAACAGAAGCGCTGCATAAATCTTCTCGCACTAAACTCCCACTGACTCCACCGTGGCGGCAACAGTTGCCAAAAATCTGATCCGGGATATGGCGCAGCCAAGAAGCCCGGCGCTGCCGCCATCTCAGTGCGGCGGTGCAGCCAGCACTGCGGGTTGGGATTTTCGGCGCAGCAGGGAGCAGCCGCAACCTCCCAGCTAATCCGGTAGCCGGCACCCGTCACGTGCTAACTCGGGCCGCGGGGGGGGGAAGGCTGAAGGGAAGCGAAGAAGCGGGGGGTGCGGGGCAGGAGGACCGGCTCCCTGACCTACTTTGCCTAAGACTCCAGAGCAGTGCCCCCTCCAAGCCTACGAACTG
>VWZI01001200.1:537969-551715 GCA_013396835.1 Psilopogon haemacephalus
AGCCAAACCTTTAATAAAAAAAAAAAAAAAAAAAAAAGTTGTTTTTAAGAATTATACCCAAAACATTAGATATCAGACGGTTTCTGACCGCTCTGGCTGTGGCTGCTCCTCTTGCATGGTCTCCTTTGTCTCTCTGCCTTGGTAGCTAATTCTCTCCTACTACTAATCCCCCTGGCCAATCTACCTCAGCTTGTCTTCAGCATCAACAGGTGATAAGATTGGGAAAGGGGGGAAAGGTGGTAGGGGTGGTTGGTTACCCCTCTTGGGGATTTTGGTCTCTGGGAGGGCTGTGGTGTCTTTACTACCTTTTCATTGTATATATCTGTAAATATCTGTTATACCTTGTAAATATCTGCTTGTATATTGTGCATTGCTGTAAATATAAAGCTTCATTTGTCAACTTCCAGTGTCCTGAGTCCTAGCCAGGGTTTATTTCAAACAAATAAACCCTGCAAGTACTGAAGACTGTAGAGCTATCTGTGAAACGTCAGATCAGATACCATATTTTTGTGATCCTTTCATATTGCAGGGCAATTTAAAAAAAAATAAAATAAATAAATACAAAGTTGATGTTGCCCAGCCACAAATTGAGACTTGAAAAAGGTCAATTGTGTGTATCTGTGAGCCAAATCGGATGTCTGTCTTTAACAGCAGAAATTTTAAATGCTGTATCTAATCCGTCCCCAAATTTCTGGGGATATTTTTAGGCATCAAAAGGCATTGTCTTACTGATCAGGAGGAATAACATGAAAAGAAGAACCATCTGCAAACGTTGATATACTGTTACTGAAGTCTTCACTACAAAGTCTGCATTTCCTTACAGCGGCAGCCACAAAACTCTTTGGACCAACGGATAGCATTTTATTAATGTAAATTAAAGCAATTTATGTGACAGGATAAAATGGGAAGGGAAGGAGGAAAAAAATAAAAAAGAAAAGAAAAGAAAAGAAAGAAGCTGGCATCCTGCTTTTAACTTCCAAACAAAACCAGGCTTGTTGCTTTGGATAGCCTTCCCAGGTTCCTCACATCTGGGAGGCTGTCACTCTTCAGACCTTTGTCTTAGCAGCCGTACTGGTGTAGGCAGTTCCCAGCATTTGCCATTTGTTCCTGTCCTCAAGGTGTCCCCTTGGCTGTCGCAGTCTAGCTGTTAGTGATGCCAGTCCGTGCAGTGAATGAAGGAACTGATCTGAGTTTAACTCTGTCTGTTTGTAGGGATAGGAGAAAAAAAAAAAAAGAAAAAAAAAAACACCAAACAAAACCCTGCCTAAGTCAACTCTCTGCCCAGAGAAATGCTTTTGGGATACTGGTTCATAGTCAGTCAGGTTCTTCACTTTAGTATTTCCCACTAAACATGCCTTAGTGTGCAGGGCAAAGCCAGTGCACTTAAACCAGGCAGTCCTTTCACTGGCATTGCCAGTTTACATGGTCACTACTTCATTCTCCATCCCCTGCTCATTTCAGCCTCTTGAATAAACTGGTGGGGAAAGGATGTTATTTTTTACCTGGATGAGTCCTTCAGTCTGGTTGAGGTGGCTACTGAAATGCCTGTGCCAGTCCAACAAGGGCAGGGCAGCTAGCCCCAGGCAGGGAAGACAGAGCCTGCAGCTGCTGTAGTCAGCACTGCTCTTGAAAAGCCTTCTTCAGAGCTGCAGCCCTCCTTTTCTCCAGGTGGGCAGGGGCAGAACAGGAGAGCACAGGATGCACACCCACATGTTCTCAGGGCAGGAATACACTGTGGCGCTTACTACACAAACCATGGAACCCAGTGGGGAATCTCAGGAAAACCTGGGTGAAGTTTTCTGCTGCCTGTAGAATCACATTAGCTATTTTAGCTAAAATATGCACAGATGGTTTTCTGGTTTGGGTCCTTTTGTTTCTGTTCTGTTATTAAATCTTACCCTAAGGATTAAATTGTGCCTGGACACCATTTGAAATTTGAATTTTCATCATTTTCCACTATGCTGTGACACATTGTTCTCTTATTGCCTATACTGCCTCTGTCCTAAGTCTTAGAGAGGACATTGTGCCTTTAACTTACACAAAGAATTAAAAGGCAATCTGCTTAAGAGCTCCTCTGTTCTTGGGCTAGGGCACTGCCACCCAAGCCTTGCTGGCTCCCCTTGCCTTATCTCTGCAAGCTCCCAGACTGGTAGAGGCTGATAGAACCTGTACAATTGATGGAGGAGGCCTTGACCAAGAGCAGATTCATGATGATTCTCTGAAAAGATATCTGGAGCATGTTTGAAAACTTCAAAGACATTCACGCCGTGTCCTGAAAAGCCACAGAAGACTGTTTACAGAAAACAGAGAGTCTTCACAGAAAGGAGAGACAAAATCAGGAATTTTTATCAGCTATGACCTTGGGATAGGGATACACAGAGAAGATTTGGCCAAACATTTTTCACTCAAGTCCTCTCTTCTTTCTTTTTTTTTTTTTTTAATTTTTTAATTAAGTTTGGAGTTGCTTTTGGTTTTGTTTTCTGCAGTGTTTTAGTAACAAAATCAAGTAGTCACTAGCTTCTGTGGAAACTGAGGAAGTACAAACATATGTTTGTTCTTTTTCTATTAAACTAGGATCAGACACAGGGAAGAGTGAGACAATTTTACAGGAGATAGTTGTTAAACTGGGGTCAGGGCCCAGCAGCTAGGGACCTGAGTGCCACCCAAAGGTGACACTGAAATGGCAGCAGAAGGTAAAGGGCTGTGAGACAAACAAAACCTGGTTAGTTTTATCTCTCTGCTGTAGATTAATAGTTCCTAATGGCACTCCTTTCCTATGTGTCTTTTGCTTGGATCTTTAAGTAAATTCCCTTTTGAGGTAAGAGTAAGCAGACTAGCTCAGACACGCCCATACTGCTTGCTGTGAGCCTGCAAGGTTATGTGCTTGACCCAAGAAAGGACTGGCTTGGTGTCTTAGGAGGGCTACTTCGATTACCTGGTGCATTGACCTGGGTCCAGAGCAAGTGTAATACTGCATCCTTACCTGCTGCCTTACCTGCCCTCTCTCCTAGCTGAGCCCCTATATGCACAGCTGCTGAAGTCATTGACCTGTGCTCTGAAGAGAGCTGTACTCAGCCTGGTCTAGCAGCGACCGCTGCTGTTACTGGCGAATACCCAGACCAGATGCAGATGAAATATTCACCCCTTCACTTCAGCCTCTGGCCCATGTCACAGCTAAATATCCCTGCGATGCCACTCTGCTGTTCACCTCTCTTGGCTATGCAGGATTTTCCCCGGACACGCTGCACACATGGGATGGGGCAGATATGTCCTGTGGCTTCAAGGAACAGCCTTGGCATCCCTCTGCCCTCTTGTGTCAACGAGTTTGACTTCTGCTGTCAGGTGTGAACACCTGGCAAGCTTTGACTTTTGCAGATGGTGGTTGTGCAATGTGGTGTGGCTGCCAGGAGTGTTTGGGTTAAGCAGCAGTGGCCTCAGCTATCTGAGGCATGCCCACGGTTGCTAGTACTCCTTATTAAGTGAGAGGGATATATTTAAGTATTAAATATTGTTACTGAGAAGCAGCACTGAGTGCTCCAGCGTGTGCACTGTCAGACCATACTGTTTTTCTTTCTGTGGCTCAGATTTGTAGAGGATAAAGAGAGGGTGAGTTTCAAACAAAATGGCAAGGGTTGTTGTCCTGAGTGGAAGAACAAACAGAAAAAAAAGATTAAAGTCATGTGAACATTGAAAAAGTTCTGAGTTTGGCTCTTTTTTTTTTTTTTCCCCACCCTTAGAGTCCTTACTAGCTTGGATTTTAAAAACCTTAGTTGCTTTTATCTCTCTGCATTCAGATCTCTCCATCATCCCCATTGGACTACAAATTACATTGCCTCCCTCTCTCACTCTCCTAGTTTATGCACTGCTTTTGTTCAAATTAGTTTAAGGGCTTGCCTGCACAGGAAAGTTGCACTACAATTAATTTGCACTTTGCTTTAAAGAAATTATGTTAAACCTGGGCAGAAGGCCATGTGGATACCCTGGTATTCCTCTGCAGGCATACCAATGGCTTCTTTCAGGTTAGATCGGGTCGATTAGGAACAGGAAGAACTTGCAAAGCAATAAATTTCCTACACCAGAACAAAGAGAGGCCAGCAGCTTCTTCTGCAGGTTGTGTTCTCCAAATGGGAAGAAAGGTTGGGGACATGGTCTTGACCTGGGCAGAAGCCACAATCTGCTGGACAGAGCTAACAAACCACGAGTTAGCTAGTCCCACCTCTGCCACCATTAAGATCTGGCAAGTGCTGCCAAGCAGGCTGTTTCATGCTGCAGCAGCTGCCTTTTTCCTACCCAAGGCAGCCTGGTCCACACACTCACAGAGCAGGAGTAGAGACTGCTGCCTCTCTGCATGGTATTGGCTTCCACTGCATTCTTACAGGTATTAAAAATCAGTCCTTTGCCAAAAAAAATACAGTATGATCTTGCTTGATAGGAAAAAGTTGTGTGTATGTCTGCTGCCCCTCTTTGAACACTGCACCAATACTGTGTGCAGTTCTGGAGCCCCCAGCACAGAAAGGACATGGAACTGCTGGAGAGAGTCCAGAGGAGGGCCACAAAGATGATCAGAGGGCTGCAGCACTTCTGCTATGAGGACAGGCTGAGAGAGTTGGGGCTTTTCAGCCTGGAGAAGAGAAGGCTTCGAGGAGACCTTATAGCAGCCTACCAGTATCTGAGGGGAGCCTACAGGAGGGCTGGGGAGGGACTGTTCACAAGGTCTTGTAATGACAGGATGAGGGGGAATGGGTTCAAATTGGCAGAGGGGAGATTTGAACAGGATGTTAGGAAGAAATTCTTCACAGTGAGGGTGGTGAGGCACTGGCACAGGTTGCCCAGGGAGGTTGTGTCTGCTCCCTCCCTGGATGTGTTCAAGGCCAGGCTGGATGAGGTCTTGAGTGACCTGATCTAGTGGGAGGTGTCCCTGCCTATGGCACAAGGGGGTTGGAACTGGATGATCTTTAAGGTCTCTTCCAACCTAAACCATTCTATGATTCTATCAGTGCCTGGCATTAACTCAATTGGTTTACAAGCAGGTTGTAATTTCATGAGTGTGCCTTTCTCTGGTAGGCAAGCCCAGAGTAACAAAGGGTGAATAGAGAAGAAGAGAGGCTTGTAGCAGCAAGAAGACATCTTGAGGGCTGTGCATTCTCCGTGCGAACTGGTTTGAACTGGTAAGCTAGTAATTACCTAAATCCAAACAGGCACCTAGTCAAGATGGCTCCTACATTAAGCAGCATTAGTATTATACTTTGGAGAAGACACTAATGCTTCTTACTCGTTTCTGTAAACCTTTTGCAGTTACCATTTCTAAATACTAAATGTACTTTTTATCTCACAGTAGAGTCTGCTTTGAAAAACCTGTTAGAGTTACTTACCAAATACTTGAGAGGTGCCAGCTAGAAATGCCTATGGGATGGTCAAGGTTATGAGGGTACCACCATCCCTGACTGTCCCATGTCAGCCCCCCAGGGCTTCCCCTATCTGCCCACAGCCCAGGGCCCCATATCACCTCCCTGCAGCTGTCAGCCCCTGCCCCAGTGATGCCACAACTGAGCTGGTCTCCAGTGCCCTGCATTCCTGCCTTGCCTGGCCAAGGGCCCTGCTGAGCCAGGTCCACCAGCCCATGGCCTGGCTCAGCCTTGGCTGTCCCCAAGCTGAGGAGGTGCCCAGTGCCTGGAACTGAGGCTGTCCTTGTAACCCCAGCTATTCCTGCCTGGGGAATGAAACAGGCCTAGGCTGCCAGGCTCTGCTCTGATGTCCTGGAGAACCTCTTCAGTCATCACCCCCAAGGTGGCTGCTACCTTTGCTGTGCCCTGCTTAGGAATTAAAAGATCTACATCCTGAAGCCTGAGGGATAAATGAGCCAAACCCAAATACTTGTGTTCAAGAGAAAGGGGGAAGGTCCACCTTCCCAGATCACCCACCCTGGCTGCTCAGTGTTGATTAGCTCTGTCCCTTGGGCAGTGGAGGATCTCCAGCAAAGACAAAGGAATGGAAGCTGTGCAGAGACTTGCAATACAAAGGTTCATATAGTTGTGAATGGAGGAGTGGGAAGGCCTGGGCGTGGAGGCACCAGCCAGGAGCACTGGGTTGAGGAAAGGCTCTCTGAATAGCCTGTCTTAAAGACACACAGATTAGCAGGTCATCACGGCAAGGTGGCATCTACTTGCTGTTTTACAAGACACTCAGATCTAGAGACAAGTGCTTAATCCTGATGACTGTCAGAGTTGGGACAGGATGGAGATACTGTCAGTTCCAAAAAAAGATATCCAAGCCCTGTACATGATCACTAACCCACAAATAACCCAGGAGACATGAGGAGGATATGGTAGTTGCCATCCATTGTTCTCCATGGCATCTCAAGAGATTCTGGACCTGTTTTCTGAGTACAGTCTTCATGTTGGTTTTGGATGGATGGCTCAAATATGCTGATTTGGTGCCTGATGCTTGCCCCTGATGGCGCTTTCGAGTGTGAGAATGTGGCTGAGTGAAACCTGTTTTGTTTCAGTTTTTATTTCAAATGCAGTCACTGTTTTCCTCTCCCCACCCTCCCATCACCACTGGTGATGTTTTCTACATCTTTGATACAGTGTTAGAACAGGGTTTCCTACAGAGGAACAAGGAGTAGTAAATAGGAGGACTTAGCTGCATAATTTTCCACTCCTATCTCTTGTGATGGCAGCAGAGAAAGAAACACACAAAAAAAAAAAGTCATGAGAAAAGCAATTTTTTTGTAGACAGACTCTTCAGAGACCACCCTGTTCCTCTTGCTCGTGTTGGTCAGCAATGTAGCTGGAGCTCTGGCCCACTCCGTTGTAAAGCTCAGGTTTCAGTTGCACATTGCAACCTTTCCACTTACCAAATCATATAAGGTAAAGGGGGTTTGAGGCATCTAGTCCATCACTCTGCTTTAAGGCTAAATATGTCTGTTCATGCTAGATGGATGAGCATCACACTGGATCTGCAGGACACCAGCTGCATCCCAAACCTGAGGGAGGGCTCCCAACCTTGGTGGCACCTGGCCTGTCTTAAGAAGCAGGGCACCAAGCTGTCTTCCTGTCACTGCAGCCACCGTTCCTCAGCTGTGAGGAAGGAGCCCCTGCTTCATGCTGAGACTGAAAAGCTGCTTATCAAGTCAGGTGCTCCCAGCTCCTTTCAGACATCCACAGCACAGTGGAGTTGTAACCCTCCCACCCCTTTCAAAAGCAGCTGGCTGAATGCCTGCAGGGGAGCAGTTTCTCTGTAAGAAAGCAGCTCCTGTTGACGTCCTTGTCTAAAAGATGCTGCTGCTGTTCAGCTCCAAGTGGCTGCATGGCTTGTAGTTGCATGCCACCTCACTTTGGAGGAACTTAAGTCTCCTTATATTATAAGCTCATTGCTTTTTAGGCTATCCACAATAAACAGGAAAAAATAGTTTGTTTCCTTCCTCTTCGCACTTGCTTTTTATATATTTGTGTGCTGCTATTTTGCCTCTTCCCAGACTTCACTTCTTGAAACAAAATTATTTTTCGTTTTGCCTTACAGCTCAACATATGACATTTAAATTAATAGAGTGTTCATGGGATGATCTGGACTAACAGGCATGGAAATAGAGACTTCTGTCTTCACAGATTAGATACCATAGTGGTAGAGCAGTGAGAACTCCATGCCTAACTTGTGATCTGGAACATCTCTAAAGGCAAGAAGATAATGGAGTGATGAAATTCAGCTAAGTGCTTCAGATTTCCTCTTCTATCAGTAGCCTGTAGGCTGTTTCAGGCTGCTAGGATTCATTTGTGCCAGATGTTGCAGTGTTTCTGTGATACAAACAAAACATTGCAATAACAACCAGCTCATTTCACATAAATTACCAGCCTTATGGAGACACAGCATTCAGGTAGGTTCCATCTAATCTGCTTTAGATGGTTAGATGGAAGGCTCCCCAGCCAAGCTCATCACCTCAGGCCCCTATTACAGCTGCAGAGGAGAAAAAGACACTCTGAGCTCATGAATTATCTCATCCTAAGGTAACTACTTTTAAAAGATCAGATAAGTCATATCTCTAAAGTGCCTATGGGGTAACAAGAGAAACTGTAGAGATCTAAAATGAGGTGATTTGAATCTCACCTGTGGAGTCCGTCAAACTGGTGATGCACAGGTCAAAAGCCCCAGTTCCTGGGATACATCTTCAGAAGACATATTCTGCCTTTTTGAATTCACAGCCACCTCAAAACAGCCAGCTGTGATGGCTGCAGTGTCATATAGGGGTGGTCTTCCACCAGATGGCTAAATGTCACTACTAATTTTCAAAATAAAAAATAATTCCTCTTTTTTTTTTAGTTTAGTGGTTAATTTTTTTCCCCAGAACAGGAATAGTTATTTTTTCACTTCTGCTGTACCAGCATCCAGAGTTGGAAAAGCAAATGCCTGGCTTAGGAAGCACTGATGTCCATCTTGGGCAAAATAATTACATTCTGCAGAAGGGGATTTTTATGTTGATTCATCCGATGCAGTTGATGATTTATCTTGCAGATTCTTGGGAAAAGATATACTTCAAAATCTTTTTTAACTACCACAGAATTTTCTACCCCTCTCTTCTTCCACTCCTTCCTTAGCTAACAGCTTGTAATTAAGGGAAAAGGTTCTCTTGGTACCGTAGCACATCACTGACCCACTTTCAGTGCAAAATGCACACATAACCACTTGTTTGTTTGTACTTCTACAGGTGTCAGTGCTGTGCAAATACAGGCTGTGGTTAAAGTTTCATAATGGAAAATCTGACAGGCAGTTAATTAATCCATGGGTCATATTTCGTAATAGCCTAAAGGTCCCTGATGTTCAACCTTCATTTGATACCCTTGCCATCGGGGAGTTATACATAACCCATCTGAAGAACATTCTTTATATAGATGACTGCACGTTGCCCTTTTCTACCTGCAAGAATGGGCATTGCATTTACTGAACCAGGAAAAGTTTTCTGTCTCCATTTCCACCCCTCCCTCACTGTGAGGCTTTTTGCAGGGCTGCAGAGGTGCGCTGCAGGAAACTCACCTGATGAATGAGAACTCTTTTCTTAGTTTAAGTCCCCTGTAGGGCCTAGCTGAAAGGTAGAGTGGATTCCACTCACCATAAACCTTCCAAAGAGGTTTCCGATTGCAGTTCCAGGAATAAAATTAGCAGCGGAACTAGCAGTACTAGCAGAGCTCTGCCGATTTCACCTGTGTGGGGCTCACTTCTGCTTGAGGCAAGCCAGACATACAGAGTAAGGCATCCTTTTGTCAGAGCATTCCAAACACAAATCACAGCATTGCCGGCACCAGCAGAGTTGAGCTAGCATTAGCAATGCCAAAGGAGGACTTCACATGGGGAAGGTTCGTCTAGAGTATCTGCTCTAGCCAATGAGTGAAAAATCAACACATTGCTTATCAGGATATTGTGACATTGCCTTTTGGGAGTTCTCAAGTCCTCCCTCAAAGGCAGCAAAGGATGTTGGCATTGCTGCTGTTTTCAAAGCCAAAATAAGGCACACGAGTGAGTCCAGTAACTGCATGTGAAGTTTACATACTAGGACTCACTGTAATAAAGGAACCTAAACAAAATCCCAGCGTGTCATTAAAGCTGGAATATATTTTCCATAACAAATTCTTTTAGGTTTAGCTTGGCTTCTGTTTCACAGCCGTGGAAAAGTAGAATATCTCAGGAATATTAACTCTTGGCCATTGATAGGATAGAAAGTTTTGGTGTTCATGAAGAGACTGAGTTAATAAACACAGCAGAAGGTTATCTTATTTTTTTGAGACACTATGGCACCACTTTTACAGCAGTGCTAAAGAACGACGAGAGCAGCTGAGAAGGCGAATGGAAAGAAGAAACTGGAGGAGAAGAGCTGTGCCCCAAACTTTAATTTAGGCTGTCTTTTTAAGAAACTCTGCCATTGCCAAATGACTATTTTATAATTGTGCCTTAAGATACCAGCAGATACCATGAGTAATGTACATGTAGCATGTGAGTTGCCTGCTTTATATGGAAAAATGCATAGTGAGAGCCTGGCACAGCAGGAGAGGGAAGATGCCCAGTCTGACTGCAGGCACCAGGTTAGTCATCGTGCTGAGTCAACAGGACATACGAGCACCTCCAAAAGGTTCTTCTGCCTACTTGTCATCTAACCTTACACAGCTAGTTATGTGGTATGAGCCTATAATGATCAGTTCATATACATTTGTATTTATGCATGAAATTAATCTTGCCAGGCCGATCTGGATTACTAGATCCAAGCCTCTTCATCTGGAGTAAATTTGGCATTAGACTGGGCAGTGGTTGGTTTTAGGGCTCTCCTTGCAGCTCTTCTCAAGTAAATGCAGGTGAGAAAAGGCCAAACAAAGATCCCAGCCAGATTGATGTCTGTAAAAATCTAGCATCAGAAGCAAGGCAGCAGTGTTGAATTCTGATAAGGATGTTCCTGAAAAGGGTCTGGGAGAAGTGAAAGGATTATGAAGCAGATGTCTCCACCCCTCTGTCAGCAGTTCTACCTCTTCACTCACCCCTGACTTAGAATCATAGAATCTGGGCTGGAAGGGACCTCCAAACCCCCCCTGCAGTCATCAGCACCTCTACTCACGTAAGAGCAGATTCTTTGATGGTAGTTTAGTGGTGTGAATTCCCACTTACCAGGACTTGGTAACAATTAATGCTTCTTATTTACACAAATCTGTCTCTAAACTATTCTATCTAGTAGGTCACAAATTTCCTGGCATCTAGACTCTATTCCAATGAACAGGAAGAGCTAGAGTTTTTCCACCTTCACAATCTGCTTTCCAGAAAGTCATCACCAAGAGCTGGATAAACACTCAGCTATCATTCTCACACTCCAGACAAAATGGCAATATAGCTAGAATCAGAAATTTCATCAGAGGGTTGTTACATGATTAGTACTGAGGTAAACCTGTCAGAAGCAGTGTAGCTTAGACTCTTGCAGCTTTAGATTTAGAAGACTTTCAACTGCTACCTTGTTCCACCATTTCAGGCCACAACCTTGCAGTGTCATCTTTACTAATAAGGACTTTTGCATCTGTCATTTAGGGTCCCTGGAGCAAAAAGGGCCCAGCTACACAAATCCCACTGGCAGGGCAGGGCTGTTCAAACAAAGGTGATACAATAAAATGCGTTACAGAAACGTACAATTCTTGTCTGATGATCTGAGGAACTCCTCTCCCTGTTTAGGCTGCAGTACCCACCAAAGTCAGTGTAACCATCTCCAGCAACTTACCCTGGCACTGGCTCATGATATTCCTAACAAACTATTGTTTTAAAGTGCCAAGACAGAGAAACTCTATTGTAAGACTGTTCCACAGTACGCTGCTCTTTTGCTTTAGCTGCACTTTTGTCTTTTAAAAAAAGATTTTTTCCTTTTTAAATGTGTTCTTAGTATGAGAAGAGTTTTGGTTGCTTGGTTGGTTTTGGGTTTTTTCTGTCTTTTCACTCTTTATTGCAGTATTGGCTGTAATGAAATGTTAAATTACAGGGGTATCATTCTCTCTGATATGTTTCTCTCTTTTCCAAAGAATGGCTGGAACTGAAAATGAACAAAAGAAGATATATACTTTTCCAGCTCTTTGTTTAGCTCCCCTGACTTATTTTCAGCTTTGACAGTGCTTTTCAAGCTCTCAGTTTCATTGCTTCCTCTCTTTTCTAGTTCCCTAACCTAAACTTGCATGGAGCCTTTGATGCTGCCAACAGGGCAAGGTAAAGCACAGGGAAGAAACCCTAAACTACTGCAACAGAAGGACAGGCATTGCCCCAGGGATTCATGCACTGAAACATCTTTAAAATTCTTCTGGCAAACTGGGTAGTTGGGAGTTGACAGTGTCCTTTTAAAAACAGCTTCTGTTAAGAATCCTGGTTGGTCTCATCAGCAAGTTTTGGCTAAGCACAAGTGCTAATGATTATTTGGAAATGAGTAACATTTCTAAAGACAAAAATAGCTAGTACTGAAATCTCTCACAGTCGGTATTTACAATTTCTGTGATCCTTTATCCAAAATGATAATGATTACTGCCGTGCCAGCAGAACTTACCACTTTGTGGGTTTGTCTTTAAAGCTGTAATGAAACCCAGGATGATTTTCATGGTCCCGGAATGATCTGTAATTCTTGTGAGACTGCTGTTTTTTAAGTGGCCTTACATAAGGTATAATTTTCACTGACCTAAGTATGCAGACACTATGTATGTCATAGAGTCATATAATGGCTTAGGCTGGAAGGGACCTAAGATACCATCTACTCCAGCTTTCCCACCACGGGGAGGGATGCCTCACAACAAGACGTGGCTCATCCAATCTGGCCTTGAACACCCCCAGGAAGGAAGCATCCACAACCTCCCTGTACCACCTATTCAAGAGTCTCACCGCCAGTACTGAAGAACTTCTTCCTAAGATCCAGCCTCCCTCAGCTTTAAAACGATTCCCCTTTGTCCTATTGCTAGACACCCTTATGAAAAGTACCTTCCCACCTTCCATGTAGGATTCCTTTAGGTATTGGAAGGCAGCTATAATATTATTAATGTTTTCATCAAGGAACATATAGCTCTGGCATTATTTCAGCCTGACATGGATAGGTAAAAGTACAATTTTCCCAGCCTTTCTCAAGATTATATAATGTATTTATACCAGCACAACACTTTATTTTTACTCCCACTTGGAGTACTGTGTGCAGTTCTGGAGCCCCCAGCACAGGAAGGACATGGAACTGCTGGAGAGGGTCCAGAGGAGGGCCACGAAGATGATCAGAGGGCTGCAGCACCTCTGCTATGAGGACAGGCTGAGAGAGTTGGGGCTTTTCAGCCTGGAGAAGAGAAGGCTTCCAGGAGACCTTATAGCAGCCTACCAGTATCTGAAGGGGGCCTACAGGAGGGCTGGGGAGGGACTATTCACAAGGTCTTGTATTGACAGGGCAAGGGGGAATGGGTTCAAATTGGTGGAGGGGAGATTTGAATGGGATGTTAGGAGGAAGTTCTTCACAGTGAGGGTGGTGAGGCACTGTAATGGGTTGCCCAGAGAGGTTGTGGCTGCTCCCTCCCTGGAGGTGTTGAAGGCCAGGCTGGATGAGGTCTTGAGCAACCTGATCTAGTGGGAGGTGTCCCTGCCTATGGTGGGTGGTTGGAACTGGATGATCTTTTAGGCCTCTTCCAACCTAAACCATTCTATGATTCTATGATTTTTCTTCTGCCAATATGCCTCCCAGTATCTTGCCTCTGTTAGTCCTTCTAGAAGTGTTAGAGACGTGCCCTTTAACAGCCCTTTCGTACTGTCTTTCCTCCAGTACCACATTCTCCATTTCACATGACACAGGCTGGAGACTCTGCAGTGACTCCCTAGCATTCCCAGAGCTGAACAGTCTACAGATCAAAACCCTCTTGTTCTTAAATACTGGTCATTATGTAGTGTAACCCTCAGACTCTGATCTCCTCCTACTTCTCCATAGTTTTTGGAGGGGTAGATGTTCCACACTCTGCAGTAAGACTAGACTGGCATCACTCATGTACTCGGCAGGGCAGACAATGTGTTATAACAACAGTCAGTGAGGCGTGGTTATATGGGGATGGGTAGAACATTGCATCCACAGTTGTGGATTTCTTCATGTTGGAAACTCAGCTGTTTTTGAAGGCTGAAGCTTCATTAACATGGTTCCTCTATGGAAAATTTCTGTGGTGTGGAAATAGGATAGGATAGGATAGGATAGGATAGGATAGGATAGGATAGGATAGGATAGGATAG
>VWZI01001200.1:551887-561985 GCA_013396835.1 Psilopogon haemacephalus
AAGTGCTCCATCTAGTCTTTTCTTGAACATCTCCAGGGATGGTGACTCCACCACCTCCCTGGGCAGCCCATTCCAATGCCAGTCACTCTCTCTGTCAAGAACTTCCTCCTAATATCCAGCCTATACCTCCCCTGGCACAACTTCAGACTGTGTCCCTTTGTTGTATTGCTGGTTGACTGGAAAAAGAGACCAACCCCTACCTGGCTGCAGCCTCCCTTCAGGTAGTTGTAGACAGCAATGTGGTCACCCCTGAGCCTCCTCTTCTCCAGACTAAACACCCCCAACTCCCTCAGCCTCTCCTCACAGGGCTGTGCTCCAGGCCCCTCACCAGCTTTGTCACCCTTCTCTGAACACGTTTCAGTACCTCAATATCTGTCTTGAATTGAGGGAACCAGAATGTTTAACTTGTCCTTGAAAGTTTTCATCTGGGAATATTTCATATAAGGTGTTTGAGTCTTGGACCTGCCTGTGCCTAGTAGTATTAATGACCTGGGGCCGGGAATGTTTGTATAGGACTGAGCACCATGACAGCACTTAGTAAATAATGAAATAAATCACAGACTTGCTTTCTGTTTAAATACTGTGTTTGTCTTCTGTGGGTACAGATCTTCTGGATTGTGCTCAGCAACCTTATGTGGATGGAACTGCATACGGTGCAGGTTTTATTCCACATCCTTGAATATATGGCACCAGCACAGACAATGCACTGCCTAATTAAAAAAAAACAAAAAAAACCAAAAAACAACAAAACCCCACCAAACCCACCAAAAAACAGAAAAAAAAATTTCAGAGTCCCTCATACAAAACCTAAAGAAAAAGACAAAGTCCTTGGAACCTGCACACACACACACACACATATCCACCAGGATCTTAATTTTTATACAACTACACAATTCAGATAGAAAAGGAAAGAAGTTAATATGTCCAAATCAACAACTAGAGCACACAGGAACTGAGTCCAAATTCACTGTCCCATTTCAGACTTCTAGGTGTGCTGGTCCAGGGCTAGGAAGGTACTCTGGCTACTGTGGAGGGGATGCCCAAGTATATGAAAGCCAACACAGAATTAGCAGTGTGAAGCCACACTAGTTAACTGGTTTAAAGCCCTGAGCAGAGAGAAATTGGGAAGATAAAAGAGTTACTGCATTCTGCAGACTTGGCCTTGCAGGCCCACATACAGATGCAGAAGCTAGGGAGGTGAGGGGGTGTACAACTGCTGTAGAGAGGACCTGTGTGTTTCCCCTCAGAACAGCCTGAAAGCTTCTCAAGAATCTCAGCACTTAAGATGTGTCTCAGAGACATCACACTGCAGTTGACTGTGGCTAGCTCACATATGTTTTCAATAGAAACATTGAAAATCACTGCAAGATTGAGGCACATAGATGTTAAACTTGGAGTATAAGCTGAAGAACAAATAGAGCTATGCCAAATTGGTTTCTGGTACAGCCTGACAAAATGCTCAAGGTGCCACCTAATCCCAAGTGGTCCCATAAGAACCACCAGTATCATCTCTGCAATCTGCTACTGCTACATCAGTCTTAGTTTGTAGGTGAAGTTACTACATTCTTGATCTGATTTAACACTGAAATAGTTCATGCCTAAATTCAGTGTATTTTATGATTTTTTTTTTAATATCCATATTTGTCTGTTTTAAATATAAAATATCAGCATAAATAGTCCCTATAAATGTGTTAAGTACTTGTGGATTTACTATGGAATAGTAATATTAAACAGAAGATTTGTAACATTTGTCTATAGCTACATTGCTGCAGAAGGAGCTGCACTAAAGGGCCTTGAGCTGGTCCAGAAAACAAGAAAGGGAAAAATTTAAACAACCAGCAAATGGGGAATTAAGGTGTTATAAACTGAAGCCTCTGCAACACCAGACATAACCAGATTAAAGTTAAAATCTTCTGCCAGTTCTGGAAAAGAAGCTAAAATCTGCTTCTACCAGTGTGAAATTAGAGCAACCAGAGGTAAATGGGAAGGGATCAAGACGTAGTGGAGTGAGAGACAAAAGGTAAAGATGATCAGGATGAAAGTCGAATTTGGCATCACAGGCATAACAAAATAAAGGCTGCATGACCTGTGAGTTTTGATAGTCATCTTGATAGTCCATTATAAGGTCTAGCAGAGGGTTTCTTGGTCAGAGTTATGCAGAAGGCCAAGCTAGAAAATCTGCATGGTTTAGGATGTGCAGGTGGAGTCTCAACACTGTCTGCTACTGGCTTTATGACAGTAGTTGTAGCAGTACTGAATGGTCAATGAGCGAGCAGCAGTATGCTGGCAGCACTGCAGCTGCAGCAGGACAAGGTACATGTGCACTTAGTGGTTCAAACACGCTCCCCATATCAGCAGTGATTTCTGCTGCTTGTGTTAATGGTAGGAGCAACACAAATGTGTCTGCTTGCCGTGGGGTTGACCAGCAGACAGGCAGTCTACATGAATTGTGGGGACACAGAATTGAGGAGCTGAAAGGTACTGTCTGAAAATAAATCTCTGTGGAAGGGAGAAAAGGGAGATACCATTCTGCATGTCTGGGCTAGTGCAAATTCATCTGGCTCCGTGTTTGAAGGGGAGCCAGGTGGAGTGTATAAGCAACTCCTGTTTGCTGCACCTGACCTAAAGCCAAGTGCTGCTTTGTCAGGTTTTGTTCAACACATGTTCTGTTTCCCTACTGTGTGGTAACGCTGCTGGAGCCCGGGTGTTAGCCTCGGAAACCTGATGATTCAGACACAGAAATATGAAGGCAGTGTGGAGGAAGCAGCTACATGTAACCTTACTGTGCGTGTTAATGGTGGTCAGATGGTTCAATTCTTATTTGGGAAATTTCCAAGGACCAGCTGTAGACATGCTGCACGGCAGCGAAACCCCTCTGAGCAACCCATTTCTCTGCTAACAGTGTCTGCAGGGATATGACTTCTTTGTTTGTTCATTAAATAGTAAAATTTTCAGGATCAACATCTATGAGAGCCCAGCTGTGCAACCCCACTGCTCCCCATTCCCTAGCAACACTCCCTCCAGTGAGAACATGCAGCCAGCCCAAGTCCTCAAACTGCCCCTGAATCCTTCCTCATCTTCAGTCTCACTGGTTTGGGGAAGACAGAAGTGTTACACAAGAGGCATTAGGGTGGCAAGATAGGCATTACATAACAATTACACTCAATGGGAAGAGTGCCAGCTCTTCTGTGATACCTGCCTCTGGCTAGGGCATGAGAGAAGTCCCCCTGGGAGGATATCTGTATGAACACTGAATCCCACTCAGCTCTTATGCTCTCTACAGAGGGTGGCAAGATCCTCTCCTCAGAAGAAGATCAGCAGGTGAGCTTGGTGTTGAGACAGAGAGGATCATCACAAAATCAGAGAATGGTTTAGGTTGGAAGAGACCTCAAAGACGATACAGTTCTAACCCCCCACCATGGGCAGGGACACCTACCTCTAGACCAGGTCACTCAAGGCCCCATCCAGCCTGGCCTTGAATACCTCCAAGGAGGGAGCAGCCACAACCTCCCTGGGCAACCCATTACAGTGTCTCACCACCCTCACTGCAAAGAACTTCCTCCTAACATCCCTTTTAAATCTCCCCTCTGACAGTTGAAACCCATTCCCCCTCATCCTGTCATAACAAGACCTTGTGAATAGTCCCTCCCCAGCCTTCCTGTAGGCTCCCTTCAGATACTGGAAGGCTACTATAAGGTCTCCTTGGAAGCCTTCTCTTCTCCAGGCTGAAAAGCCTCACCTCTCATAGCATGTCCTCATAGCAGAGGTGCTCCAGCCCTCTGATCATCTTCGTGGACCTCCTCTGCACTCTCTCCAACAGTTCTATGTCCTTCTTGTGCTGGGGGCTCTAGAACTGCACACAGTACTCCAGGTGGGGTCCGACAAGAGCAAAGAGGGAGAATCCCCTTACTTGCCCTGCTGACAACACTGCTCTTAATGCAGCCCAGGACACGGTTGGCTGTCTGGGCCACGTGTGCAGACTGTTGGCTCAAAATGGTATCATCAGTGAGAGATGAGAAGACAACAGGCAATTGAGGTTGCTGCAATGTAGGTCCACTAGGACCTGGCATATGAGATTTTTTTTCCAGGCAGCAAAGGTGTTAAGTGTCTACTATTTCAAAGATCCATGTTTAAAGCCTAAGCAAACAATTAAATAAAAAGTAATGAGTAAGCATTAATGAGATGAAAAGAAAATCCAGAAGCCAAAACAGGGATGCCAACAGGTAGCAGGGAGCGGAGATAAACAACTTTTGGTCTAATTAGGTGGCAGATGAATAAAGTTGCTAGGAAGCAGCGAGAAACTCCATCTCAAATCAAGAAGTAGCGGAGGTGAACTGCACTGAACTTTGGGAACCTGCCACCAAGATTTTGCTTTTAGTACCATATGCATACAGTTAACCAAGCTCACACACCTGGAGTGCTCATCACTCAAAGGAGAACAGGGAGATATGCATAAAACCACCCTTTGGAGGAAGGAGGTGGGTAGGAAGAAGGAAGGTGGCCATAACTTGACAACCTCAATTCAAATGGCCTACTGTCTGGACTGTCAGAATTACTCTACTGTCTTATAGGAGATTTCAAGACAACATGACCAATGTTAATTTATGAGAATGTAGAACAGCCTAAACCACTAAGCAGGCTTTGGCTTTAATGAGGACTACAGTGCTGCCCTGCTGTGGAGTCATCAGTGCCCTGAGTGCACAAATAGTCCTGAGTCATCCTGAGGAGTCCAACCCTGGCACTCATTGGCCTGGAAGCATCATGCCTGTGTCAGCACCATGGTGGTGAGGGCACTGCCTGCCTTGGGGCTACCCAGGGCTTCCAGCTTATCCTACTGTGTGGAGCATCCCACTCTTGCTGCTCCCTGACATGTAGAATCATAGAACCATAGAATGGGCTGGGCTGAAAGGGACCTCCAAAGGTAATTTAGTCCAACCTCTCCTGCAGTCAGAAGGAACATCCTCAACTAGATCAGGTTGCCCAGAGCCCTGTTGAGCCTCACCTTGAATATCTCCAGGGATGGGGCCCCTATCACTAACCTGGGAAACCTGTTCCAGTATTCCACCACCGTCATGTTAAAGAACTTGTTCCCAACATCCAATCTAAATCTGCTCTCCTCTAGTTTGAATCCATTGCCCCTCATGCTATCACTGCAGGCCTTTGTAAACAGTCTCTCTCCATCCTTCTTGTAGGTGCCCTTCAGGTACTGGAAGGCTGCTATTAGTTCTCCTTGGAGCCTTCTCTTTTCCAAGCTGAACAATCCCAGCTCCTTCAGCCTGTCCTCATAGCAGAGGTGCTCCAACCCCCTACTCATTTTTGTGGCCTCCTCTGGACCCATTTCATCAAGTCTATTGCCTTCAAATACTGAGGGCTCCAGAGCTGCATTGCAGTACTGCAGGTAAGTACTGAAAGAATGAAAAACAAAACTATCTTAAAAGCAGAGATTCTTATTTATGAACGTTAGTCTACTTGCAAAGCACAATTGCCATTAGTACAATTGCAGGATGACAGACACAGAGTAAGTGAAAAACAAATCTTGAAAGAAGGAAAAGATATTAAGTACAGTACCCAAATCAAGTGTACAACGTGTACAACGTTACAGGCTGAGAGGCTGTACAAAATCTTTAGATATTTAACTACTTGTGTGTGTTCCTGTGGGAAGGGAAATGTCAGATGAGTTTTCCTGTGGAGGACTGATTATTGTTCTGTCATTGACGAGTCAGTATTTTTAGCTTGGTGAGCTAAAGATGTACTGTAGCTTAGGCCTCCGAAGTTACCAGCTCTGGGAAATGAATTAAAAAGAAAGGAAAAAAAAAAAAAAAAAAAAAAAAAAAAAAAAAAAGAAAGAAAGAAAAAAGAAGAAGAAAAAAAAAGACTGCTTTAGGAACAATATAGAGTGATTTTCCAAGATCTTATATAAACCATCCTCCTCACTTTGCTGGTTAGCATTAAGCACCTATTAACTCCATTTCAGGAAGGTGCTGATTAAACTGGGTCAAATGGAAGTGATTAGGTCGGATTATCCCTGTCATGGAAAAATTTACTGGAAGATCTAAGGAGGGAGGAAATTGCCACACAGTTTCCAGCAGGTTCTGCTGGAAGTTCTATCAATTTGCTTTTCTCCCTGTAAAAGAGCTTTGTCCCACCCTGGATCCCTGTAGATTCTTAGAGTAGCTTTAAATTGAATTGGTTTTCATCTTGGAAGGTCCTCAGGACTGGTAAGGACAGCAGTTGCCCCAGCGTCACTCCCACACGTATCACTTGCCCCATTTACTCACTGGATTTTGGAAGCATCTCTGAAGCCACTGAAGCTACCTTTCCTCAGGCCTCTTAAAAAAAAAACCAACAAAACCTCTCTTCATTTTTGGTGCTAAAAATCAGTAAGAAAGTGTTCAGGTGGACAAGGAAGAATAATACCATGTCTGCTGGGAGGGCAAACTCTGGAAGGCCAAAAAGATGGCCAAAATTGGAGAAAACAAATATTGGACTTCAGAGTGGGTTAAAAATTGAAGAGGCACAGGGTGCTGTGGGTGCACACGAGAACATTTGCAGCACCTGAAGTGTTTGGATTTGCCCAACCCAGAAAGCAGTCTCTTCCACAGACCATGAGATGGGGCTGTGTGAGGCCCATGCAGTGACTTCGCATTCGGTAGCATGACCCTCAAATCTGATGTTTGCTAGCAACAGGCTCCAGAGAGCCCAAGTCAGGTGGAATGCTCTGGAGGCCCAGATGTTACCCCTGAAATTAGCCCCAGATGCGCATCTAACCTACACAAGCAATCTATGCATGATTTGTGTGACGGTCCTGAGCTCTGGAGTAGATGCTGGCAAGCCTTTCTCTCATCACAACCTCAAGCCCACTTTCCATGTGTGACCCTGCCAGAGAGAAGCAGATATTTTGGGACTTTTATGATTACTGAGTAGTATTTTCTTGTGGAGACTGGCAGATGCAGTTTCCTGTTGGCCAGCAGCCAAGGGGGGTTGCTTCCTTCTGGTAACATCTCTTGAGTGCTTTTTCAGAGCTTCACCCTGCTACTCTATTTTACTGAGATTTTCAGCAGACACCCACGTCAGTGACCCCTTTGTCATAACCCTTCCTCTTGGGCCGTCAGAGAAGTGGCCTGGGAAAACTGGGCTGAGATCATAGAATCATAGAATGGTTTAGGTTGGAAGAGACCTTAAAGATCATCCAGTTCCAACCCCCCGCCATAGGCAGGGACACCTCCCACTAGAACAGGTCGCTCAAGACCTCATCCAGCCTGGCCTTGAACACCTCCAGGGACAACCTCCCTGGCCAACCTGTTCCAGTGCCTCACCACCCTCACTGTGAAGAATTTCTTCCTAACATCCCATTCAAATCTCCCCTCTGCCAATTTGAACCCATTCCTCCTCGTCTTGTCATTACAAGATGTGTGCGTGTGTGCAAGCGCATGGATGTGTGTGTGCCCATGCACACAGCTGTGTGTGCTTCATGTTGCATGTAGAGGAAAAGAGGATTATTTGCGTTCAGTCGTTACATGTTCCCCAAGCAAAACATTTTCTGCTCTGATTTATTGCTCTCTGCAGGCCTGCCCTCAAGCATTGTTCTTATATTTGGAGTCAGTCGCACTTTTTCATTTGGAAATGGAAATGGTACATTTGATGTCATATTTAATAATAATTAAAAAAAAACAAAACAAACAAAAAACCCCAGTTACTTAAGAGTGTGGGGGAGTCTCAGAAACCTCTTTTGCCCTATTTTATGTTTGATTTTGTTCTCGACATCTTTCCTTTTCTTAAAAAGGAAGGGAAAACGGTGCCTGGATAAAAGGCAAGCACTTTCTGGTTAAGAAAACACTGGTTTTCCACTTAAACCAGTGTTAAGAACTTTCTGGTTTGGAAAAGTTCAAAAGGTTTTACCCAGAGAAAGCCCACATGAAAAGTACCTGCCATTTTCTGATTAGCACTGTTGTGCTATTCACTGGATCATAGGATGTTAGGGGTTGGAAGGGACCCAAGGACATCATCAAGTCCAACCCCCTTGCCAGGGCAGGACCATACAATCTAGCACAGATCACAAAGGAACACATCCAGAGAGGCCTTGAAAGTCTCCAGAGAAGGAGACTCCACAACCTCTCTGGGGAGCCTGTGCCAGTGCTCTGTGACCCTTACAGTAAAGAAGTTCCCCATCGTGTTGAGGTGAAACCTCTTTTGCTGCAACTTACACCCACTGCTCCTTGTCCTATCACAGGGAGCAAGTCCCCCCTCTCCTGACCAGCCCTCAGATATTTACAGACATTTATCAAATCTCCTCTAAGTCTTTTCTTTTCCAGACTAAAAGGTCCCAGGTGCCTCACCCTCTCCTCATAAGGCATGCCCTCCAGTCCCCTAATCATCCTCGTAGTCCTCCACTGGACCCTCTCCAGCAGATCCCTGTCCCTCTTAAATTGGGGGGCCCAAAACTGAATGCNACCAGCACTCGCAGGTCCCTCTCCACAGGGCTTCTCTCCAGCAGATCACCTCCCAGCCTCTACTGGTGCAGTTTATTCTTCCTCCCCAGGTGCAGGACTCTGCACTTGTCCTTGTTGAGCTTCATCTGGTTCCTCTGTGCCCAGCTCTCCAGTCTGTCCAGATCTCAAGACTGATCGCGAGCATCCAGCCAACAAGCTATACACAAAGGCAGCATTTCTTGGTAAATACAAAAGAAATGCTGCTCTTTTTTTTTTTACCTTTGGATTCAATTCATATTGCTTCACAAAGCTTATACAAGTGACTTTAGAGCTTGGTTTGCTTTTTATCTCACTGCATCAGTTTGAAGCTAGTGCTTTGAGATGATCACAAAGTTGGAGACCTCCAGAAGCTGGAAAGGTCCAGGAGGTGTACCTGAAAGTGTAATCTTTGTGTTTCTTCCCATAATCCTGCATGCCTATAAATTTGGCCCAAAAGTCAGATTCTTCCCTTTTCTCTCCCCTCTCTCTTCCAGGAAGGATGCTCAGGTTCTCATCTCCTGCAGAGGAGTGAGGCCTGGTTGTCAACCTTGGCAATGCCACCAGTTAGGCCTGAAGCAGCTGAATTGGGGCTGAAGCTGCCAAGCTGAATTTTGTGTTCTGTCACAGATGGGTTTTGGTACGGAGTAGAGAGGCATGGTAGGGAGGGGGCATGTTGGTTTTTCTGCAAAGCTTAGCCTTAATGAGATTGTTGTAAGCTCAGGTGGCAGGACTAGGGCAAGGCTGGATGTAAATGTGTGTATTTTGTATGCTTTGCTATGCTCACCTACGTAGAACTGTAACACTAAGTTGTGAATCGCTTGTCCACTTAAACTTTACAATTCTCCAATCCTTCGTGGGTGAGCATTATTCTTTTGCCCCTTTTGGAGCAACAGAGCAATCTGTCTGCTCATTAAACCCTAACACTCACAAATATCAAGTATGGGAGGTTCCCTCCACCCCCAGCCTTCTTTTGATAGAAGACTTCTCAGAGGAACAATGAGATCAAATTAGTTTTGTGGGTTGCACTTAGAACATAGAGGAGAATGCACATCTTTAACAAATTGAGCTTTTCTCCCATGTGTTTCTAATGAGTTTCGATTCAGACAATCTCAGAAGAGTTTTTACACAGTCTCAGTATAAATTCTTTTAAGATCCTTTTTTAGATCGTAGAATCACAGAATGGTTTAGGTTGGAAGGGACCTCAAAGATCATCCAGTTCCAACCCCCCCGCCATATCCCTCAATACTTCATGATTCCTTTCTGGTTTGAGGCACAAAGTCCCTTCAGCTCTATTGCCTACATGGCAAAAAGAGCAAGAACAAAGTGAGAGATCATTAAAAAAGCAAAACCAAGAACATAATTAAAATCTCTCTTAAGAAAGTCATCCATCGTTATGGCACAAGAAAACAAAAAATACCAAAACACACATTTTTTTCCCCCCTTCTCATGAGTCACATCTATCAAGCAAGAGAAAATCCTGTGCTATTCTATTTAGTTTCTAAGCTGGATGCACAAACCAGCCTGGCTGTAGCCTCCAGGGATATTGTCACCAAACAAATGCTGCCATCAGAGTGCTGGAGGTAGGAGGTCTATTAGGAAATGTAAGGAAAAAAACATTTTTTTTGGGGGG
>VWZI01001200.1:562073-584557 GCA_013396835.1 Psilopogon haemacephalus
ACTAAATCTGGAAGTACAGCTGGGTGCTCTCAAATTAGAAATCTTTAGGAGGTCTCCCACACATCACTGTAGGATTGTGAGTTTGCTAAAGAGTTTTTTGAGCTGCACATTGCTGCAGATATGCTTCACCTCCTCCAGCTTTGCTATCTTTTTCTTGCTAAGCCTCTCTCAGTTAACTGCCCAGTGCCTCTTTGGGCAGTGTCTCACTGCTTTCCCATCTCTCCTTCCAATTCTCTTACATCCTCCATACACTTTCAATCCCGTATCTCAGCTGCTCAAGAGAAAAGACTGGCTCAGTGGATTCCCCTCCTTCTCTACCACCCGCCCCTATTATCTATCTAAGACAAAAAAAAAAAAAAATAAAAAGCTTATCCAGAAGTATAACTAAAACAATACTTTTTTTTTTTTCCTTAGGCATTTTCTTGTATCACTCTTCACTGCAGATAATTCTTTTGTTTTACAATACAGATACAAGGTCGTTTCCCCACATACAGTGTTGCTTGGCCCTGAATCTGATGAGTTGTCGATTTTCCCCTGCTCCCAGCTGAAAATAATTTTTTTCAGCAAACGTGGTCATACTCCAGCCTGACAGGACTAGCAGAGTGCTTCAGCACTCCCTTGCAAGGACTACTCCACAAAGACTGCGTTTTGCAAAAACATCTTAAAGCATGTGTAATGGTCTGTATCTAAAGCACACATAATTCACATGCATGTGAGCAACCGGTTTACCTCACCAGATACATTTTTTTCCAGCATCAGTGATCAGCTGAACAGATTGTTACAGGTAAGGAAGGAAAAGAAGCAGCTCCTCTCTCCTCACTATGCACAACACAAATTTCTTGCAAAACAGGAATCTCCAGAATACCTACAACAGTTACTGTGCAGACTTCGAGGCTGCTGCACACAAGGAATTATTATTACCGTGTTTCGTGGGAGGAAAAGAATAACCGTCAATTACTGTTCCCCAATACCTTCCCCGTTAAGGCTAAAATTAGCCTTGGTTTGAAACTGAAGTACAGCAGAAAGGTTGTTGTGCTCGTTGTTCTGCAACGGGAAAGATCCTCAGAAATCAAGGTGCTTTAGGGGAAAGGCCTCTAGAGGTCACCAGAACCTAATTAATAAGCATTGCTAAACCCATCTGTGAAGCGTAAATTGGCTTTGTTTGGATGGGGACTTTCCACTTCTGCAGCTGGGCCTCCCCTCTCGCAAGAAATCCAGGCTGTCATTAGATGGCGAACAACACGAAACACTTGCAAACCCATACCCTCCTCTGCAGAAGTCAGCACCCTTTAGGGTAAAAAAACAACAGTCACCCAACTGACATCTTTTCCTCTTCACACAGTTCCAGTCTTACCTGCGTGCTTCTGGCACCGCTGGAGTCTCATGTGCCCGATGAGCGATGTCCTTGCCACACTTGTAAGCCCAGAGACTGCCATATCAGAGCAGAGTGAGAGGGATGCCACTTTCTTCTCATGCTGATGCGTGAAAGCAACAGTTCAAAGGGGAGCACAGGCTTGTGCAGGTTAGGTAATTGGCAAGGATTTTTCTACGTGTTTACCTGTCAAATTATGACCTGCAAATACAGGAAACTCTATAGAGCGAGGGTTCCTTCTAGGTCACCCAGTGCGGTATGTACAGGGCAAGTTTAGAAAAGAGCTACAATTTAGTTATGATTAAATGGCTGAAGTCAGGCCAAAGACCTCATCTGCTTTGTGCAAGAGCAGAGGGGAAAGCTTAAGTAATTTTCCTGGAGCTCTCTCAAAGGTTTAGGAATGAGACAGTCTGAGGAAGAGGGAGCTGGGTACAGCTGAGGGAGAATATTTCTTTCAAGACAGGGAGCAGAAGCTGGTCCGTTCAGGAGAAATTCCTCTGAAGAGAGGAAAGGTACTTATTTTGGGAGCAGTCAGTGGAATAGAGCCCTGTGGTATATCAGCAGGGGGACTTTTGTCTTCTCTGGAAAGCCAGAAGAGTTGAATACAGATTAATAGTGTGCACCAAACCAGGATGCTGAGGGTGGTATGGGGGTGGCTGTTGTGAAATCATCCTCACAAAGGGCTCCTTTGCTTTTAGGTACAGGACAGTGCAGGCCCAGGACATTTCCTCAGAGTCTGTGAGATTTTCTGGATGCACAGCAGATGAGGCTTTGCACCTTCAACAACTCACGCAGTAGCTTCTTTTCATGGCACTCCCTTTGCCTCAGTGGCAGCAGGTCATTTCCACCCCTTGTGCTCTAGTCTGGGAGCAGCAGCCTGTCTGTAATAGGATTGCACTGAGTGTGTTTGCTGGGGATTAGCAGGAATGTTATTTTTGCAGACTGGTACTATGATGCTGCAGCCTGGCTGGAATCCATCTGTTTGTTCCTAATCCCATGCAAAGCCCCAGACAGGTCAGCAAGACCATAAACAGAGGTAGGTGCCCACCTGAAGGAGGTTAAGGTTATTTTGGCTGTAACATACCAGTCCTTGGGGGAAAAGCAAACAACAACAAAACCACCAAAAAAAACCCCACCCGAACACACACAAAACCAAAACATAAACCACACACTCATATGAATCTTATAACCACCCTTCATTTCCTTCCCTTTCAAGAGATGGACAGAAAGATAGGGGCTTCCTTTCCTCTGAGTTCCCTAATCAGGCAGGAGTTCTAGAGGAGGCTTGCTGCTTCTTCCCCCTTTCCAAACAGCAATCTCATCAAAATTTCTCAGTGGCTGCCATCTGTTGCAAGCAGAACACCACCCCTTTTGCTATTTACAGTGCAATTAACCTTTAGCAAATTAGCCTGTGACTGTCATGAAAGGATTAATTAAGGCAACACACCCTTGACTTGTTCCCACCTTGCAAGTAACATGTTGCATTTGTAGCAGCATAGCCATGACACTGCTAAAAGCCTTCCAGAATTTGTGGTGGGGCGAGCGTGTGTAGTTTTTATCCTTTCTTCATTATCCCAGCAAATTTGCCAGCCGTGAGATGTGGGCAGAAGGGCTCTTAGTCCTGTGGAAGTAGCTATGGTGATGGAAGACCTGCCCTTCCCCAGCAGTGTGTGTGTTTCCCCATTGCTGAACATTACTGCCCTGGTAGCAAGTATGTGGGGCTGTTCTTTGGCCACTTCAGCTGAGTGTTGTAGTTTAAGCAGCCAAAGAAAAGGAGTTGCTGCCAAAATAACCGGGCTGTGACATGCAGCAGCTGTGCTTTGGAAACACACCCTAATTTGCCTAGCACCATCAGGCCTATTATCCAGATCTCTGTGCACATGGCCAGGAGGCATAATGCATGCATACTAAGGCCAAAGCTTCCCAAGAGCCTTAGACCTCAGTCCCTGTGCAATGGAATTGCTCTGTGCAGATGTGCAGGGCGTGCCTGGGTTATCTGGACATTCCCCAATAATGAAAGTGTTTAGCTGACATTGTCTCTTACAGCAGGAGAAGTTTAAATTATAAAGTTGCATCATCACTGATGAAGTTCTATCATCTATTTACATGTCTGCTCTGATCTCAGACCCCATCAGGGCTAGAAAACTTGGGAGGCTTGCAGAATTTTGCATCCAAGTGTGTATGTAAGGAAACTATGAGTGTGAATAGAGACCTAGATGCATACCATTCCAAGCCTCCTCCTCCTCCTCCTCCTCCTGGTTTTCTCTGATGGAAAAACATTTAACAGCCAGCCTGGGTGAATGCAGCACTGGAACTCTGGGCATGCAGCATGCTCCAATCCAGAGGCAGGCATAAACACAACCTGAGATGATACAACTGGGTAATAACAATTCGGCATTACTGGATGGAAAGGCTGAAGCAGCATCTGTTGCAGAACAGATGAACATTTCTAACAACGTTCAGAACACCTAAAAAGCTGGTAGAGAGGAGCAAGGGATCATTCCCATTTCAGCCTTGCCCTCCCTGTTGCAGCAACACCTCGGCAGCAAGGCAGCTGGCCAAGCACAACTGCAAGGTTGCAGCTTACACAGATGGTGACAGCAGTGTGCGAGGCGGCACCGTGAATTAAATAATAAAATGAATACAAAATATAGCTGATACAGGATAGTAAAAAGAACAAGTGTTATAAATTAGTACACAAGTACTTCTTATATAACTAAGTCCTTACTAAGAACATGAAAGAGGAGTGATCCACGTAATCTGCTGATTACATTGACATTATTTGGAAACTCTTTTGAGTCTTCTCACATTTAGTAGCAAAAACTAACCACACTCCTGCCCCCACAGCTAAAGCCATAAATCAAAGCCTCTACTCAGAGTATCAACATAAACCAAAGGAAGTGGCAGTTTGCCCTAGTGCCCATTGACCTGTAATATGTGAAATGGGGCTCAGGCTGAGAAGCTGAAACACTGGCTGTTGGAGACAGCAGATGGGTAGAGTGGACAACTGCCTCTTTACCTGTGGTGGATGAATCTGGCAAGGATCTTAAGTCAGAAGCATTCGTATTAAGATTTTCTGCATGTAACGAAGGGTGTGACTTCCATTTTCTCCCAGAAGACTTCTTGCTAAGCTTTCCTGCATCAATGCTGGTGCATTCTCAGGTTCTTCTCAGTTCAAGGCAAAGAGAACAACTGCATGTATGGGCATACACTGACAAACTTTTGCTAATTTCAGTGAGTCAGTCTAAAGTCAAATAGTGTACCCCAGTGAACTGGGTCATCATCAGTAAGCTCTTTGGAAAGCAGGGCTTCTAACACTGAAAACCTAGTAGACTGTTAAGAGAAGTTTTCATTTCACCTTCCAGGGCATAGCACAAGTTGCTTAGGAACACTAAGACGATTACCTCGGCTTTGCAGAATCTCTCAGTTATGCCCAAATTAATATTGATAACAATCTGGCAGAGGCAGTTTAAAGCAGCTGCAGCCACTTCAGTCTCCTCCTCATCTCAAATCCACAGCCTTGCAACTGCACAATACCAAAAAATCTTTAAACCCCCGCCCCCCCNCCAAAAAAATTTTAAACCCCCCCCCCCCCCCCAAAAAAAAAAAACAAAACCCAAAACCCAAACCAAAAAAAACCACCAGAAAAGGAGCCTCTTCCTGCAAACAGCAGCTCCGGCCAAGATCATTAAGTAAGGCTTTGGCACGATGGCTTATTTAAGGAATGGCTTTTGGCTTGAGAAACTTGGCTGTTTATGTGAGGTCTCCTGGCAACTGGCTGTCAGCCCGCCCCCCCCCCACCCCCGCCAGTAATNGCAGCTCCGGCCAAGATCATTAAGTAAGGCTTTGGCACGATGGCTTATTTAAGGAATGGCTTTTGGCTTGAGAAACTTGGCTGTTTATGTGAGGTCTCCTGGCAACTGGCTGTCAGCCCGCCCCCCCCCAGCCCCGACAGTAATTTCTCCCAAAAGAACACAAAAAAAACCCCGAAGTAGTGGAGCAATAAACTTTTGAGACTCTTGACCAGAGTGCGGGGGCAGTTACTCGCCAGAGCTGCGTCAAACAGCGTTACAAGCTACCGAGAAGCTGCCCTGGCCTGCCCCGGACTCCCATCTCGACTGAGGCCTCGGGGCCTTCTCTGCTGCGGCCCAGACGACGGTCCCCGGGCGGAGCAAACGGTCACGCTGCCTCGCCCAATGGCAGTTACCGCGACCGCCCTAGGCTGGGCTACTTCACGCCCGAGGCAAAGGGATGAATCGGGATAGTCCTGGGCGGCGGGGGAAGGAATGCAGACCGCCCTGGCTCACGCTTGGCGCCAGCGGCCGGGCAGAGGGGACCTGACCAGCCCCTGAAGGGCGCAGCAGCGTCGCGAGCNGGCAGCGGCGGCGCGTGACGCGCTGTGACGCAGCTGCCAGTGCGCCGGCCGCCATCCCCCGCGCGCCGGAAGGGCCGTGGCGCCGCGGTGACGTCGCTTCCTTCTTTCTCAGCCGGGCAGGAGTAGAGGTAGGGTTGTTGAAGTCTCAATCCGGTGGCATCCGCTCCCTTACCGGCGGCGCGGCCGCCGCTGCTGCCCGCCGGGGCTCTGCTCCACGTCTTCATCCGCGCGGGGAGGGGCCGGGCCGGGGCTGGGCTGCTGCGCGGCGTGGGGATGGATGCTCGGGCTGCGGCAGTGCCGGGCACTAATGGCAGTGGGGTTAGGGGGAAGGAGAAGGAAGGGATGCCCTCGCCGGTAGCAGAGCTAACGCGAACCGTCTGCCGTAGGACGCCATGGGCCGTGTCATCCGGGGCCAGAGAAAGGGTGCGGGTTCCGTTTTCCGCGCCCACGTGAAGCACAGGAAGGGTCCGGCCAAGCTCCGCGCCGTGGACTTTGCCGAGAGGCACGGGTACATCAAGGGCATCGTCAAGGTAGGGACAGACCCATGGCGGCGGGGTTTCCGGAGGGTTTCGGTGGGTGGAAAGTGCTCCAGATGCTCTGGGATGCGCGGTTGTAAGAGCTCTTACCAGCTTTTCTTCGTCGTCGAGGGCCCTGGGCTATGTGATCCCCTGCACCTGGCTTATTTGAGGGATCTGAAGTACTGTCGGCTGAGCGGGAAAGCATTTGGCTGGGCTTTATTCAGGCTTCTTAACGTTTCGTTTAAAAAGTAATTTATATAAGTCCTAAGTTTTTCGAGACTGCTTTGTGCGTTTATGACTAATATTTAGAGTAAAGAAGCTGCCAGCACATACACAGCAGTGTGGTTTTTTGTTAAAGCTGTGGAAATGTAGGAAGCGAGTCTGCTTTTAGATCACCAAAGAGCTCAGTGTACCTCATGAAACATGCGGGGGTGGGGGGGAGTTGTCCACATGGTTGATTATGTCTTAAAAAAAAATTAATCCGTGTTTGCAAACACTAAGTAGAGTGTCCAGCATCTTCATCCTGAGCAATTGGGTAAGCAGTACTTCTGTTTGGAGTATGGTACAGTGTTTCAGCTGTGCTGGAGGTCAGGGGTTTTGGTATTGGTGACTTTAGACTGCTGACAGTGCTTCTGGGCACTTAGGTGTTCTGAACAAGATTCCTGTTTCTTCAGGCTTTTTAGAGTAAGGTCATCAAGCTGCAGGTAAGAACGAACTTTCTTGACACACTAAGTGAATTTGATTACAATAAGTAGGTAGGTTTGATTTCAACCTGTGTAACACAGGGTGGGCTTTGCCCAACAGGGTTGAAAAGAACAGGAAAAATGTTACTGCTGGACACCATCAACATTGGAGTTTCTGTAGAAAACAGACACATCTTGAAGAGCTTTAATTGCTTGCCTGCCTTCTAAATAGGTAGTTGTGTGTTGGACTCTCAGGGTGCTTCAGGAACAGAATTGACATGTGTTTCAAGAGTAAAAGGAATAGCAAGTCTGTGCTTCCCCATTTGGGGCCTTATGTAGCTTCACAGTACTTAATGTCACACAGTTAGAAATGGCAAGGCTGAAAACCCTCCCATTCTAAGAAAACACTTTTGAGAAATTGCTGCTGGTGTCTAAGTTCATTTTTGATGAAAGGTGATTAGATTAGTAACTGAATTTCTTGGTGTGGAGAGAGCTACGTCTGCAGAATGTCAGGAGTCTCACACAGGTCTAGTTTTAAGCAGCACACCTAACCAGACTCACCAGACATAAGGTCATGGGCACTCGAGGTTGCATTCTTAGACATTTGATCCTTCAACTCATTTCCTCTGAGAAAGGATCCTAGTAAGAATTATCTCAGTAGTGGCCATTTCTGTTTTTTTCTAGCTGAGATTTATGACAACCCATGATAAATGCTGTATCCTGTTCTAAAACCGCTTCTGCATTCCAACAGGACATCATTCATGATCCTGGCCGAGGTGCTCCCCTTGCCAAGATTGCCTTCCGTGACCCATACAGGTTTAAGAAGAGGACAGAGCTGTTCATTGCAGCTGAGGGCATTCACACTGGTCAGTTTGTTTACTGCGGCAAGAAAGGTGAGTGAAGATGGAGACCATGCTGTCTGGGCAATTTTGGAAGGCTACAGCAGATGCCACCTGAACACAAGGAGTTCAGGGTGTTGTAAGTGCAGTGGTGAGCCACCACAAAGCAGTAGCTTCCGCTACCTTCAAGCAAACATAAATTTCCTTCTAGGATATTTCAGTCTCCTCACACAGCCTCTCAATTAGCAGGCTCAACTCCAGTTCTTTGTCAGGTGTTTGGATTGTTCCATCTGGAGGCAAACACTAAACATGGTGCCCTTCTGTGCACAGAGGCTCTCATTAAACAGAACTGTTATTCAGTTACAGGAACCTGAATGAAACTCCTGATGCTCTGATTGCTTTTTGCAGCTCAGCTGAACATTGGCAATGTTCTGCCCGTTGGCACCATGCCGGAAGGCACCATTGTGTGCTGCCTTGAGGAGAAACCTGGTGACCGTGGAAAGCTGGCCCGTGCTTCTGGGAACTATGCTACTGTCATCTCTCATAACCCTGAAACTAAGAAAACCAGAGTGAAGTTGCCTTCTGGCTCCAAGAAAGTGATTTCTTCTGCTAACCGAGCTGTTGTGGGTAAGGAGTGATGACTGTTGGCTTCTTCTTGAGTTCACATACTGCTAAGCAAGCTTCCAGACAGGGCCCCAGTTCTTAGCTCAAAAGCAGCATCATATACAGGCTGGAGCCAAGGCTGTGCACAAGCACAGTCTGAACAGATGCTTAAGTTTTATGTCTGATGTAGTGAGAGGGCAGAAAATCAGATCCTTGTCCTGAAGTGGTGGTGGAATTGCTCAGTTCTTGGGGATGAACCTCTGCAGGTTCTTGATGGCACTGATGATTTCCTGCTTTTGACAGAACTATGGAGCATGTAGGGGTAGTGCTGGAGGTGTTTGCTATCAGTTGGGTATTCTGGGAGGTCTGATGAGGAATGAGAGTACCAAGAAGCAGAGGTTTCATTAGTTTTGTGGTGTGCTTGACTGACACTTGAGATGGCTACTGTACTCCAGCAGCAAGTGACATCTGCCTCTAATTAGAAGACACCAAAGTGAGTACTCTGTGGTCTGTTTAGGAAAATCGACTAAATAAATCATGAAATAACTAGGTATTAAACCTTGACAGGCCCCTGAGCTCTTACTTAGCTGAAAAAGGATTGATGTTACCCAATAAATAAAACGGATAATGCTTTAGAAGGTCTTAAAATCCATCCTACATGAAAACCAGTAAAAAATGACAGTTGAAGGAGGTGTCCTCTTACAGAACACTTCCTGCATGCCCAGTAGCTAAAGTCTAATCTCAGGGCTACTGTTGGGAGGAAAATACTCATCTGAATGCACAGCTGGTGGGATTGTGTGAGGTTAATCTTTGGAAGCTTGTTTTTAGAGCTTGCATAGTGCTAGGAATCACGTGTTTAAACACTTTGCTTTGCGTTTCTGCCTGTTATATTTCCTGCAATGTCATTTTTCTCAGGAATTGTTGCTGGTGGAGGCCGTATTGACAAGCCCATCCTGAAGGCTGGCCGTGCCTATCACAAGTACAAGGCAAAGAGAAACTGTTGGCCGCGTGTCCGTGGTGTGGCCATGAACGTGAGTCTTCTCAGCTGGGGTTTTCACTTTGCTTTTATAGGGGCAGGAGTATCTGGAAATAGAGCCTTGCAGACCACCCTGTACCTGCACATTTAATCAGGGCAGTTAGCAGCACTTGATGATTATTTTACTGTGTGAAGAATGAAGGAGCCACTTTGTTTTTTGTTCCCTTAGCTCAGTGTGTTGCTGCATAAATAATCATTACTGGTTTCCGTTGTTAATTATACTGATGACTTGCTTCCCTTTTCCACAGCCTGTAGAACATCCCTTCGGTGGTGGTAACCATCAGCACATTGGCAAGCCTTCAACCATCAGGAGAGATGCTCCTGCTGGGCGCAAAGTTGGTCTCATTGCTGCCCGTCGTACAGGTAGACTTCGTGGAACAAAGACTGTGCAGGAGAAGGAGAACTAAAGACCCAGTATGGAGTCCACAGAATAAAATTTTTAAATGGAGCTTGTGTGAAGTCGTCCCAAGTTCTCTGCTGTTGACCTGTGGCTATAAGGGGGGTTAATACTCAGCTTCCAACAGGGTCAGCTGTGCCTGGAGATAAGGTTCTTCGCCCTCCCAGCCTCACACAGCAGGATTTCTTTCAGGCAGCACTTGCGGTGTGTAAGGTGGTGCTGCAGGCTTTGTGACTGTGCCCAGGTGTGTCACATGGTCACATAGGCCTGACAAAGCACTGCAGACAAGTCCCACAACTCCTTGATTACTTGGTTTTAACTGTGGTGTAGCTGAACTGGTTAAAGGGTGCTTGGTTTTCCAGGTTCTTAAGTTCTAACATAATTGCTTCCCATTTTTACCTGCTATGTTTCTTCAGAGGAAAAGCTGAAAGTAGTAGAACTCTTTACAGAGGAAGCATGTTGGCTGCTGGTACTTTCAGGTTCTTTTGGAACTATCAAGTTGCAACTGAATCTAAAATTATTCTGAGCACAAACTCAGAAATGTGAAATATTGCACAACCTGTCTCACTTACTTGCGTGTGTCTGGAAAGGGCAAACAGCTTCAAAATTCGTCCCTTTGCAGACCATTCCTCCTGGGAGGGAGAGTACACAAGTCACGGGCTCCCTGGCATGTGTTTCCCTGCTGCAGAAAACCAGCCAGGGACAAGTGTGTTCCCTGCCTGCTGCAACTCCAACATGGTGCCCAGTCCTAATCTCTGGTCTTGGCTTCAGGCAGTATAGGAGAGAAGCAGCTAGGTCCAGGTTCTCAGTGCTGGCTTACAGACTTGAGTGATACCATTCAGCCCGATCTGAGTAACTCCTGTGTAGCTGGAAGCCTTACTGGAATAGACCTGGATTCCTCTATAGGCTAGATATTCCCAAACAGTACAGCAGCAATGCTTTGGAGGACATGACAAGGTACAAGAAATGCAAGAGCCTACAAGAAAGCCAGAAAGGGATTTTTTAAAAGGGCTTAGGAGAGGGAATGGACTGAAGCATAATAAGGGTAAATTCAGATTAGATGCAAGGAAGGAATATTTCAGTGAGAGTGGTCAGGCACTGGACCAGGTTGCCCGGGAAGGTTATAGATTCCCCTTCCCTGGAGGTGTTCAAGGCCAGGTTGGATGAAGCCTTGAGCAACCTGGTTTAGTGGGATGTGTCCCTGCCCATGGCAGCGGGGGATTGGAACTAGATGACCATTAAGGTCCCTTTCAACATAAATGAACATGAGTCTGAATAGTTACAGTAGTTAATGTTCAAATTACTGCCCTGACAAGAGCCAAATTAAGAAATATTTTACAGTGCATCAAAGTAGACGTTCCCTCACCAGAAGCTGTACTTCCCAGGCTGGCACTGTGAAGAACTTTAAAAACACCTTCCATTAAATGGACCTAAACAACTGGCAAAACCCATCTTTTCCAAGCACTCTTGGATTTGTTGACTCCATATATTTTCTGGGGAAGGGGGTGATCCTTCCTGACAACACTTGGCAGCCTTTACTGCTGATCCAGGGCTCTGACAGTAGCCCACAGGCTGTCAGGCATTCACAGCCCAGCGGTAGAGAGTATCTGCACTAAGTCTACAGTTGTGGAATAACTGCACAAACAAGTCAGTGCCATTGTTGCAGTGCTGAAGGAAGCTACAAACACATCTAGGATACTATACTGAAAGTCTGTAGCTTCACACGGTAGAATGAGGATTTTTAGAGTCACTTCACCAAATCAGAGGAACTGCTCTTGTTGCAAGAAACTACTATTAAATGAAGAGTAGTGTGTTAAGGAGTTGTTAAGCTATGAATAGGAGGTTTAGCTTGACCGTTTTCATCCTACACTCCCTAACGTACACAGTGCATTGTAACAGCCCGTTTGGAAAGGCTGCCTAGAAAATGAAAAGCTTCCAAAAAATCCTAGACGGAGTTCACAACATTGCCCCACGGCTGTGCTAAACAAGGAGTTAATGGCAGTTGGTTAAGGATGTCCAATTGTCCACAGAGGAAAGCTTTTAGTGCATGAATAGGTTGTGAAGTGGTCCTTGATGCAATGAACATTTCAGAGTAGGAGAACAGGACTATTTGGACAAGCAAGTAGAGGAGCAGCTGAAAGCAGGCAGAATTTTATGCACAACAGAACTTGAAAAATTCTCAGGGAGCTCGTGTGTACACACAGAGCAGGATTTATGATTGCAAGCACCGGGCTGCAGAAACCCCCTTCCCTGGTGGAGCTGCACCATGAGTATGCTGGAGGAGGCACAAAAACCACAAACATCCGCTGGAGCCCTCAGCGTCAGTGGCACCCCGAGGCAAGCCCCTCAGAGCACCGTGGAGAGGCATGAAAGGAGCAGCTTCTCAGTGAAACAGTGGGTGGCACCTACAGCCAGGCTGCCAATTCAATCAGACAAAAGGCTGAAAAAAAACCCCATTATCAGAGCTTAATTCTTTCAGAGAGGAAATTACTCTGGAGACCTTAAAGACCAGTATCATGTAACTTCACTTAAAAAAGCCACAGTGGTATCAGAGAACAACAGCAGCACAAAACACGTTCTCCAGGGGCAAAAATGGGTGCTAAAAATTTCGGAAAATAAAGGGGAGGAAGAGGCAATTAAATAAAGGAAAAGACTGAAAAAAAGGTCAGAGGCTCTAAAGAAGCCAACCTAAAATGAAAAATATCAATAAATTGAAATTTGTTCCCCAAACTGAAGGTCTAACTTAAGAAGTAGACTCCAGCAGATGACACAACAAGGAAAATTGTTAGTTCTCTTAATGCGATACCAAAAGAAGAGTAAAAAAAAAGCCAAACCACCCCATAATATATGCCATTATGAACAAGCTTCATTCAGCCTGGGAAGGTCTGCAAAAGCACTTAACAGAAAATGAGACTAAACATCATCTGCTGGCCTCTGTGAATTGAATGGAGTCAGCCACCTGTGGCAGGTAGGAGGTTCAGGTGAGCAGGGTGGCAGCTCTGGGTTTACACTGTAGAAACTGGAAATTAAACAGAGACACTGCAGAGAAACAGAGTACCTTAGCTGGAAACATCCTCAGTGTAGGCTTGCTCCTTGCAAACAGGACAACCACGGTGCCAGCGCAGCAGTATCAAGCGGGACAGCGTTCAGAGAATCAGCACATCAAGAGCATTTAGTCACTGGGACCTGCTGTGTTTAACCACAACCTATGTCTGGCCCTGGGATTCAATGGTGAGAGTCTTACCAGGCAGCGAAGTGAACTGATTGGAAATAGCTTCACCTCGTTTCCAGCCTTCACTGGTATTGCCTCTGGCCTGCAGCAGGCAGATGGCTGCTGCACTCTCCTGTTACGCAGCTCGGGTACCGCTGAAGCCGTAAGGCGCCAAACAGAAAGAATTAAATTGCAAGCATCCCCACTCTGTCGCCTTCTCCTGCACCTGCAGGAGCCACCAGTCCCCTCATCCCTCAGCAGCCAGCAGGGTGGTCCCTCCACCCTCAACTCTAAACGCCACTCGCTGTGGAGGAGCTGCTGACAGCAGCCAGCAGGAGGCGACTGCTAACCTGGTGGCGAAAGGGGATGGACTTCTGAGCTCCCAGCTTCACTGAAGCTTTAATGCCAAAATCCTTTTGAATCTAAGTTAGCAACATAAACACAAACCATGTTCAATAGAAAACACAGGGCACCCTTGCACGGTTTAGTGCTTCCCCTACCCCCATAACTCTCTCATACTCACTCCTAGCAATAATACTTTAAATTTATATCATATTCAGCAACTTTTTGTCCAAACCAGCCATTGCTATCAGCATGATAGAATAGAGAGTTAAGCTACTCATACAGATTATACCCAAGGATATTTACTTCATGGATGAGTGCCTCAGTGCCCAGCTGTAATGCTGCACATAGTCAACCTTCAAAATCTACAGCCATGTTTATTATCGAAATAACAACAATAAGAAAAATCTCCCATAAAGATCAGTATGGCTACCAGGGCATTAGGAATCTTGAAATAAAACACACTCTTTTACAGAAGCATTCTCTTTAGACTTCCTTAAGGGTGTATGGAGAACCACCAAGTCCTACCCAACCATCAATACCTATTTCCCTACATTAGACAGTTTCAAGGCCCAGCTTGCTGGGCCAGCTAATGTGAACTGCATTCTTACCCTGAAAGGTTTGACTGGATGATACTTGAGGTTCCTTCCAACCTGTTATTCTAAGAATCTATGTATCAGAAATTCTTTGATCACAACACCCTCATCAGCATTATTGTCCACTTCTAATCTATGGCTCCACAGGTACCTCAGCTGTCGCACAGCCAGCACGTAAGCTGTGCTGAAGCACACGTGGCAGGAGCAAGAGTTTATCTCAAGATGGGCAAGGATCACCTCTCCCCAGTGCTTTCTGTACCACCTCCCAGTCCTGCTGGGGCACCCACAAACTAACTGCCCACCTCTGATAAATCAGAAGGGGGCAGGAGGGTGCATTTCTGGAGGATCTGCAGCTCACTAACACTCCAGTGCAGGGAGGGAAGAAATACAAAAGAAATGCAAAGAAACTGTCAAAGGTAGGAAAAGGTCACAGAAACTCTATCCAGAGACTTAATTTAAAAAAAGAGAGAGAGAGAGGGGGAAATGAGCTCCAGCAATAAAACTGTAATGCTGACTTCATGTCAAAGTTACCAGGCAAGTGAATATCCAAACCAAGACAAATGCTCTGGGCCATATTTTCAGCTAATGTAAAACCCACAGGAATCCAGACTCTAAACGGTTTCAGGTAGTTGGGTGATCAATACATCACTGCATATTTCAGTCCCCACATTAGTTGAACTAAAAATTAAAAATTAGTTATTTTTTTCCTTTTATTTTTTTTTTTTGTCCTACGGCATGACCGAATTCTCAGAGAGAAATGAGACAAGAAGAACATAGCCGTGGGAGTCGCTTTATGTTTTTGCTGTCCTCATCAAAAGCTTTCTTCTCCCACTTCTATAACCATCCCCCTGACTGGTAACCATAAATTGAGATACATCCAAAATTTACCTGGAATTCCTGGTTTTGCCAACACGCTGGTGTCCAGAGAATTCACGTACACATCCACTCAGGTTACATCAACTCAACAGAGCTATGATAAACTCAGGTGTTAGCTGCTTTCACTGATGTCTTAGTTGTCTCCTTTTATTTAATGTTAACACTACAAATTCCCAGCAATTTGTCACTGTTTTTTTGTTGGTTCATTTTTATTTACACATCTTCAAAGCCAGTGCCAAGAGCAAACATAGTAAACCAGAGGTTTCCATTAGCTCTCTGTTACACCCACTTCAAGTTCCTTTACTTTGCTCTGGTAGAGTGATGCCGACTGGCAATGGGCACATTGCGAAACCCAGGTAACAGCAGCTCTCCAGTAGCTCACACTGGCTTGGGACAGCCTGAAATGAGAAAGGACACCTGTCCCTGGAATGTCTCCTGTCTCCGAGGAGAAGCATGTGTGATTTACAGAAGCCTTTGGCCCTCAGCACAAAGATGGAGTGACCCCCAGGAACATCTGCATGCAGCCAGCTCTTCTCCAGTGACTACAGCACAATTGAGTTAGTCCTTATGTGCTGTAAGATTTAAAGGCAACAGTGACCCTGGCTACTTTCTCAAGTCAAGGACACTCCATGTTTATTTCCTGGTCTTCTTCACAGCAAGTCTCTTCCATCAACGTTGTTATACCATATTTTACAAACTGGAACACAGAAGGCTTCACCTCAGCATGAGGAGAAACTTCTTTACAGTGAGGATGACGGAGCAGTGGAACAGGCTGCCCAGAGAGGTTGTGGAGTCTCCTTCTCTGGAGACTTTCAAAACCTGCCTGGATGCATTCTTATGCAAACAACCCTAGGGAATCCTGCCTTGGCAGGGAGGTTGGACTCAATGATCTCTGGAGGCATTCCAACCTCTAAAGTTCTGTGATTTTAACAAATTCAACACAGGAGTCCTCTACTAGCCCATTCTTCAGTTAAGTCCACATTTTATTTATGGTTTGCTGTTGGTATTTCAATCAGATTTATATATACATAATCTAAAACCTACATCAAAATCATGTTGACTGCTCTGAAGACCGAGAGAAGTGACACGATTGAAGTTTTCTTCCACAGCTCTATGGTTAACTCTACATTCCCACAGCAGGTTTTTTTTTTTTTGGTTCAGGTTGCAGAAGTGTTCAGAAAGCCAATGCCAGGCCACTCTCAGACTCAAGAGTGGAAGAGTTACACAGTTCTGTTCCAGCAGGTCAGTCTTAACACAAAGCCACGGTAGCAATCAGAAACATTTCCTCCTAGGTAATATTCTTTGCAGCATGCTGGCTTTTCACAGTCTGACATCGCTCCCTTTCTAAGCCCTGACCATCAGCAACATGGCAAGAAACTGAGATGCCTTCCTGCAGCTGCATCACTTGAACAACATCAGCTGTGAAAGGATGGCATGCTGCTTTGCGTGGGTAAGGAGGCAGCATGAGAGGCTGAGTACAAGTGCTTGAGATGGTGTGGTGCCACCTGAAAAACACCACTTTCTTCGTTTTGATGTAAACATCTGTACTTACTCTTGGAGCCATGCTTCTAAGGATTTCATGCATCCCCAGGGGGAGGCAGGGACTGCCCTGTGCCTGCACTGCAGACAAGCCAGACCAGGTACTTCTGCACTCATATTGGCCTGACCCAGAAGGAACTGTCATGCTGCTAAAGCTGCTTACTGGCCTATCAGCCTGCAGCAGTTCGCAAGGAATGTCAAGAGGTAGAAAGTATTAACAGAAAAAGCTTGTGAAGCCTCTTGCTCTGCCCACTCCCTGTCTTTATTTGCTCAGAGGATTCAACTCGGTACACATATTAGAGAAGAAAAATAGAAAATGTTTCATATGCTACTTAACTTCCTGCTAGACATCAGGCCTTAAGTGCTTGGGGAAGCCTGCAGTTCAGAATTCACACCGGGAAGGTTCCCACTCAGCTGCTACCAGTGGTCTGTGTGAGCCCAGGTGAAGCATGCTCAACACCTTGTTCTAAAGGGATTTCACGTGTCATGACCTCCCTGAACTCAAACTTCTATTTCCACGATTTCATCTGCTCTTAATTACACAGGACAGGCAGACAAGGTTTGTGAGCATCATGAAATCTCAAAGACGTAGTCTTCCTGTTCTTAAGCTTTGGAGTTTGCTTCCAGAAGACTTTCTAAAGGACTTTAAAGCACCTACCAGATAGTTCAAGTACATTAAGAAGTGTCCAAGTTTTCAATCAGCCTGCTTTTCCAAAGTAGATTCCAGCGAGACCAAATAACTCTGAACAAAAGTCAAGAAGCTACAAGCTATTTGAATTCAAGAGTGCCATCAGCAGCATGAAGCTTTCATATCCTACATAAATTCTGATAAGTTTTAAGAGGTGACAAAGCCAACCAAGTCAAAGCTGTGGCTGCTGCTACTGCACTATTAAAGACTCCAGTTTGGAGAGCCAGGCTGCCTGGTGAACATGGTTCTTTTGTAGCAGCTAGCAGCAGGTGTAGGTAGAAAAGGAGGTAAAAAACATCATGGCAAGTGAAGCTATTCCAAGAAAATACAAAAAATATTAAATAGAAAATGATCCTTGGGGAAACTGGTAAGAAAGAACCCTAAGAAATGATGGACAGGAATTTAGGAGTGATGGACAAGAATTTCCAGCACTTCAACAAATAAAGCTTCAAAGCAGGCCAGTACGCTTAAGAACTATATCCACAGAGGTATCGTGGCAGAAATGTCACTGCTCCCTTAATGGCTCAGGTGAAACCACATGTGGAAAGCATTCATCCAGAAACAGCACATGAGGAAGATGAAAATGGCACTGTGGGTTAGGGAATTGGCTTATATGGGAAAAACAAACACTGAAGATTCTGCTCTGGCAAGGACTAATGGGAACGTTAAGTGCAAGCGTCGTAGGAAACTGCAAATGGTGCAGCTGACACTGCTCAGGGCAACAAAGTTACTGGAATATCTGTTATCAATTAAGAATAAAAGCTAGCAGACATTTAAAATTGTATAAGAGGCAGAGAACGATTTTCTTTTCCTGCACTGGGTATTTTTCTATGGTCAAATTTTGGTTGAGTTCATAGAACCTGGTTGGGTTGGTTGTTTTTTTTCCCCTCTTCTGTTTTCTTTATGTTAGCTCATTGTTAGAAACCAGAAGACATTCTTTCACCACTGAAGAATGTCACTGTCATTTCAGAATTGTGCAGATGTAATTAAGGCTATACCAAATCCTTCCACAGAAACAGCCTGTAGGTCAGTTTTGTTATCAAAAAATCAAGGAATTCTTGAACTAGAAAATGCAGTTGGGCATTGAACATCTGATGAAAATGTAGCCCTTATTCAGGAGTGTTTTTCTCCTTCAGAAACTGGGTCTCTGTGCTTCCCCCCCCCCTTTAAATTTCATTGCCTGCAAATAACTGTAAATAAGGTAAATAAGACAGCTGTCATTTGTGCCACCTGCTGACTTATCTGGCTTGATCCCTGCCACACATCACCAGCTCTTACGGTGCTGAATTCAGCAGGACTCACACTCACACTGTTGAAATCCATGGATTCACCACAGCTTGCACTGGGAAACCAAATTACAAGGAGGACCTCTGGAATTTAGGTGCTGGAATCTATGCCAATACATTCCTGTGAACAGCCTACCATAAAAGACACCAGAGAAACAGTACTGAACACTCGCTCTTGAAGAATGGATGCTTGATATTTGAAACAGTTGGCCTAATGGAAATTTTTCTGCCTTAGGAAGAAAAGGACTTTCATAGCACGAACCTTAAGAAGTTACATAGTGTAAAAGCTGACAGTGCTCTGATTAGGTTAAAGCCTTTTCAGTGCAGTAGAGCTGTCTAGTCTGTAACAGAGAAGAAGTCTCAGCATAAATCAATGTATTACCACCACAATCCCCAAAGAGCAATAGGAGGAAGATAAAATGAGCACCCTAGCCCTAGTACCACGTGGAGGATATATATATATAGGGTGTGCTGCTTGTGCTGCTGCTGCACAGAGATCTTTACTATACTAATGTAAACTGATTCTAGCTGCAAGCCAGAAAGAAAAAGCACGGAGCTTTAAATAGCTGTTTGCTGTCATCTTCCTCATGACACTGCTTGGCAAGAGGATGAAAAATCACACAGGAGGGTGGAGCTGGGTTTTCTTTCACCTTACTTTCTGTCCACTATAGCACTGCTGTGAAGCATACAGTATTTACAAGACAGTTCCTGCTTCTCCCACGGAAAACTTCTTTTGTCTTGCTCCCGATAGAAAACAGGTTCATACTTTCATCCCAAACCTCGCCGCCATGAGAAAAACACTATCACAAACATGATGTACAGCAAGAGAAGTAAGAAGACAGGGAACTGGAATGATTATTGTCCTGATAATGTTGTGCTGGAGCAGGGCCACAAATGAGAAACTCCTCTCACACCCATCTTTAAAAATGTGAGGTCAGCATCAGCATTTCAGCCTCCCAAAAATTAAGGTGTGTGTCCTTTACCACAGGGGTGAATTTGCTTTCAATGTGGATTTGCAAGAATGGACCAACAAGGTTTAACTAAGATATTTAAACACTTAACTGGTTACTCTGTTTCTTAAGCACACCACTTCTCCCTCTTACTTACATAACTCTTTTACTTTAAATTGCAGTTAAACTCATTGCACTGAAAGCCTCACTGCAATGCCCAGTAACTGAAACACACAACAACCAAAAAATGTTGAGTCACTTTGCCTTGATGTACTTTATCACTCTGTTCCTTTCTGGCAAAAGACTCAGAGGTAGACAAAATTATTGAAACCAAAAGACAAAGTAAATTGCTACAGCAGCCAACTTCTGCTTGTTCTAGCTTTGGCAGGGTGGTTAATCTCATTTTTCTCCTGGAACTTTGGGAAGATATATCAAGTTTTGGAATCTCATATGGTTTTTTTCATGATACATATGCTAAAATACCCAAGCTAGGCACAACAAAGTGGCTGAGAAGGCATAACAGCAATTAACCATAACGTAATTTCCTCTTGCTAAAGTTTCCCTCTGAAGAAAAAAAAAAAAAGTGTGGGGCTTTTTTTCTCCCTGGCTCAATTTTAGCAAGATATAGTAGCTTTAAAAATAGAGAACTTAAATTTTCAGAGCTGGCAGTTAGCAGGGGAAGTAGTATGAAAAATTCCAAGTCAAACGGAGTCCTTCTCTGCTTGTGCATCACCACAAAAATCAAGTTCTGCATAGCAAACAAGCTTTGACACAGCCCTGTGCAAGCTCATTGTTGTCAGCTGGCCTGACACAGCTGTAGGGGACCAACTTCGTGACCAAAAGTTAGTACATTTACACAAATAGTAACTAATTTTCTATGTGGCTGCACAATCCAAATGTACAAAAGGGAGAAATCCTGCATAGTAAGGTTATGGATTTCCCCCTAGGCTGAACTACGTATTAGCCACCACGAAACATCACCTCTGAATTTTCAGCTTCTATGCACTGGATGTTATCGATTGTCAGGAACGGAACTGCTTTACTGTTTATTGGCTCATTTTATGGAAGACCAAAGATTCCCTAGTTGGTGTTCTAAACAGAAAAAAAGGACTGAAATTACTGATGGGAGAATTAACTCTTTAGGCACTTTGAGGACTGCTATTTTAAAGTGTGCCATCATCAGTGAGGTACTGCGTATGGCCTGCAAATGACAACTGCCCAAGTGGTGAGATGGCAACGTGTGTACGAAACTTTTTTGCCTGTAAAAGATTTGTTAAGTACAATTCAAAATTGTTTTGCCCAGAGTTAAGAAAACATTGCACCTTTTGCTGTAGCTACCTGTTTAAAAGCAGCAGCTGCTACAAACAGTACAGGCTGTCCTCCTTCCAAGTCACAATGATGTACAGTATTCTCCATTTGTCCCCTGCCACTGCAGTCGTTCTTAACAGGGATAGTGGTGTGCATGACCGAAGAGGAGAGTCACAGCCCTGAAGAAGTGTCATTGGTTTGACGTGTCTCTACAATCACTGCACTACTAAAAGCAAACAGAGTTGGCAAGGCTGAACTAGCACATTATATGTTTCACCTTTGTAGTAAAAAATATGTAATAATCCCCTCTGAGATAGCTTCTTTAACAATTACTGGTCCAAACGAATATGAACTGTTTCAGCTTGAGGACTCAGTGTAGGATTTTTGAGTTCAAACCTCCAATAAGCTTTCCCAGACATAAATGGGAATGCCTTACCCGAATGTACTAAGTCCAGGTAAAACGGTGTTACTAAAAAACTATGAAGAAAAAAAAAATACCTGAATTAAATTTGAGCACTAGGGAAAACATGGAAGCATAAAAGAGATCATCGCTACAGAGCATATTCAAAAATCTTCTGTGTCTCTTCCCCATTATACAAAATGCACAAGGAATGCACTTGTGACTGAATTTTCCTGTGTTCAGTTCAAAACTACAGACCTTTTAATCTGATAAGCAGCTTTGTTTCTATCATCTCATTTGTAAAAAACACCATCAAGCTTGTGCTCAATTAAATATATATATGTATATATAAAAACATACAAAAAGTACAAGATAAATCACATTAAGAAACTTTTACAGTGTAATTGTCCTGATTATTTTTATTCTTAAGGGCCAATTTTTTTTTTCTCTTTTTTTTTCCTGTGTGCACAGAACCTCAATGTGACTTCTTGTTCCAGAATTCAGCACAGTGCCACCGCACAGAATTCACTTCTCTGTGCAGTTTATTAAAAAAAAAAACAAAAAACCAAAACAGAACAAAACCACAAGAGCAAAAACCAAAACAAAATTAAAAAAAACCCACACACACCACAGGACAAAACATTCTTCTTAAATCAAATTCTATTTTGTGAATTCAGCAAAATAATTTCTATAAAATAAACCAGCAAAATATTTAAATAGTATAGGGTGGGCTGTATCTGTTTTTGCAGGGGTATTTGGTTTTTTTTAGACAGGTTAAAAAAAAAAAAATTACACACATTCAAGTTACCAATTTTCATTTAAATACAGTATTTACTGATGCATTTCTTGAAGTCTTTAAACAAATGTTTATTCTGGAATAGAGATACCTCAGAATTGTATTTGACTAACCAGTAGTTTCTTTTATAATTCGACCCTGCTTCTAATGTTAAGATTTCCTGTATAATGGATAAAGAGCTAAGACAATTCTTGCTTTCAAGTAGAACTGTGAACGAGCAGAAAACCAGCAAGTTAACTTGGTGCAGTGGCACTCACAAGTACTGTGTGATTTTGTTGACTTCCACTTCACTGGGATGCAGTAGAAGGAAAGTGTTAGAAGTTTATCTAATAAGCTCTACCAAAGAAACAAAACAAGCACACCAAATACAGTCTATTATGCTCCAGGCATCCTGGCATAGCAAATTTTTGCATATTTGTTTTAAATCTTTTAAATTCCTATTACTGAAAACTAAGTGTTCTTTATCCCACCCAGAGACAGAACTGCCAAACATCAGATGTGAGGAACATATGTGAAACTGAAAACCACTTGTTTGTCACATTTTCCCCTCCCCATTTGAAAGTCTAGGTGTAAGAAGAAAAAGTTCTGAGCAATGCAATTGTCACACTGGGACAACTGCTGTCGCTTTTTTTTTTTTTTTTTTTTTCCTTTTTTTTTTTTTTTTTTTTT
>VWZI01001200.1:585073-698885 GCA_013396835.1 Psilopogon haemacephalus
AAATGTTTCTTGCTCAAGAATTAACAGTCAAACATTAATATACTATATACACCTTTGCCATTTACACATTAGCATCAGGCCATTTATTACAAAACACTATACACTTTCCACTGCAGGCGGGTTATATATTGACAGCAATTTTCTGCAGATAAGACAGTGAATAGACTCTCCACTCCATGTTGATTAGGAATAGTTTTGTTTTTTGTTTGTTTGGTTTTTTTTCTTTTTTTCCCTAGTTTTAAATATTAGCCAGACACAGAGAAAGGTTGGACTGTAAGGCCTGGGTGCACAGTCTTGATGGAGCAAGTTAACTGATTATGTGCATTTCACTAATCTTTTGTCTGAGGCGGGGAAACTTCTTCACTGCCTTCGTAGTTTTCTTGTGCTCGTTGGCCAGTTCGCTGAGGGTTGTTCATATGATGTGCTGCCGGGCCTGTATATGGCTGTCCATGCACGTGGTTATTCTGCAACAAAGCACAAATGGTTCAAAGGGTCGTGAAACTTGGGGGGCTGTTTCCCAAGACTCTTCCCCTCTACATTTAGACTATCCAAAAATACCCTCGAGCACACTGAACTTTCAGTGTAGCAGAAGTTGCTACATGAGCACACACTGCAGTTTCTTTATTCCTCTGAATCCCATCTTTCACTTACCTTTTTAATTGACACAGAAAGTAAACAAACTTTACAAGTTGAAAGATGAAAGGATTAGGTAACATAGTAATCTAAGCTTCTGCATAACCAACAGTTACATGCAAAGCAAAAGCAGCAAGAAGGAAGAAGGAAAAAAACGAAGTGGCTTCCTATGTGTTGCGGACATTGCACTATGCAGATATTTTATCAAGACACTGAACTAGCCTGATTTCTTTCCCTAAGGCAAGGCATAAAAAGTGTACTTCCACTTTTCAGAGAGGAAACTGATGTTACAGAACTGAACGAAATCCAGACCAGTAGTAGCTTTCTGCGGATGCTCTGCCCCAATTTCAAAAGGCATACACACGTCTAGTAAATGAAACATCTCAATCTCTCTGCAGAGTTTAACCAGCTGTGGAGAAACTAGGAATAGGAGGATTGTGTGTGTTAGTGAGAAATGCCATCTCTTGCAAGAAAGTGAACACATCACATGGGGAATGGTGAGATTACAGTACGTGTCTGAACTCAGGAGGAGCTCAGAAAGGAGTGGGAAAATCTCCGTGACTTACCAACTGCTATGCTGAGAACACCAAGTAAGGAAAGCAAGATCGAGGGAAAATGGATTTGGGCAGGAAAGGAAATTAAATTAGCAGACTTGAAATACATAAAACTAACTGGAACAAAAAATGGCAACTAATAGGGGATCTAGTAATTTAGTAAATTCAATTAAAAGAACTGGTTATGATTTCTTTCAGATCTGGCTTTACACTGAAAAACACTAGCAGAGCAACCATTTAACATAAAAACAGATCTACGTTTCACATGTATTTAAGATGTAGAGTTCAGTGTTCATAGCACGAGTTTCATGTAACAAAGCCACCTGCATTTCTCTGCAGATGATCCACACTGAAGTTAGATTTTGTATTTTAAAGAAAGCAAACAAATGTAACAAACTCTGTGTGCACTAGGACACCAGGCTGTGCAAACATCTGTCCCCCTGTTCTTTCCAATGCTCCCTGTTCTGACAACACCGAAATTCTCATCTGAAACTCTGATGGTGAAACTTTTCCTGGCAAACTGGAAGTGTATTTTTAATCTTTATTCTCCCAGATATGATACTTGACAATAACATGCTTCTGACTGAATGCCTGCAATTTGAATTACCCTAAATGCTAAAAAAAAAAAATATAATCTCGAACCTAATGTGGAACTCTGAATAAATGGTTCAAATCTGGGCTTTTACCTGTTGATATTGGGAACCAGGTGAATGGGGATACAGTGGGGCATCTTCAGGTGGAGAAGACTCATGTTCATCTGGGGCATCAGGATCATCTGGTTCCTGAAGTTTGAAAAACATGTAATATTTTTACTTAAATAAATTACAACTGTTCTATATAGAACCAATCCCACACACAAATGACTGTTTCAGACATGCTTGGAGAAAAACTGCATCCTACTGTGTCACCTAGAGCTTGCACTGCATGACATAAAAATTCTCTTGGTTCCAATAGTATATTGTTAATAACACATCCACTCCTAACCTACTCTAAAGGGTCAATTTCAGCTACACTACTAGCTCTAAGTGGCAGATGCCTGCAAAACCAGTCATAAAAGTGGAAAAATGCACAAGAAGATATAACTGAAACCAACAAAAAGAGAAATCCATATTCAGAAAGCATTTCTAGAATGTTATTACCTCTGTAATGACCAAAGACTGCCGCTAAGGTTATTTATTTTATAGAAGCACTTTGTCTTCTAGTAAAAAATGAGCAAAGTAATTCTTTACCTCCTCTGGGCAGAGTTCACAAGCTTTTGCAAGAGTCATTCTAGCACTGTGTGACCTCTCTAGGAAGTAGCCATTTGATGTTTCATTGCTTTGTATTGGTGGAGACCAATTATTGTATGTGTACTGGGGATTGCCAGTGTATGGCCTACGCTCAAGCTCGTCTCCAAGCCATTCTACTGCCCAGGTCCATTTTCTTTTCAAATCGCCATTGCTCTGTGGATGAAAAAGAAACAAATCAGAGTTATTTCATTTATTCTTCAAAAGACAACTATTTTTCCCTTCCTATACACAAGTTATAAAAAAACAGACTGCAAACACATAAGGTGCTGTTTTAAGTTTCCCTGAAAAATCCCTTTTTATTTTTGCACAAAGAAAACTTTGCATTTGAAATTGAATCTGTAGATTTGTAGCTGTATCACTGAATCATGACTGCATGTTTAATCAAACTGCAATCCTATATATTGACCATCTGATATAGGAAGGTTTGAACAAGTTGTACCTGGAAGTTGTAATATCATCTAAATGATGAAAACTTGAGTAATTGGTTGGACTTGTTTTTTTTTCATTTATGGTGCTGTTTCATATGCTGTTCATTTATGGTGCTTTCATTTCACCTATAGTGCTGTTTAACAGACTCCCTAAAAAAACTTTTTTTTTTTTAACAAGGAAAACTTTGAAATTAAATCTTTAGATTTGTAGGTGTATCTTTGAATCATGATTGCACATTTAATCAAATTGCAATCCCATATATTGACCATCTGACATAGGAAGGTTTGAATGAGTTCTTCTTGGAAGTTGTAATTTCATCTAAGTGATGAAAACTTGAGTAATTGGTGGTTGAAATTTTTTTTCATTTATGGTGCTGTTTCATATGCTGTTCATTTATGGTGCTTTCATTTTACTTATAGTGCTGTTTAACAGACTCTCTAAAAAACCTTTTTTTTTTTAACCAAGGAAAACTTTTAATTTGAAATTAAATCTGTAGATTTGTAGCTGTATCTTTGAATCATGATTGCACATTTAATCAAATCGCAATCCCATATATTGACCATCTGATATAGGAAGGTTTGAATGAGTTATTCTTGGAAGATGTAATTTCATCTAAATGATGAAAACTTGAGTAATTGATGGTTTGACTTGGTTTTTTTTTTCATTTTTAAACAGAACTTGAAAAAATGCATTTGGAGAAAAAAAAACCCAAGAAATAGAACAGAAGGTATCACCTGAAGAATCTGGTAGGCTACAGGACAGTTGCTGAAGAGAGCTACCATGCACTTTATACACTGGTAAGCTCTTTTCTGGTAATGATTCTTAGAGCGTTGAATGGTGTCAAACAGTCCATCCCTGTCATCTGGGATTCCCTTAAGTGCATTGTGAATCCTAGGAAAAAAAACAACAAACCAAACAACTCAATATTTCAAGTGTTAAGAGTTTTAGTGTTTGAATAAAAGCTTCAGTTGCAATGTAATCACAGAAGGGACAGTTCATATTCTGACTCCTGGTTTTAGCAAAGAGGCTTTTTTCTAAGTCAGAAAACTAAGTTGACATCATATGTGTGACTTGTAATTTTAGCACAGTTGGTAATATTTAAACTCTTTCAATTAGATGTATACAAACCATGCAAGTATGACTAATTCTAATTAACTTTTAACTGCTCAATTTTTATTACTTATTTTTAATATTGACCTCATTGTAAAAAGAACTTGTTAACCTAAGAGGTCCTTACAGAACTGCAACAGTTACACTGTCTACATAACAATTAATGCTTCTCTAAGATACTCTCCTTTAGATGCAGTTGGTCTGAAGAGGAATGAAGAATATGTACTTGTGCATGAGGAAAGGGATTTGGGCATTCCCTGGAACTAAGCCCACTTTCTGTGCCTTCTGCTTCTGAAAAAGGGGTTGAGGAATCAACTGCCACCCTGCAACTGGGTAAGGACTTTTGTCTTTATAAAAAAAAAAACAGTCAGGGAGCATGGAACCTACACGAATGTATCCAAGAGCTACACTCACTGTAGGAAAAGCAACTGCCCCCTTTCCTTGCAGCCTGGGCAACAGCCAGCAAATAAAGTCCATGCAGCTGGCAACCCAAGCTCCATCTATAAAGCTTCAATGAGCTTTTCTTCAGCTGATTTTGAACTGAATGGTACTCATAACAGTATTTTCCCAAACTTGGCAGCTGAACTTGTCAAATCAAGAGAAACCTATGAATGGGTCTGATGCCAAGGAACAGCAGCAGCCATCTCACAGTACAAGAATAGAGAGAGCACTGAAGCATGCACACTGTCAAAGATCAGGTGGAAGTTTGTATTCTAAGAGAAGGTACTAACTACCATTTGTTTTTTTCCCCCTTTGAATGAGAAGACAAAGACCATTAATGCCCTATGATTATCACAGCAAAAACAAGGCCAGGATGCAGACTAGTCCTTCAGGTTACTGCTGGAAGGGACAGAAAGAAGTTGGAGGGTGACTGCAGCTGGCCTCTTAATACCACTCTGCTGAAGCCTTACACAATTTCAGTGAACACTGCTATTCCTGAGACCACAGTCTTGAACATGAAGTGATTTAAACCTCCAAGGATAGTGAAAGCCACACTAGAACATTCAACCTCCCTTGTAAAACACAGCACTGCTCCCAAACAACCTCTTCCATGATTCCACACCTACGTTTGCACCCTGAAGTACACTATTACACCTGGCATCAAGTGAGCTACGTTCAGCCTCCTGCATTCTGTGGTTTTAAAGACAACTTCTGAAGTGTTTTTTGGGAAGAGAATATAAAGAAACTGCACAATATATGCATTGCAAATACATCTACATACAAAACTGAAAAGCCTATGTATATATAAAGGGTATTCTCATCCCTTACCTAAGCTGTAGTTTTTATAAAGAAATCTCTCCAACTCATTGTTCATGTTTTGGAGAGGCATAAGCTAGACCACCATCTTCTCCTAGAGTACCTTCCAAAGTAAGGCTAGGCAATTGATAAAATCTTAAAAACAAAGTCTGCTTCTCCAGGTTAACTACATGAGTCCACTCCAACACCTTTATTGCCACAGCTCTTACACAAAGTATCTTAAATGTCACATGAGACATGATTGAGAACAACTTAGTAAATTTAGGACTACCTACATTCACTTCTTAAAAAAAAAAAAGAGGTCTTGAAATACTGACAGCTATCACACTGATAACATTTATTTTGTGTTTCCACATCTACTACTATTTCAGGATAAAATATTTACTACTCTAAGTGGTCAGTATTTGCAATAATAACAACACTAAAAAAATATTAACATTCCAAAGCCTTATTATGTAGACATACAAAAATTACATTTGAGACTGGATGAGTATTGTATATCTCAAAGTTAGAAGCCATTTAAAATGTGGTAACATAGAAAATACTTATGTATGAATAATGCTTCTCTTGAGTTTACACAACTGATGTGCTTCTTAGTAAGACCAGGCTATGAATGGACCTTGACTCTGGAATAAGATGCTTCCAAAAATCAATCTAAGCACCTCATAGCAAGCAACAATGAATTCAGCCTAAATGGCACATTCTCTTTTATGTGAAAAATCTTAGGCTTACAGGTCTAAAGTAGCAAATTACTCAACAGTAAGGCAAGTGAGAAGGTGAAAAATTGCAATTTAACTCAAAAATTGAGATGAAATGGAAAAAAATGCTTTATTCCTGTATTTTCAATTTAACATATGTTTAAAGTCAAACTTTGGAAAGGATTAGCAACAGAACCACAGCAAACCAAGCTGTACAAAGCATAATCATCTGGAATTATAAAGAATCAGGGAAATACTAACCTGTGAGTTTGCCAAGAGTCCTCAATTAATAGGATTTGCAGAAGCAGATCCAAATAAGGTCGAAGCTCATATGTGTATGAGTATGCAACCTGAAACAGTAAAAATGCAGAGAATCTAAGAAAGCACTCTTTGAAGCCTGAAGACTGCACTGTACAACACAACACCACAATCCATTGTAGTTTTACTGTAATTTAAAGGTTACTTCAACATATATTGCATACTTTTAAAAAAGAGGTTGATTGTGTCAGAGTTTTTTTGGAGGTTGTGGCTTTTTTTGGTTTTACATAATTTTTTTTCTTTCCCTTTTTTTGTTTTGTTTTGTTGAGGGCTTTTGTGTGGTATTTTTGGGGGGCTGGTGGTGTTTATTGGTTGGTTACATGGGGGTTTTTTGGATCTTTTTTTTTTTAATATAGTAGGTTTTGCAAAGGACAAAATATTTCCTCACCTGTTTCAAACTCAATCAATCTGAAGCACCAAGTATGAGATGCTGAAAAAGCTACCTTAAAAATACCCCTTTGAAAAGCAACAGAAAATGCTATTTTTCACTGCTACTGCTACCTTTAAACAGTATATTCAAAAGTTGTCCTAAAACTTAAAATATTTGGCCAGCAACGTATGAGTAAAGTGATTACTACGATTCTTTCAAGTGTCCAACAAATGACCACAGAAAAATCTTATGCTTACATGGAAACAAATGAGTGAATATAAAGATGAGCTACCAGAAGTTAAAAAAAAAAATAATTATTTGGGGTGCAAAAAATGTGACTCACCTTACAGAGATTACAAAAGAAAAATAACAGTCCCAAATATTCTTTCCTGAGACTACAGCCATTCTGCAGACTTGTAATAACAAACCTAGGAACCTACTCAAAATAAATATGAGTGAGACCTTAAGAAATGACTCTAACTTCCCATGCAGTGTAATGACTCTTTTATGGATAATGACAGAAAGGCTTTAGGAAATGTTCTTGCAACACAAAGACTGCCTCAGTTGCCTTACTTCCCATCCTTAACAATCCAACTCATAAAGCTCAACTGCTTTAAGTCATAAAAGGACGTCTCATAGTGCTCCAACACGAAGCAGAGACCCAAGAGTGTAAACACTGATGGAAGATGCCAATTTATGTCAAGTTGATTTATCAAGCACCTGTTCAGCATTCAATGTAACATTCCTATATATACAAATACAGAATCTTGTACGCCACACATCTATTTTCCCATTTTTACCTGCCAAAGAAGTTCACTGAGGACAGTGGAAGAGAACTGAGGATTCTCCCAACAGCAGAAACGAAGCAACTTAATGGTCTCTTCAGAGTTGCTGCAATCTTCAATAATTTTTTTCACATAACTGGTTCTCACAAACAGAATGTCTGCTACGTTCTGCTGAAGTGCCATTATAGGTTGAGATAAATTGGGATCACCGTAAGGGTTGGCAAGTGGGGGATTACCTAGAACAAATGGTTTATTACAGATGAAAAAGCACTTCAGTACTTTCAGTGTAGACACAACAAAATATAACTTGGTGTAACTCATCAGAAAACAATGAATGGAGGAAAAACCTCAAGCCCTCTTTAACAGTTCCTTTTCTTTTAAAATAACTTTGACATGAAGTAACTAAGTTTGCTGATTGCAAAGCTTGACACCTGCTGCCTGAGAGCTGTTTCATCCTTGCAGGTGAGATGATGCAGTGACAATGAAAGCAGAACAGCTGGAGAAAGGTTCCTATGCAAGAAGAGAAATTACTTAGTTTCCTCAGTAGTTTTAAAATTTACCTGCTTTGCTGCTTGTGTAACAGCCCAGATCTATTGTATTTTAGGACACAAGGTTTATTTACCTCACTAGGCAATAGCAAAGGGTTCAGAGGAGTGTCAGAACAATCCTACCTAAATCTCTGAAGTGTAGAGAGAAGCAATATATTCTTGAAAGAATAAAAATCACTGTAACTTACTCAGCAGCCTTCACTTTATCTAAACAAAGACTGTTGATTTGGTTCTGATATTTCTAAATTTAGAAGGGTTTAGAGTTATTGTTTGAAGATGCCTAGAAGCCCAAGGGAGAACTCTTCTAGCTTAACATTCTGAAGCAAAAAATAACTTTACTCTGCAAAGAGTAATTAGTAGTCAGAGTAATGTTCATACAATATATTTTTTTAGATTTTTTTTTCAGTACAATGTTATGAACACAGTGAATATATAATTATTTTTCACAGCTAGAATTTCTTCTCAGTGTAAGCCTCAAATAATGCACTGGAAATAAAACCAAATAAAAACTGCCAAATTGTTCTGGAGCTTATTATAGCACAGTAAAATTTTCAGTTCATTAATCTTACTATAGCACATTCTAGGCTATTGACTTTACAGCCCAACACATCAGGCTGTAATGAGTTTGCCATTAAATAGCTCCTCAACAAATTCCTAATTAGGTTTTCTAAACTATGCTTAACAGAACATGTATATATACAGGCTATAAAGTCCATGCAGCCCAACGTTCTGTCACCATTTCTCAAAAATAACTGCACTCTGTTCAGCTACTGGAGATATTAATGATTTATGATGTGGTTGAGCAATTTCTAACTGATTATCTTTCATAAATCAAAGTGCTGGCTTTTGTTTCACGTCTTGACTGTGAACAAGCACAAAGTAATTTTCAAGAGCTATCCACAACAACACAAGACCTCTCTACTGACAAGCAGCATGAGGCATTTCAGAGCCTGCTATAGTGTTTTTCCTGTACAGATTACTTTTGCAGTGGTAATACAAAAGCAATCTGTTATTTTACTGCCTGTTCAGAGTCAAAAGATCTTTATGCAACTCTTCAGAATGAGATGAAACTATTCTAACTTCATTGCTATTTTGTAATCAACAAACTACCACTTTACTACTCAGCTTTACCTTTAAGGAATAAGCCAGAATAGGCAAAATACAGAACAGACTTTTGTCTTGTGCTTTTTAGCGTATCAGTTTTGTTCACAAGATTTGTCTTTAAACAAAAGAAATTACTGAACATAAAGGGCAAACATTTTCTAGCTAATCCATTTTATGCATAAAATCTAAATATAAACAAAATACATTTACTGGTACATTCAATCAGTGTAAGGAGTATTTGAAATTTACTGTACCATTAATAGAAGACTGCATCCGCGATGACACATTGCAGCAACGGATCAGTTGTGACACAACAGTGTACAGTTTCCCTAGTTCAGCATACTGGTATTTAATTGGAGGACCTGGACCTTCATCCAGAGCCACGAGCATGAAGGTTGCAGGAACATTTAGTTTCAGAAGTTGTGTCTTCTCTGCTACACCTTTATGGGGTGAAGGGGTAAAGACACATTTTGGTTTTGGTATGAGCAACACTTTTCTTTTTTTTTTTTAAAGAAAAATAACTACTGTTTACATGATTCTTAACTTTTCACTTGCTGGGTTTTATTACCACCACCATTTATGTCTCCTAAGGAAAAAAGGCGGTCCAGTCATGGAAGATACACATGACAACAAGGTTCAGCTGAAAAATCACATTGAAGGGCAGTCGCAAATGACTATGATTGCTTGCCACTACCCATTAACACTTTAATAACTATCATCTATGTTAACAGCAAATTGAGTAAGAAGTCTTTCAGACAAATGTGTCTTTTTACTGTAAGGGCCAGGACAGGATGAGTATCTCCAACAGTATGCTTGGTTATTTTTCCATCATGTCCCAGATACATAATTTACAGATTTAAGACATTTCAAAATATGTCATACTGAGCAGTTAAGTGTAACTAAGTGACAAAATCAATTTAAGAAAACAAACAAAACCAAACAAAAACAAAGAAAAAAACCCCAAAACAAACCAAAACCCCAACCAACCAACAAACCCCTAACATATAGCTAGTTTCACTGCAAGAATACTTTGCATATACTACAAAATACTTACCAGTAAATTCATGTCTCTTCTGATCTTGTATTCTGTTTCTCAATTTGGTTAGAAGTCAATTTTTTATATGTATCTAAGGTATTTTAAAAATTTATTATGAAATACAACTGGACCTTGCCTATCATCTTTCTGACAAGGAGGAATTCAGACAGCACCTTAGTGAAGATAATGTATAGTATTTTTTCAAATTGTGTTAGATAGCTCTGTTGCATAAAGTTCTACCCCTATAGAACTGATCTCTTGCTTACTTTATGTGAAGAATGCATTATTTGATTCCCCAAATGTCAGACATTTAAACTTTTCAATAAAACTTGGGGTGCTGCAGATATTATGTGTTGTGGCTTCTGAACACTAAACATCCATGCAGAAGCCTTCAGGTAACAGTACTAAAACCACCACAACTGCTTAACATTTCTGTGTTTATCTTTACAGCACAGACTGTGATAATGACCAGACTCATAAACAAAATTCAGTTATTATTTCCTGCCTGGCTTCTGAGAGCTTTCCTTGTCAGAGGCTTCAACTGCACTGACTGTGAAAAGTTAATAAAGAAGAAAAACTAAGTTAGAATACAACTGAATCTCTCTTTTCTGTAATAGCATGAAGTCTGCTCTGGGGGTTACAATGGAACCCTGCCTGACAAGAGAATCTTTTGGTAGACAGTGTATGAAGGTGACATACATTACAGATGAATTTAAGGTAACAATTGCCTAAATTAACTGTACAGATAGCAAACTAAATTCCATTAAACTTGTTTACCCATAGGAAAGAGCTTCCAGAACGCTACGTGTTAATTCTATGTGGAAATACTGAAGTAACTCCATTGGGACTGATATATTTATCTAGCAATTTAGCCACAGAGTCATCTATCAGAAAATCACATTTTAATTTGCCTGCCTGAGCAGATAACCAGCAATGGTTGAGCTACTCACAACCATGAGTATTTTGTAAAACTTCCAAGGGAACTCAATCTCTCAGCTTCATACCACTTTAAACAGTGAAAATACCTTGTATTGGAGTGAAAGGAGGAAAGCAACAAACTATTATCATGGAACACTACTGCATCCTGCTTAGAAGCTGCTGTAGAAAAAGATGCCTTGTCACTTATGCTACCACCAGTGAAAGAGAAATGGGCCCCTGCTAGAAGACCCTAATAACTGGGAAAAGCAAGAATGAAGAGTTCTGTCACAATTCATAGAATCAGTCAGGGTTGGAAGGGACCACTAGCATCATCTAGTTCCAACCCCCCTGCCATGCCCAGGGACACCCTACCCTAGATTAGGATGGACACAGCCTCATCCAGCCTGGCCTTTAACACCTCCAAGAATGTGGCCCCAACCACTCTCCTGGGCACCCTGTTCCTGGGCCTCACCACTCTCATGCTGAAGAACTTCCTCCTCATATCCAATCTGAATCTCCCCACTTCCAGCTTTGCTCCATTCCCCCTAGTCCTGTCACTACCTGGTAGCCTAAAAAGTCCCTCCCCAGCTTTTTTGAAGGCCCCCTTCAGATACTGGAAGGCCACAATTCATTAGATGTGAACCTGTGACTACTCCCCTCAACCTGGGAGTGCAAAAGTAATCCTTTATTCATTTGAGTCACATTTTGTTATTGCTCTTGCTTTATTAATTCGACTTTCATTTTATTATTGCTCTTCCTCAGGATAAATACATAAAGTAGTTACAGATTAATCCACCTGAGAAAACAGTTTATTCAATCAATCACCAATTGACTTTCATCATGCTGGTAATGCTAAGCAAAAGCATGATTTACAGCTGTTCGTTTGAATGTCAACAAGACTGATCTCAGTTGATAATTTTTCTTGGAATAGTTAGTATTATTTTATTCTGTTCTTAGTATACAGGCTAGTGACTTCACGTGCAAAGAGCCTACATAATCCAGAACTTAATAGAAATTTTTTGTGTACTTCTAAATCTATACCTACTTCTACTTTCATAATGCTAGTTAGAATTAAGATTCTGAAGAAAAATGGGTGATGCTAGAAATGCCACAGTCAGTATTTCTTTTCTGTCACCACAGAGCTGATAGTCTCATCTCAGATGCTAAAAATACATATTCATTTGTGATCAAACCCTCTCATTTCAGTTTTCATCAAAAAAATTCAGGACTCCAGTCTTTACTAAAACAATCACTGTCTCAAGCCTGGAAGAACTTTATTTAGGCCTTGCAAAAACACTATTTTTTTTTCTTATTCATTTATCTTGAAGGAGAAACACTATCTGATATTTATAGTAGAATTTCCTGAGGTGTTCTTTTACCATTTATGATGTCTCTGACAGAACGCATTCTGGCAAGCAATAATGTCTAAGAACACAGACAGATTGAGCTACTTCCCCAGTCTGCCAGAATCTTTAAAGGGAGGACAGATACAGAATCAATGTTTTGCATTTGTGTGAACATCAGAGGTGAACTAAAGAAATTAACAGAGGGCACGGTTGGAATATACAAAGCATGATCATCTATACTGATGTTTCCACAAAGAAGAGTCATGTCTCTCTTTCAAACTTTTATCTTCCTCAACTCTTCAGGCTCAAACCAGCTGATAGACCCACATGCTCCTTGGGTGTCATGACCTCTGTAAATGAGCCCTGAGCAAAGCATTATCTCCCTTGACATTTTTTCATCCCCACACCTTCCCAAGTCAGACTCAGTATTATACTTCCACGATTCTCATGTAACCTTGGAAGGATGTCAGGAAAACTAAAGCCCCAAACTCCAAATTGGAGGAAGACAGATGCTCTACAGAACATTTACATGATGTCTACTGACAACAATCTTCCAGAGGCTGAAAAACTGGGTTCTGCTGCTGCTGCTGCCTGTGCAATTGGCTCATTAATAAAACAGTTAAATTCAGTGTAACCAGTAGAAATGTGTATAATTTGCTTACCTAGATTGGCATACATCACAAACAGATTGAAATACTGCTGCAAATGGCGCCCATGTTCAGATACTTCCCTTCTTAGAAGATTTAGTACCGCTCTCAGTAAGTGATCACTTAAACTTAAGTTATCATAAGTCTATTAAAAAACAAGCAAAACAGTAATTAGTGGTTGAATCTATGAGATTCATATGAGCAGCTGGTTAGTCTTCTATATCTCACACAAAGATAGGCAGAGGGAAGACTCTCATCACTAAATACCATGTAAGTTCAAGAAATTATGCTTTTACAGAAGCTTTCTCTTGAACCTTTTTCTGCAATAGTGGCTAGGCTTAGATACTCAGAAAAGCACATGCAGTTCCATTATGAACTTAATAGACTCAGATAGACAATTATATCACCTCTACAGGTGTATCTCAAATATCTCATGGAAAAAAACCACTGTTAAAGCCTGTGTGGCTTGAACTTAACACAGATGATTTTGCTGGACACAGTAGTGAAAACATTCTGAACAATATGAATACAAAACATGATGTTGACGTTAAAAACATGACAAAGTAAAGGCTCAAAAAGGTTTTATCTTTTAAATTTTAATACAGTCCAAGCAACAATATTGTATGACAAGTACTGCATTAAGACTCTGGCTTTTTTAGGTTCTGTTTCTTTATCTGTCAGTTTCAGGCATATAAAATTAGGGAATTCCCTGCCAATTCCTACTAAAAAATAAAGTTTTTGACAACTTCAATGTTGCAGATTACAGGGGGAAAAAAACTCCTGCACATTTTCCTGGGTTTTGTTTGGACTTTTTTTGGTTAGTTGTTTGTTCTTGGTTTTTTGATTGCTCATGTTTTAAACTTCTAACTTAGAGACAAGGATTCATTCTCCTACACATTAAATTACTGTAAGCCATGACTTTTACTTTGCTGATTTAACACTTGTAATTAAACTCAAAGTTCTCATTACTTAGCCTTCGCAGAGCTTTACAAATGAGGGAAAAATGGGATTCCATTGACAGCAACTGTCTCACAAACTGGCTGAATTACATCATGTTATGTACAGCTTTCTTGTCAATACTCATGCATCCACTCCAGAATTTACATTAAATGCTTGTAATTAAAAAGTGAGACTAAGTTTCAGAACCTTTTCATTAGCATTTAACTTAATATAGTACTTACCTGACTGGAAGGTCCAGGAGAAGCAAAAGGCGAAGGACATGGTCCATCTTGCAATGAAAAATGTGCAATAAATACTATAAGTTTTGCAAATGCACCTCTCACTTCTGCACTAGGGCATTCCAAAAGGTACTCAGAGAAGCGGTTTGAAACATTAAAAAGGACATTGTGTGCAAACCAAAAGCGTACATTCTTGCTGTGACGAAGGAGGATGCATAATGCATCATACCTGAAACAGAAGACGACACAGCTGAGAGAATCCAACCAAACAAGACATTAACAAATTTTAGCAGATATACTCTTTGAAGAAAGTTTAAGTTAAATGCAATCCCCAGGCACTTTGGGTCACAAAGTGCTTACAATCAGATAAATTGTAGCCCCTGTAATGATGCTCTCTGTTACTAGTAAGGAAGTTTAAAAGCTACTTTGATTAAAAATCTTAATACTCAACTGCAGCATTTTCTTCTATTACCCATAAGAACTAGGATATGAGTACATCTCCTACATCTGGTCAAAGCAGGTCCTAATTGGTAGTCATTATTCCCTCTGTATTGGTACTTGGGGAGAGGGTGAGCAGAAAATAATATAAGGAAGATTTTGTGAGCTGTGCATAAGATATAATTAATATATGAGGAATCTATGTTTTCATTTACACATGCATACAAAAACCCCTCAACGAATAAAATTATCTGTTGCAGAGAAGGTCTCGTGTGATTTTTGTCGTCTTTTCTTGTAGCAGTATTTGTACCTCTCTTAAGCTATTCTAGAGGTTGCTATTTACGTATGTGTCATGTATTAGGTTTACTAGTAGCTCATAAACTGCTCATCATCATCATGAGTACCAGACTTTCTCCCTAGTTCTATCCACCCTCCCCTCCTCAATACAGAATAATCTACCTTAACAAGTAAAGTGCTGTGGTGCTATGAGTAAGACTGCACTGTTACACTACAGATTTGAATTAGAGGCTCCACAGCAATGTATATAAAGCACACTCCTAACAGAAGTCTGAAAGACTAGATACATGTATTCTATTTCTGAAACATGTAAGCTACAAAAACAGACTGAAGGAAAGATTTGTTTAGAACTACTCAGACCATGAACAAACCATTTTGGATTGGTCAGGATACACAAGCTGTTAGTTTAGCATTAGCTATAAATTCTACTCTTTTATTATTTTTTCTTTTCTTTGTTTTTTTTTTTTGTTTGTTTGTTTTTAAGACAGAAACAAACCAGATATAAGCCACATAAAAATTAATTTTGAATTGTTCAGCTCAGCAGCTTATTTTAAGGTTATTTCCCCCCCAGTATTTTCTGTTCAAAATTTCTCCCCTCTCCCCTTTTCATGTGCACTTTGATCTTGCATTTAGGGGAGAGGTGAAAATGGGACAGACCACTAACATCTTTTACTGTAATACATATGTAAGTGGGATCTTTTAACAAACAGCAAACTTCCAAAACTGTTAAAAGACAAGATACCAATCACTAGCAGGGCCACGGACTATTTTCTTTGTATGAAATCCTGTGGTGAAGAGAAATCTAGCAGCAAGCTGAATACTAATCATAGTTATTTCTTCTGCTTCAGGCAACAGATGATCTTGTCCTAAAGAAAAAACAAAATAATTACATGTAGACAAAGTAAAGGCAATTAACTTTTAGTAATTTACACTCCAGATTGCTGTTTTTGTCTTGATACTGTGTTTCAATTTTAACAAGAAACATGATCAAAACAGCCTCCAGCTTCTGTAACATATTGTCTGAAAATGCAAGCTTTAGGATGGGTACCTGGAGGCTAAAATATGTCTGACTTTTAAACTTCCTCACCTTTCGGAACTCTCTTCAGCAGAACAGCACACAAACAAAAATATTTTAGCATGACTTATACATAAGCTGAATAAAAGTTGATTATTTATAAAAGTTATTTTTTGTTATATACTCTGTCACTTTTCACTTATGGACATCTCAGCAACAGGTGTTTAACTGCAGAAGTCCAAAACGAGAGTATTCATAGAATCATAAAATGGCTTCATTTGGAAGGGACCTTAAAGATCATCTAGTTCCTGCATTTCTGCCATAAGTAGTGACACCTCCCACCTGACTAGGTTTCTCAAGGCCTCACTCATCCAACCTGGTCTTAAAACGCTTTCAGGGATGAAGCCTCCACAAATTCTCTGGACCACCTGTTCAACTGTCCTCATGACCCTTACAGTACAGAACTTCTTCCTAATGTCTAATCTGAATCTACCTTGCCCTAGTTTAAAAATCATTGCCCTCTGTCCTGCCATCACATGTCCTTTATTGGAATCAGTCTCTTCCCAGCTTTTCCTTCAGGCACTGAAAGGCTGCTCTAACATCTCCCCACAAAGCTTTCTCCAAGCTGAACAGGCTCAATTCCTTCAGCATGTCCTTACAGAAGAAGTGCTCCAGCCCTCCAATTATCTCCCCTGGACCCTCTCCAACAAATCCATTCAAAGCCGAACGCACAAAATCTTCACTGGCTATACAAACTCTTGACAACCCAATACAAGCTCTTCTGGCAAGAAATTAATCCATAATTATCGCATTAATGTACTAACCTGGAGGAGGATTTAAGTAGACACTATTACAAGTAAGCAATTTCTTGATGAACTGGAAATATTCTAGGCTGTACTGCATACGATTGTGCATGAACTGCACGTTCTGCTTCCGTACGCTTCGTTCGATGGCTGATGGCATCTTAATCTGATGGGGTTTAGTGGTGATAGCCAGTTCTGAAATGTATTTTATTAGTTCATTGTCTTTGTCTATCGTGTCCATCCGTTCGTAAAAAAGGATGTAAGCATTCCACCACCTCTTCTGGCGCCGGTACGACATCCGCTTCATCATGTGATCGAACACTTCTCCCATGTACTCTCCACCAAAACATTGGTTTTTCATTTCTTCATCGTCGTCCATTTTACACTCTGTCACATCACCGTCATCGAATTTGTACCACCGGTTCTTCTCGCCATCTCCGCCATTCCTCTGGATAATGTAGGAGTAATAATGTCCTCCACTGGCCTGCCCACTGTGCACGAGTACACCAACAAGCCTGTATTTTGTGCTCCCAGAGTGCTCGTTTTCAGACTGTTCGTTTTGTATTATCTGATTTTCAGGATTCACGTCGTCTCCTTCCAATTTTGCTACACCTGCCACTGTGTAAGGCTCCATGTCCAGCTCTCGAGGAAATTCAAAGTAATCATTGAATTTGATTGCACATTCCCTTTCCCAGTCGTAATCAAATCGTTTCAACTGGATGGCAAGAACTGGAGGCAACTTCTTAATCAACAGGCGTTTCACTGTGTCAACCTGAAAAAGGATATGAACAGTTATGAGCTCTCCAGTTTTCCATTCATATAGTAATTAAAGGGTAATTTTTCCCCCCCTCAGCATGAACCAAGACTGAACATAGTATGGGAGGTAACATCTCCATTACACACCGACTTAACAGATAAGGGATTGGTACCTTTTTGTTGCATTTTTCACAATGATATGCATTTGCACCTTCCAACAGATCTCCTTTGACGTACTGTTCCAAAGAGTCAAGAAGGTTTTGGTGATTCCTTATATCTACATTCAGAGTTGTGAAGGATTCCTCGCATTCGTACCTACCAACGAACAGACAGATGTATGAGAGAGGCTGAAACATGTTCAACTTCCATGATTTAGCCATGTCAAATTCTGAAAAAAGCAGTTAAGCAGTCAAAAAAGAACAGAATTATTTTATTGTGGTCTAACTACAATTACATTTCAGTATCTACACTACCTACAGCTATTTTATGAAGATCACAAAAATCAGTTATAGGTTTCTAGTTCACTGAAAAGACCACCATGGAAGTTGAATCCTTTAGCACATCTTGATTTTAAAGCAGCTGAAGGAGGGTCACAGATACTAACTTAAGCTAGTAAACAAGCAAAGACAACAGAGTAGAGTACTCTTCCCATTGCTGACCTTTACAGTCAGGAATTAGACCGGGAAATATTGTATTGTATCTAAAGACAACAGTTCAAAACAGATTCCAATTAAAAAAAAAAAAAAAAGCCTTTAATTTTTCTAGCTGACAAAACCTGAAGAGCTGTCTTTATAAAAATTACTCTGTGTATTTATGAGTGTCTTTTTCTTTAATGTGTGCTGATACAGCCTTCAAACAAATTTCTGTGAGCAATACTTGAGAGACAGCCTGTTAAAATACTTTGGAAACAGATTATTTTTATTTATTTTCTTTTAAGATAAAGCAGTGATGAATAAATGAAAAAAGTTGCATCTAATCCAACATAACCCTGCAGGGCTTGTTTCTCTGATATGTAATCAAGCAAGATTTAGTAACACTGAATAAATAAGAATTTAGGAACAAACAGGAACAAACTTCAACCAAAACAGTAACTCTCATTAATTTATTAAATAACTTCCAAACTTGGAAAGACTGTTAATCTGTCATACCCCAATTCAATATCTTAGTTTATAATTTGTTTCCTCCTCCCTAAACTAACACCCAAGGTAATATTTTTATTAAGAAGTAGAACTATGCAAACCCAATTGAGTTCCGAAAAGGCAGGCAATACTTGATGAGTGAACGGTAAGTCACATGGCCTCACATCTATGTCTCCCATTTAATTACTCATTGCATATAAAACAACATCAGTGCTTTCATTTTATCATCAAGTGACTTCCACTCACACATTTTAACCCGTGAAACAGAAGAACTTGTAAGTGGAACACCTTAAAATTCACACATTCCTTAACAGAAGTTCAAAGTTTAACGCAATAGAAATCAGTTTACATAACATGGAATGGTTTAGGTTGGAAGGGACCTCAAAGATCATCCAGTTCCAACCCCCCTGTGCCACAGGCAGGGACACCTCCCACTAGAACAGGTTGCTCAAGGCCTCATCCAACCTGGCCTTGAGCACCTCCAGGGAGGGAGCAGCCACAGCCTCCCTGGGCAGTGTCTCACCACCCTCACTGTAAAGAACTTCCTCCTAATATCCCACTTAAATCTCCCCTCTTCCAGTTTAAACCCATTACTCCTCATCCTGTCATAACAAGACCTTGTGAATAGTCCCTCCCTAGCTCTCCTGTAGCCCCCCTTTCAGATACTGGAAGGCTACTATGAGGTCTCTTCTCCAGGCTGAAATATTTTTTCCCTGTATTTTGTTTGCTAACTGAGTAACAGTAAATGGCCAACATTCATAACAAAGGGAATTTGCAATGGCAAGGTGCAGAGATCTACACCATGAATCACACGAGATCCAAAAGATGCAGTGACACAAAATTTAACACAAGTCCATCACTAGGCTATCTGAAATCTTGCACACAATTTTAATTATCCACCTCGCCAGGCACAAAGAAGTTTAGAGAAGCGTAACTGTAAAATGCCTAATTCTATTCCTTCACTATGCATTTGTCACTGATAACATAAAAAAAGATAAGGAGCTACAGACTTGCAGTCTGATGTGGTATGGGCATGTTTTTGGTTTTTGTTTTTTTTTTTTACACACCCTATATGCTGAAATTCAGCATCCTTATTTTACATTAATTAAAAACAAATCAGAAATATTAGGAGAAAAACTGTCTACATCATTATCCTTAATTACAGCTTACACAACGAGTATCAACAAAGTTTCACCCATTGGAACTTAATATTCACACTTCGGTTGGCTCTAACTTCACACTACAGAAAGACAGAAACAGTTGTGGGCCATGACATAAATCTTGACCACTGTATTTAATCCCTAAGTTGTCTCCACTGTTAACAAGATAAAGGTTTTGCTCTATTTTTTCCTTCCCTGATCAATACAAAATGCTTCCCATACAATCTGCTGCATGGAAGCAACAATGAAGTATCTCAAGGCACCTGAAGATACATCAATGCTAAAGCTGTAGGAAAGAACCCAACAAGGTATCAAAATCTATTACCTTTAAAAAAAAAAACATCAAAAGAGACCAAAAAACCCCAACAACTTTTGACTCTTCAATCACTTTTATAAGATACAAACACAAGCTGTTTTTCTATAAGAGGAAGGAATCTCAGACACGTACCTATGTGGGCATCCTTGACAAATCTTCTGATCAGCAAAGGACCCTCCTAAAACTTTACTTAGCATTGCTGGATGGCCCAAAGCTTTTAAAGCTTCATCTAAACTGTCCACCAAGGAATTAAAAAATTCTAAAGCATCATGTTGTTCACGGAGATTTACAGGTTCACCCCAAAGTCTGGAAAAAAAAAAGAGCACATTCTTGTCAAACATACTTTGCAATTTATTTTCTTAAAAAAGGTATTAAAGTGATAATATCCAAGCTATTAATCCTTCTCTCTTATTGAGAAAAACTATTTATTCATTGATGTACTATACCACCTGATATCAGTTTATATATTTTTTTTTTCCCCTGTATTTTGATTGCTAACTGAAGAACAACAGTAAATGGCCAATATTCGCAATAAAAAGAATTTGCCATGGTAAGGTGAAGAGAAATCTACATTGAGAATCACATGGGAGGCGAAAAATGTAGTGAACAATAAGAAAGTCAACTGTTAGTGACACAAAATGTAGCACAATAATAAAACACATATCCCTGACATTCATCTCCTGGTAAGTAAGAACAAGCTTTTGAGTATTAACTTCACACTTCACTCAAAGTCTCAATATCAAGGTTAGGAACTGCCAGAATTCAAAACAATCATCCTGCAGTAAACCTCAGCAGTCTGCTAACAAACTACAGAATGGTGAAAAGGTAGGATAACAAACAATGCTAATTTACACTGAATAACTCTTCTATAGTGATCAGTTTTGTTGCATTCTAGTGGACCAGTGAACAGACATCAACACTGAATTTCCTATTTACCTAAATTGTTTCCAAAACCCTCTTGGTACATAGTACTGTAGCCTCGAAGCTGCTAAATGACCAAAAATTACTTGGAGATGCCTCAGTACTCCAATATTGTACTCTTTTCTATCTTCTGTTTTACTCAGTGCTGGTTTGTCTTCATACTGATGTGGATAACCAAACACATCATCCCGTGGGTCAACATTACTCTGAAAGGCAGAAGAAAATGCGTGCAATTAAACTTTGATAAGTAGCTCTCTCATAGCTAGTTAAACCCCTTCTTTAATTCAGTCATTTTCATCTGAAGAAATAAATAATGTCTTTGTACGCACTGAAGTAGCTCTGGCAACAAAATGGTGTATAGTGCACTTCCAAATACCAATCCACGAGGAGGAAGTCTGCAAACCCTGATACTTACACCTTTTTAACTGCCTCTGTTGCAAGCAAGCCCATTCAAGCAAGAAACATGATGCTATTTCCCCTGCTGCTAGCAGTGGAAAGCAAAGAGGTTAGCAACTTTAATTTGGTATAATCTTTCCAGAATTCTGTTTTAAAGATAAGCAAGTTCTGCCTAATTAAATTTACCTCATTGTCCTGCTTTTCATCCCCAGACATGTCATCATCTACATCACTGCCTGTGCCTTCAATTGCAAGAATCCCATTCCTGATGGCTGGAATCATGTACAGCTGCTGAATGACAGAATTCATGTAACAAGTGGCACCAGCATTTTTCAGTCCTACAAATCCCTTTGGTGGTCGAGGCCCAACGGGTGGTAGATATTCCCATTCTGTAAGCGCTTCACAAGCTAAAAGAAAACAGGGTAAGTATTTTGTTATGAAAGAATTAGAACATCAATGCAGTACAAATGGGAGTTGCATACAATTAGCATTCAGTCTGCATCACACTGTGATTTAATAAAGTGTTTCATTCATTAATGCAGTTGCTAGGATTAACACAACTTCTACAAAGAGCAGTTCTATCTGCAATCTTCACATGAAACCATTTTTTCTATGGCATAACTGAAAAGGTGATCAGACAAAAAAAAATCACTCTATTTATGTATGAAATAGAAATCTTCCCTCAGTGCCAGCAAACTCTTTAGCTGAAGAATTCAGCTGAATGAATCTAGAATAGATCATCATCTGCTTTTAAGCCTTTCACAAATTTCTGATTCTTTTAAAACTACAGTATTTCACCCATTCCTCACTTGCTACCATGGGCAAGTTTCAGATAATGCTACCTACATGCCTTGTGATAGATATTTTTTCTCCTGATCTTTCTCCCTCAGAGCTCTCACATCGCTTCAGAGTACATTTACAATCACAGGTTTCCTATGCTAATCTGTTGTTCCGTGATTTTAACGCAAAAAAATCTTCTGTAAAAGAAAGTAAGAGCATGCATGTTCTTAAGCAAGCTTTACTTGGTATATGAAACACACAGCATGCACAGTTCATATGTGGTCTCTCTTCTGCCTGACATAGCATGGAGATCTGGTGTTCCATGGTGCTTGTCAGATACATGAGTGGAATGAAATGCCAGAAAATCTTTCTCATGGATGAAAAAGGATGAAGAAAAAAAAGCACAAGATGGGCTGCATCAAGAGGAGTGTGGCCAGAAGGTCAACAGAGGTGATTTTTTCCCTATACACTGCTCTTGTGAGACCCTACCTTCAATATTGCTTCCAGTTCTAGTGTCCCCATCATAAGAAGGGCACAGAACTGTTAGAGCAAGTACAGAAGTGCCACGAAGATGATAAAAGGCTGGAACACCTCTGCCATGAGGATAGGCTGAAGGAGCTGGGACTGTTCAGCCTACAGAAGAGAAGACTGGGGGGGGGACTTTAGAGTTGCTTTCCAATACCTGAAGGAATCCTTCAGGAAGGCTATCTAGCAATAGGACAAGGAGAAATAATTTTAAAGCTGAGGGAGAGTAGATTTAGACTGGATCTTAGAAGATGTTCTTTAGTGTCGTGGGACTCTGAAATAGCCTGCCCAGGGAAGTTGTGGATGCCTCCTTCCTGGGGGTGTTCAAGGCCAGATGGGATGAGGCCTTGAGCAGCCCAGTCTAGTTGTGAGGCATCCTTGCCCATGGCAGAGGTTGGAATAGATGATCCCTAAGGTCCTTTACCTTAGCCTAAGCCATTCTAGGATTCCTTGGTTTATTTGAGGTGGAAACTGAACAGGAGGAAATTTAAAAATTCAAATCACCCACTGATACCACGAGTTAGGCAGGCAGCACTGTCACTGTCAGAGGTGGTGAACAATTCCCACTATGGAGAACTATTTCTAGATGCTTATGTAGCTTTACTAGACTCTAGAATTTAAAACATTGTTATACCATGGAACGGTTTGGACTGGAAGGGACCTTTAAAGATATTTAGCCCAAACCTCTGTCCATAGGCAGGGACGTCCTGGCTTTAAACACTTCCAATAATGAGGCATCCACAACTTCTTTGGGCAACCTGTTCTAGTGCCTCACCACTCTTACCATAAAGAATTTCTTCCTTATGTCCAATATAAATCTACCTTCTTTCAGTTTAAAATAATTTGCCTTTGTCCTGTCACTGCAGGCTCTTGTTAGAAGTCTCTTTGCCTTTCTTGTAAGTAAGTACTGCAAGTCTTCCCAGAGACCTTTCCTCCAGGCTGGACTCTCCCTGCCTTAGAGTCACAGAACTGCTTCAAGACCACTGAGTCCAACCATCAACCTAACACCACAATGGCCATTAAACCACATTCCAAAGCACCATGTCTACACATCTTTTGAACACCCCCAGGGGAGGTGACTACACCACCCTCCTGACTTATTCCAATGCCTGACTACCCTTTCAGTAAAGAAACGTTTCCTAATATCCAACCTAAACCTAAATCTATCTACCACAATTTGAGACCATTTCCTCTTGTCCTATCACTTGATACCAGGGAGAGGAGATCAACCATCCTGCTTCACTACAACCTCCTTTCAGGTAGCTGTAGAGAGCAGCAAGGTCTGCTCTTAGCCTCCTCTTCCCCAGATTAAACAATCCCAGTTCCCAGCTGCTTCTCATAAGACTTATTCTCCAGGCTCTACCAGCTTTGTTGCTCTTCTCTGGACACCCTGCAGTACCTTAATGTCCTTCTTGTAGTGAGTGGCACAAAACCAAACACAACCTCACCAGTGCCAAGTACAGGATCATGATCACTTCCCTACTCCAGCTGGCCACACTATTCCTAATAGAGGCCAGGATGCTGTTGGATTTCTTGACCACCTGAGCATGCTGCTGACTAATGTCCAGCAGGCTGTCAGTCAGCACCCCCAGGTCCTTTTCTCATACAACTCACCTCAGCCCATCAATCCAACCTGTCTAGATCCCTCTGCACCTTTCCTACCGCTGAGCAAGTCAACACTCCCACCCAATGTGCTGTCAACTACACTGCAATCTTATTGAGGGTTCACTCAAAACCCTCATGCTGTACATTGATAGATACCAAGCAAAAACAACCCCGAAATTGTGCACTGGGGAACATCACTTGTGCCAGGTGGATTTAACTCCATTCACCACCACTATTTGGCCTCAGTCATCCTTTTAACTAAGCAAAGTGTCTACCCACCCAAGCCATGAGCAGCCAGTTTCTCCAGAAGGATGCTCTGAGAAAGTGTCAAAAGCTTTACTAAAGTCCAGGTAAATGCCATCCACAGCCTTTCCCTCATTCACTTTGTGGGTCACCTTACATCATATAAGATTTGGTTTGTCAAGCAGGACCTGACCCTCATGAACTCATGTTGGCTAAGACTGATTGCCTGGTTGCCCTGCACATGCAGTCACACCTCCCCAGTTAGCAAGGACTGCTGGTAAGTGATGTAAAGTACCTTGGTGAACACTTCTGCCAGTTCTCCCAGCACCCTCAGGCATGTATGCCATCTGGCCCTGTAAACTTGTATACGTCTAAGTGGTGAAGCAGGTCATTAAACATCTCCTATATTACAGGAGCTTCGTTTTGCTCCTCATCCCTATCTTCCAAATCAGGGGTATCCAGCAAACAACTGGTTTAACTACTAAAGACTGAGGCAAAAAAAGTGTTAAGTACCTGATCCTCTTCCTCATTCTTTACCACTATGCTCCCTCTACACCTTAATCATTTCCTTGTTATTCATATATTTGTAGAAGGAGTCTCCTTCCCATCTGAGTTTGGGTTTGCTTGGTTTCAGTTTTTTTGTTGCAGTTTATTTCTCCTTTTTTTTTTGGTCGTTGTTGTTTATTCGGTTTCTGTCCCCCACATCTTTTCCTAGTAATATCACAAATGAGGTTTAGCTACCCTATTCAGCTACCTTATGCAGAAAATATGTTCCCCTTTGTTAATTTTAAAGAAAGTCTTACATGCTTTTTATTGGTAACAAAATCTATGTCAAGTATGAGCCTTTTGTCATCCTTGTTGAGAAACAGCCCAGGTTTCATCTATCAGCTTCTGAAACACTAACACAAGCTTCTGTACATACTGCAATTGCTATGATCTTTCTCCAATGTGAAGGGAAAAGTCCTTTAAGTGCAGAGCTGTGCTGAGACAAGGTCCAAACTGAGAGAACAAACATCTGAGGAAGGACTATGACAAGCAGAAAATGAGTACTGAACTAAAAAGGGAAACAGAACAGTGGACCCGTGTCTGTGTGTAGACAATGATGACAAATTAGGTGAGTAAGAGATTGGCACTAAAACTAAGCCAAAGATACCTGAGGAGGTTCTGGAATTGGTTAGGCAGAGCCTGAAACAATGAGACAAAAGTAGAACATACAGACAGAATGAGGTTTCTAAGAGCTGGTATGGACAAAGAGGAATAGCCAGCGATTGGGGTAGGAAGGGTCAAGACTGTGCAAGTGACTGGGACTGGAACTTGGATGCAACTATGTAATGCAAGTCAGTACATTTACTGCATAAAGAAACACAAATAAAGGCTACACTGACAAACTTTGCTAGATTTTGGCAGCCTGATTTCATAAAGCCTAATTAAAAGCAGCCACAAACAAACCCCAAACTAAAAAACTTATCATCTACTTCGGTCGATAACAAAAACAAACTCCATACATAGTATCTACAGTATAAAGGAGAAAATAGATAATATAAAATAGTACATACTAGTGATTGCTGTACCTATGTAATACATTTCAGTCAAGGTGTCTACTATCTGTTTGAGATTTCGCACACATCCAACTGCTAGTGCAACCAGTAGCTCAAAGCCAGCATTAATAGTAGCTGGTGAACTACAGACTGGTATGGCCTGCTCAGCAGGCAATTCTCCATTTCTCATGTATTGTAGATAAACATTGGAAGCTGGAAAGATGAAATCATCTATCAACTCCTGAGGAGGAAAAGAGAAAAAAAAAGTTACCACAGAAAGACACATAATTTGATAACAGAGTTAAGAGTTAGTACTTGAATGAATGTCTGATAACTAGGACTCCTTAAAAAACTCAAGAGCTAAAATCAAGTCCAGTACCATAACAAGCTTTTAAATTCAGAACAGAGTAACTCCATTCTGAAGTGGTTCCCAGCAAATCCACTCTCTCAATGCAAGTTAAAAATAAATCTGTATTATTCTTGATTGGTGAAAATTTTCTCTTGTCAAACCAGCATTAACTACAAAGCTCTTCATTGATGAATACTGACCCCCACCCCCACCCCAAATATGCCTACATCAGAGGTACAAAGAAAAAATCTCTGATTAGAGATTCTCAGCTATTCTTGCATTTATTCAAACCAGTCATAAACTTTAATAGCAGCAATTAAAACATGGAGAAAAGACAAATCAGTGATACTAAAATAAAGCAGCCCTGTAGCTTGTATCTAGCTCACTATCCTTGTGTAATGTTTGCTGAATCTTGAAATAACAGCTCACGACGTCATTGGAGCCACTGTGTTTGTAGCTGCTAAGGATGAGAACATTAAGTACTCTTATGAATGAAATATGTAATTTTTTTAAAAAATGGTTTTAATAGTTCAAAATACATCAAAGTCCAAATTGGAAACCCTTCCCAAGCAGTTAAATTGGGACATTTTATGGTTACAAACCACAAGATGCAAAGCTTTTTTTAACCTATTTATAGTAAAAAAAGTCATAGTAATAAATTAAAAAAAAACAACCAAAAAATCAACAAAACAAACCAACCCCAAACTAACCCCAAAACCACTTCCCTTAGTCAAAAAACTCGAACTTACTTTAATGAGATTAGCACCTCCTTTTTCACAACCAATATGGTATTTCTTCTCAGATGCCTGGAATGCTAACAACTCTTTTGTTACTCCAAGGTGACCCTCCAAGATAGTTTCTTCAACACCTGTTTCCCCTGTTCTTTTTACTTCATCCTGCCATTTAAGAGACAATTAGGATACTCTAATCAACGCACATTTACCAAGCTTAAAATTGAACTTTACAAAGCAGCAAAAAGCTGATCATCAGTAACAAACTGATCCTATAACTTACCCTAATCCTCTTAAGCCAGTCGATTTCATTATTGAGAAGAACTTCAGCATTTGGTACATTAATGCTACTGTTGTAAGCATAGTTAAGAAGATGTCTTAACAGAGTGAAGTAGTCTCCAGAATGCTTAGCTCTTTCTCTTGCAGTACTCTAAGCAAACCAAAACCAAAGGATAAAGAATTCATACATGCTTCTACTTATAGTGGAACACAGATATTTCCCATAACACTGGCAGTAAATACTAAAGAAAATAAAGTGTGATTTCAAAACTTTTGTAAGCTTAAATTGTGTTTAACTGTTCGGCTAAATCACTTCTGGACTATTTTAGTAGCAATTTCTATACCTGAATGAGAAACAGTGAAGTGATTAAATATGTCATAGGAATGCAGAAGTGAAAAATCCTGGTGCTCTTTTACTGGATCTACATGAACTGTAGGTAGCCACTTAATTTGTTAATGATTTTTACTTGAAGATAAGCACTACAGCATACATATATTAATTGTTCATGCTCTTATAAAAAAAAAAAAAAAGTCTCCTTCCTCCTCACCTAACTTAAATGGAAATCAACTGTGCTGCTTACCTGTATATCAAAACCATCTGTGTTCTAATGACTGTTAACAGCTATTTGCCTTTCTTGCAGGTGTCTTGTTCCATTGCTTTCGACAGACACTCACACTGTAATGAAGCCTTTACCTCTAAAAACTTACCCCGAGAACCGTAAACAGCAGGGTAATGAAGAAAAGGAGAGGTCTCTGTCCCATGCAACACCTGGTAGCCATTAAAAAGAATTGCTCCTGTGCCATCTGACGAACAGTTCTGAAAATCATTTAATAAAAACATTACATTCAATCTCCCTATCCAAATAGGACATGAAAACCCCTCAAACAATTAAATTTGTGCTTATCTGCTTAATGACATTTTATAGAACTTCATGTAATGTAATAAATAGGAACACATTAATTATTCACTACCCTTCACACTGTTTCTCCTTGCAGTGAAACTTTGGACACATGAATTACTATTACCAAACCTGTTCAACAATTTATTATTTAAAGGTAAAAGAAAAGATTTATCAGCACTTGACCACTAAACCTTCCTGAATGCCAGCAACTGTTGCATAATACAAGCAATTTTCAACATTGTAGTAAGTTTTGTGGGTTTTTTCCTAGTCAAGCACTAGTTGTGATTGAGTAACACAAGTGCCCTTCTAAAATCACTCTTATGTATCACTACAGCAGTTTGCTGAACACCCATGAAGTGATCAAAATTTATTATAAGTAAAAATATGAAAAGATTACACCCTTAAACACTTGAGTGGCTAGAATCAAAAGGGAATTTTCTACCTAAGAACTTAATGTAACCATTACATCTTATAAAAACTCAACTCTGCTTGGGTGGGGAGAGAATACCAATGAATGCTGTACTTTAGGAAGTATCTCAACATAAGAAATTGAATTTTGCTGTGGCTGCCATTGGTTTCTGCCTATGAGAACACTGTGGAAAGCACACAAATGAATGATACTTCCTTCTGAGCTCTGAGAGGTTAACTGTGCTTCATAAATGTGCAAGAATGACCATGAAGTCAGACCAAAGATGCACCTATCTGAGCACCCCATCCCTGGTATACACTTAGGAAGGCACATAAGAAAAGGGAAGCATGCAGGGACATTTCTCCAGAATGTTCTCTTGGCTTCCAACGACTTGTGGTTTGGGAAGACTACCAAAAGCACTATTTCATAGTCCTCCCTGAACAATTCATGAAACTCCTCAAACTATTTCCAGACTGAAGGTTTTTATACTGCTTAAAGGTTATGCTCAAACATTTATTATACAAAGAAACACTGTTCTCTATTCTCCTTCAGCTACTTCTGATTTTAAAGGTCTCTCTGGTACTCTCCTCCCACCATTTGCCTCTTCTCCAATACAAAGTGCCTCAAGCTATTCAGCTGTTTTCTCAGATGGAAGTAATTTCACAGCTTTGATCTCCCCTGTCACTCTTCTCTGATCTTTGCAAGTTCTACTACATTACTTTGAGTTGCAGAAGACTGTGGGGTGGAGAGGGTCTGTTTTGTTCTTAATAATAATTAACATTTTATGGGATATGATTGCTGATTTGATGATTTCACTAAACTTCTTATAGAAATTTCTTTTGAGATATAACACTTTAACTGCTTGGGACACATCACACAGGCAGTCCTCAGGTGCATCCACTTGAAGGCAGAACGAAACAGATAAAGGTGCTCTTTTCCCAAAACAAGAAACATGAATGAGGAAATAGATACTTCACACTGTAATGTCTCCAAGTAAGTAATATTTGATCACAAGTATTATATTTTTATGACGCTCTAACAATCTAAAATTTCTTAAAGAACCACAAGAAAGAAGGGTGCAGCTTCCCAAATGCAAGCATCTACTGTCACATTAGACAGCACGATAGTGTAGAGCTAAGTTGCATGATGAACTTGCACTCATCCAGTGAAACAGCTGTAGGCCAAATGACTACACTGAAGCAGGCAACCCAAATCCCCTCCTATTGATAGCTCCAGAAGAGAGACTTCTGATTAGCTAACAGAAGCCAGTCTCAGAATTTTTACTTTTATGGGGCACATATGTATGACCACCAAACACTTTGCAGGTTTAAGTGGAACACTTTTGGGTTTCAGGATACTTAGACGTTCAGCTATCTGCTGTAAATTAAGCTAGTCCTGCTTAATTTACACTAGTAAATTAAACACTAGTAAGAAATTAATTACATTGGAGAGTAAGAGCTGCTCTAGTATTTAGCATTAAACAATTCTCAATTTATAGGTAGCATGGCTATGTTACGATGAAACAGCACAAGTTCCATACAACTTCAACCTCTGAAAGGACCAAACAAACCCCACCAATCCACTTGATCTTTTCCAGAAAGATTGAGAGATCTGAATTGACTGAATCATCTTTCTTGGCTTTTATGGTGCACCAAAAACATCTACTTACATGCATATTTTTGCTCACATTGTTCTCTTAACTAAGGAGAAGAGATCAGAGAACAATAGTTGAAAATGGAAGGACATTCAGAATTCTCTCTGGTATTTTATAAATCTTCTCTGCACTGCAAATTGATTTGTTTCCACATTATTTTAGAAAAAGATCTTTTCTTTTAGCTAGTTCAACTTCATCATCTCCATTTTCCAAGCAGTCTTCCATTTCTGCTCATGTTTATGCTAGTCCAGCTATCATGTCATGACAAACAATTTCATTCTAAGTGAGATTATCATGTACCTCAGAAGTTCTACAAGCATATGAGAGAGAAGAGCTCAATGGTTAGCTTTTTGTACTGACAGCAAGTGGAGATAAGGAGCTGAGCAACAGTTCAACTGGATAAGAGAACCCCTCACAAATTTTATCCCCCCCACAAAAAACATAAATCCCAAGCAACCCTCATCCACTAAAGCTACTCTTGTTTTCACAGGGCAAAAGGCTTACACACCTGGGGAATTAAGTCACTGCTGTTCAGACATACCGACAAATAGAAGCCCCAGCTTGGGGACACTTCCTAAAACACTCTAAGAAACTAGAGAAGTACAACACTCAACTGTTCACTAGATGTAACAATCCAGTCAGTAAAACTCTATCAGCAAGACTGCAGGTCTTCCTAAAAAGACATTCTACCTCCATCACAAACTGTATTAGTTGGAACTTGAACAATGAAAAATCAGAAATTAAACTGTTTAAGACTCGTAGATTTAGAAACTCCTGATCTGTATCAATATTTCACTTCCTTAAAGGAAGTACAGCACCTGCAGTTTGCAAAGACTGAAAGAGTGGTAATGTGTTAATGCTTAAGGCCAACAGAAACAGGCAAATGCTGGTGAATACTTTGAGAAATACTACTTCAAATCCAATGCCAGAAGGTCAGAGAACTATGCTGAAATTTACTGTAAAAATTATCACCAATTACTTACACTCATACAATTCCAAGTATGTAAAAGAGACACAAACCTGCTATCTTCAGGCACATCAAAAATCAAAGCATGGGGCAGCACTGACACTTTCTCCTGCTATCAAGATGTACTGGTACTCTTAATTTGAGGTGTGGCTGATATACAGTTACTGTCAGATTAGTAAACTGATATCAAATTCAGTCATTCCTTACTCATCAGCCTTGAAAGCTACCAAAAATAATGGAAGGCAGCTTGTTTCTTTTAATGTGTAAAATGGCAAACTTACTTCTAATTTAAGTAATAGTAAGATTCGGTGAAGCTGGAAACTCAACTTCCTATCCTGTATCACACACTGGAAAATAGAGCCTGTGGGATTCTGATTAATAACACTTTTGTAATTTCACCAGTGTTTGTGAAAAGTTCATTGTAAAGAGATAGTATGATGATACTATCAACACCTTTTTTTATGGTGAATATTCCTGAACATAGCTTGTTTTATCTGGAAAAGTAAAAAAACCCAGAACTTGATGCTGAAATTCTGACTCCATTCACATGAGGCAATTAAAACTCCATTTTAAAGGCACTGAAAGGCTTAGACAACTTCACACGTTTCTGATATGGCATTTCTCAAAGAATTAAAAAAAATATTCATGGAACAACAGCAGAAATCTCACAAAGCTAGACGTAAATCTTTAGTAAGAGCTCAAACCACTGGTAACTAAGTCCAACAGCATACAAAAATTTTCCACCTGCATAGCTTCTAAAAAGGCAGCACAGTACTTCCACTGTAATTTCAGAAAGGCTAACAGCCACAAGAAGATGCACATCATATAGGAGGAGGAGACAGTCTCTTCTCATTTGCTCCTTGTGATACGACATGGAGCAATGGATATAAGCTGCAGCACAGGAGGTTCCACCTCAACACAAGGGGAAACTTCCTTACACAGAGGGGTCACAGAGCACTGGTACAGGCTTCCCAGAGAGGTTGTGGAGTCTCCTTCTCTGGAGACTTTCAAGGCCTATCTGGATGCATTCCTCTGTGATCTGAGCTAGATTGTATGGTCCTGCTCTGGCAGGGCAGTTGGACTAGATGATCTCTTTGGGTCCCTTCCAACCCCTGACATCCTGTGATCCTTTGATACAGATGCTAAGGAGATCTGTAAGAACAGCCTGCAAGTAGCAAGAGATCCTTAATTCTATGGACAGACTGCAAGGAAACTAAACCACACTGGTCTTGGCAGGCTCCTGCTGGTTTTCCCTGTCCCTTAACAGTGCTAAGAGTTCCTCCAAAATGCTTTTCCTGCTTCAGGTGACGGCTCCAGTCTGACAGCTCTACTTTAACATCAGTCATGTGAAGAATCACAAGTGTACTACTCTGATGCAAGAAACCCAGAAGATGATATTTTAACATCCCCCCCCCTCATCAGACTTCTAGTATTGAGCCTCTTCTTACCAGAAGAAGCATAGTTGTTTTTTTTTTAACCTAAGTTACTTGAATATTCTAATGTAACAAGTATTAACTTCTGACAAACAATTATTTTAAATAAGTTGCTATATCGCCATCAGTAGCACATTATCAGGCAACCATCTGACTTCACAATATTCTTCCTGTGAGTACACAGAAGATGGGACTGATATAGCTACCACTTTAGGACAGGTATCCAAATTACAGATTTAAATTGCTAAATAAGAAATTTTTAAAACTTCAGGGGGAAAAAAAAGAGTAGTAATAGCCCCTCAAGCCACTTAAAGAAGAAATCCCTACTCTGCATGGAGACTTTACATTGACTTTGAAATTTCAAATATATGATTAAAAAAAAACCTCAATATCACCCAAACTTACTTGCTGTGACAGTGCAAGAGCAAATCAATGATAAATGTCTGCCATGCCTTCTCTTTACTGAGTGCATCCAGTGCCGTTGGAATCAAAGCAAAACACAGGGTCATCACCTCCAGTGCTTCACAGCAAACTTGTTCATCTTCCATATCTGGTTCATTTCCTGCATTCGTCTGTAAAAATAAACAAAAGAGCAGAAACTGGGTATAGAAAACAATCTTGAGGAATGCAACTGGTTGCAAGGTGTATACACTAAATACAAGCAGAAACCACACATTTGTATAGTAAGTGATTACTGGTGCCAAGTATTTAATGCAATCTGCTCAGATATAATTTGGAGAGCTACACGGAACGACCTCAGCTTCCAGTACTGAGCTTCATAAAGGAGGATTCCAAGCACGATCTTAAAACAGACAGAAGCTAAATAGGAAAATGCTTGTAGACAAAAATTACACCAAGTTAGTCCTGCTGGGGTTTTTTTGCTGGTTTGTATTTGGGTTCTGTTTGGTTTATTACAGAGTGTTTTTCCTTACTACTCAAAACTTGAGAGTTTAAAGCTTTAGAAGCAGTTACTACTTAAAAACAGAAAGGCTATACAGTGCTCTGCAATTCACCAAGAAGTCTAGTTTTACCAAGCTATGACACTCTCAACTTACTTGGGCAAAAACTGCTTAATGCTGCTCAAATTTATTCAGCAATTTACTGCTTTTTCAGAAGCAGGTGAATCCATTTTTAAACATAATTGATGTGGTGAGGAGGAAAGCATAGTATCTCAAATTGGTATATTTTATTCTTGCAATTAAAACATTTGAGCCAAATGAGTTGGTTTTGGTACATTTTTCCAAAAATAAATACTTTTCCAATAAATACTTTGAGAGTAAAAGCAGTCCTCTCCTCCATTTAAACCACAATTAATTAGCTCGAAGAAGTTCTGAAGAAACTGGAAGCATGCATGTTTCAATTTAAATTCATTAGTAACCACAGCTGTAGTTTAGCAGCATTAAGTACAGGTATAAAGCAAGTACGGGAAAGTATCAAGACAAAATAAGCAGAAAGTGGGCATTATAGCAAAGATAACTTATGGTAAACAGCAACAAAAGAAGACAAAGTATGTCTCGGTCTGGCAACAGACACTATTTTGTCTTTGCACAACAGCTAAAAATCAGAGACAGTGGCTACCACAGCACTGGAAGGATGTGGTAATTCTGATTATCTCAAGACACAAAAGCAGAAAACTTTTCAACAAGTTCAGAACTGCACCTGCTCTACAATGAAACCCTGTTTAGAAAAGAAAGCTATTTCTGCACAGGTGCAGGGATTTAGTAGAAAGGTAAAACGCATTTTATACTTGGTGAAGTACTTCCCCATACTGTGGCACCAAGACCTGATGTGTCTGTACAAGCAGCACACCTGCACTATTTCATGTATGTGCCCTCTCTGTTTTTGCTTACTGCAATGGGGGTTGGACTAGATGACCTTCAGAAGTTCCTTTTAACTCAAACCATTCTATGACTCTATGATAATGGAGATCTGGCACCATGGTAAGTCACACAAACTCTCCTTCGACTACTGAGAGGATTCCCAGATCAGATTTCCTGAGGCACAAAATACTCCATAAAAGTTCAAAAGAAATTATTTTGAAAGCATAAAGTTCAACTGAACTTAACTTTACCAGTTAGAAGTTCAGAATCTTCTTGAAGTGCTCACAACTTTCTTAAGCCTTGATGAGAGTACTCTGAAATGCCTCTTTGAAACACATTTACTGCAGTTGCCTTCTATGGTTTTAGGAATCCTGACATATTATTCCTGACTCTGTAAAATCCCAGATTCACAGATTGCACTGAGTTGGAAGGGACCTTCAAAGATTATCTTGTCCAAGCCCCTGCAGTGAGCAAGGACACCTCCAACTACATCAAGCTGCCCAGGGACACATGAAGTCTGATCTGGAATGCCTCTAACAACAGGGCTTCAAACACATCCCTGGGCAACCTGTTCCAGTATCAGGCTGCTCTCATTCTTGAACTAACATTTATTATTAAATATCTACCCCACATACTATGCAAAATATTCCTGCAACGTATGAGTTAAAAGCCTGAGCTCAGTTCAGTGGTCAGCTTAGAAAACAGAAAGCTCCTTTACTTTACTTTCTCCTCTAAGCCTGTGTTTGCCAGTCACCACTATATTCTATCTTTATGAAACTGCCAGGCAAGTTACTTTCACAGCAGGAAATGTAATTTCTTGTATTATATCCCTCTATTTGTGCAATAGTTTGCTCTCTTGTAATGTTATTTTAACAAACTGTATTTCATTTCCCCTTCTTATTACTCCTGCAAGTTCTTCCTCCTTTTAGTTTCCAATTTTCCACTTCAAATTTTACTTCCTATTCACCTAGCATACACCAAAAGCATCTGCTATTTAGTACAAATGTCCATATAAGTGACATTCTTTTAATCACAAAAAACCCTTACCATGCTCTGTATGCATGTTTGTGACCTAAAAAGAAACTCAACACAAAAATAACCAAAACCCTCTAACCCTCTACCTTATTTCATGAAGAAGTCATTCTCACAGTAACAGAAGCAGATATGATTCTATGTCATACTACTACACAAACCAATCAGAAAGGTGTTGCATTTTGCTGAAGTAAATATTCCTCCTCTAACTTAGTGTTTATGCAGAACAGCTAATACAACCAGAATAAAACCTCTCAATATATTGCTTTCCCTTTTACTCTCAGACAAATAATGAGTACTACACTTGATTTTATGAGACAAACAAGGGAAGATCTTAGAGAACAACAAAAAACATTTAAAACCACGGTCAAAATGAAGTTTACTATTCTCTATGACTGTTAACAAGTGCTTGTTAAATACAAGTTGTGCAATAATATACTACTAGACAACTCCAGATTATTTGCGTAAGTCGCATGTGAAACCTTGAAAAAGTTTTACATAGTGATATAAAAGGAAAAAAAAACCATACAGGACAACTATTTTGTTTTACCAGTGCTTTAGTGCTAATTTCAGATCAATTAGCTCTTGTTTCTCATTCTAGACTGAATATATGCTTTAAATAAACTGCTGTGGAATAGATATTTTAGGCGTGAAGATGAAAAAAACTAACATAGCAAGAAATGCTTGTTACTTATTCAGAAAAGGAATCTAACTGGGATGAAAGCACGTTACAGGACCTTACAGAACTGATGCACTTTTGAACTGATAACAGATTCAGTTACAGAGAAAAGGAATCTAGAATATAAAATTAAACTGTGGTACGACAATTGACATATATTAGAGTCCAAAATACATCATCATCAAGATACTTATCTAAAAGGTCATCATTTTCTGACCTGGTTGACACAACTCCTTTTGTAAACATAGGAACATGTACATAGAAAATAAGTCACTTAGGAATTCTTACCTTTTCATAGATTTTACTAATTTCCTCATTCGAGCTGAAAACCAGCTGAACTGACCCACAACCTGAAGCCCAAACAATTTTTTGTACTGCCCTAATAACACAGATATCAGGGATGTATTTTGATGCCTGGAAAAGAGAGAAATAAACCAAAGCAGCATTAAAAGCCAGTTGAAAATAACGTTGCAATGGATACTAAATTTTCATATATGTATTCTGAAAGTTAAAAGAATCCTGATGATTCTGAGTATGATGTAGCAGAAACTGCCAGCTCCAATACTAAAACATTCGTATTTCAGAAAAAGACTCAAGAAACCACCAAGCCTGGATCTGAAAGTCAGATAGCCTCTTTCCAAGAAACTGTACTTTGTCTTCATCATGGTGGTTATTTTGCTAGCTGATAGCTAACTAGAGAAACTAATGCTTATAACGTGATCATAAAAAGATTGCTCTATGTTCAAGTTAATTAGGGTTTTAAAAACACAGACCATGTATCTTATGAACGCAGAATCACTCCTCAGCATTCTGAGCATGGTCTGAGTTAACATCCAATAGTTTCAACTGCTATAAATACATTACAAAACATACTAAAAATGCCATTATTTGTCTTTGGCACCAACTTTCAGAATAACACTGAAACTATATGGAGTATACTCAAAGTAGCACTGTCTGAAAATTAGGCAGTCTTTCAAACAGATGGTAGACTGTTCTTAAAAATTTCAAATATACATTTTCTAATGCTCAGACTTAATAAAAAAAGATGATGTTCAGAAGCTTTTCAGATAAGTTAGCTACATCTGGAAACCTGAAAAATGTGCATTTTTGATACATCAACATGCTACAAGAATAGGTATTTCATATTGTTCACAAACAGAGCAATCGTACAGTAACAGCATCACAAGAAAAATTGGTTGCACAGAAAAAGAACATTAAAAAAACCCAACAACTTATTGCAGTTTTGAATTCCCAAACTATCAATATTTGTTTTAAAAGCTGAAAGTTTTTTGATTGAGTCTCTGTCTGGTCCATAGAAACCATGCCAGACTAATTTTTCAGAAAACTGTGATGTCAGTTGAAAAGAATCTTTGACTACCAAGACACTAGAAATGCCCCAACAATGACAAACAAAAAATTCCCACAAAAAAAACCCCAAAACCCAAAATCAAAGCCAACGTTTAAAGGCAAGCTACAATACATAGGAAATTTTGATCAGCAGTTACCACAATTTCAGAAAATTACCAACACCACTTTAACAGCAATACTATTAAAGAAATTCAGATACTGTTTTCTTCAATATGAAAGCCTGGTGAAAAAAGAGATATGTATTTATGTCCTCTAAAAAAAAAGACAAAGTACAAATAAAAACCTTTCCTTGTATGGCACCTCAAGAGAGATTTCTTTTGGGGAAAGAATGTAGTTAAATCAGAGTTGAGTTGGCTGATTTTACATGCACCTATCACCTATCAATGCCATACCCCTGCTAATGGAAGGCAGAAGGTTCAATCTTGCAGCCTTTGTGCTTTCTTTAGACATTGCTCTTAGTTCAGAAGTAAATTACTTTTCAACTATGTATTTTCAAGATGAAATTTTAAGACTACTTTTATTCAGATAGCTCAGAAATGTTTTGGAGATAGTTCTGTGGATACTTTACATAGCATAGAACAATATACATTGCTTCCACACTGGAAACTGAGGGATACCAGTTCACCATAGAAGAGGAAGTTGCAGTACTTCCAATTTTACTTTCTGTTGAATTCAGCAGAATTCACTAACATGTTCACCGACAGGACTCCATTTCGAATACAAAAGGACTTTGGTCCTACCATACAGTGACGTACAGATAAGATTATTATATTGCAAAGCATATTGAAGTTCACAATCCCATTTTTTCCACTTATATCATTAATGCCTTTTCAACATGTGAAGATACACTGGTAATCATTTGAGACTCTTTCAGCATTTAGAAATCATGTTCAAAATTCAAAAATTCCTTCCCTTTTTCTATGTTTCTTGTCTACGAAGAGAATGTTACTCAAAAACAAAAACATGAAACACCAATCCAGGAATATCACAAAAATGTTTCAAAATACTCACTAGCCTCTTCTAATATATTACATCAATTTTATAGACTTCTGATCCAAGTGTAATAATACTCACAATCCATTAAAGGGCTGTACAGAACCTGTCTAGTTCACTTAAGCCTCTTTATGTTACCAGACACTGAATTTCCTAATTATATATGGAAACAATTCATTAAATATGTTTAATTAGTTAACATATGAACCATATGAATATAGCCTAAAATGTTTCTTGAAAAAAAGATAGGAATAGGCTCCCCAGGGAGGTGGTTGAATCACCATCCTTGGAGGCGTTTAAATGTGATACTAAAGGAGGTGGTTTAGCACCAGACTTGGTAGAAACAGATAATGGTTGGACTTGATCTCAAAGGTCTTTTCCAACCAATTCTATGATTCTAGTCTATACTACTGGAAAAAAAAAAGCAATACAGAAAGGAATTCACTAACCTCATCAGATATTTGCTGTGCAAGACGTATTGCTACATTTCTTAGCATGCACTCTGAAGTTGGATTAGGAATGTTTTGTAGGGCATTTTGTAGCACCACTGCCTGGTCATGTGTAGCCTGGTTTATCTGGAAGAAAGTATTATACTTATTTTTAGGCAGAATAAAGGAAAGCAAGAAGATATAAAAATCTAAAGCTACTTGGAAAGGTTTGGTACAAGTAGGTAAGATCTTGGAAGAAAAACTACTTACAGAAACTGCAAACACCAAGAAAAATAAGACTCCTCATTTTCGAACAGATACCATCACATCTGAAGACAATGTATGCAACTGACCACACATAGGAGAGGCACTTGCTCAAAACTATTGAAGCTTTGGTGGTTTCTTCACTGAACACTTATTTCAAGTTAACAAAATATTTAGAATTACACTTCCTCCTTGCCTTTCTGCTGACATAGGAAAGATTTGCTACAGCAATGGGTGTCTCTCTATATTAGCTAATAGTGTCCAGGCAGGACATGGCTGCAGTGTTCATTACACTTATATGCACTTTAAGCCCAAGTGAAAGCACTGCCAAAGAATTCTGTTCTGAATTATCCCTCCTGTTGAAAAAGAATGAATCTGCTATCTTCCAACAGATGAAGCTAACCAGAACAGATACTAATTTTTCAGACTTAAGGTTAAGGGAAATGTACTTTTCTGCTTCAGAGATGGATGCTGGTAAACATTCTGGAAGAAAAGTGCTCTGAAGTGGGGCAGTCTTATGTATTCTTGAATACAAGTTACAGTTCAAGCAGCTATTTGGGATGGAACCACAAACACACAAAAAACTTTAACAACAATAAAGCTGGAATACCTAGAACATGCCCAAGAAGGACATCAGCAAATTTTAGTTTTTGGGATACACACTGTACACCTACTCTAAGAGGCTAGAAATAAAGTCCTGACCCACAACCTGTTTGTCTAAATGTATAAAAACTAACTGAGAATATTACATGTGCATAGAAGCTACTATAGACATGTGAGACCATAGTTTGGAACACTTGTGCTACACATCCTGACTCTGAGAAATCTTGGTAGGACACCTTTCAACTATCACTACCTAATTTGCAATATATCTAGCTGTTCTCCACTAGATGTTTCTATGAGCAATGGACAGAATAGGAATCTGGTAAACCAAGGACTTCTTATTTGTAGGAAAAAACATGCCTCAGCATGGGTTCTGTTGCTTTATGCTCTAACCATAAAGAGGAGATAAAAGAAATCCAGATGAATATTCTTCAGTAGACTTGACAGCTCAAAAGAATCCAAATTTGCACTTACAGAATAGATATGCTTGAAAATGGGAAGTCACCTGTACTGATGACCATGCAAAGCATTACAAAACTTATATACAGAGCAAGCAGATCTGACACCTAACTTTTCTATAGTTAGAAAAAAAATGTATCTTGTATTAGTAAGTGACCACTTTTTTTTAGAGCTGTCAGATAGTATTATCTGTAATTCACTCAAAGAGACTATCAAAGGAGAGAAGACAGACAATGCAAAAAAATATAAAAACCATGGCACGTTGTTATTTGCAGCAAGGAAGATTTGTATTACCGGTGAAACAGTACTTGTGCCTTCCACAACTGGCTGACAAGCTTCTGCCACAGCTCGAACATGGCCATATCCAATTGCTGTTAGCAACAATTTGGCTATTTTTAGAGCATTAAGGTAGGCACCCCTTCGAGTTTCCATATCTGCATTTGGCAGGAAGTTATTTCTGGTCAGCATGCTCAACACAAGAGGCAAGCCACCACTTTTTAAGAAGTTGTATTGGAAGTCACTGGCATCTTCTCCCAGAGGTGCACTGGCAGGCATTAGCAAGGCATAAACTACCTGTAAAACAAAAATCAAGAGTTAACTAACAGATACACACTAGCCTGAATACAGATGATTGAACCCCAGACTACGCTGGAATGCTACTTATGCAATGCTTTGACAGCATTGGCCATGTACCAGTTTATTCCAGTAAACTGTTTAGTATTTTCAATTGTTAATTTCAAACCAGAATTTGACCTTAGGCTTTCATAATGTTACAGAAAAGATTGCCAAAGGAAGAGTTGAAGATTTTTGAAGAACAGGCAAAGCATCACAAACCTCTGTTAGATACAGCACTTGTGAGGCAGAAGGACCAAAGAACAGAGAATCAAGGGATGGACTAAGGCTGCTTTCCCCAAGCTTTGCATGATCTAAACAAATAGCTCTTAATTTCTCAACCGTAGTGTTATCTGAAATAAAAACACAGCTTATAAACATTTTATAATAGAACTACTCCAGAATAAGCCAGTAGCAGCTGTAATTATGAATCTGAAAAACAAAAAACCCCAAAAAATTAAGAGACATTTCAAAAAGTGTAATTGACAGACAAGAACAGGCTACAAAGTGTTCTGCAACGATTATTTGTCAGCACAGAAGTGCTCTTACTACAGCACTATAAATCCACTTCAAAATACAATGCTTCTCCCCATTTTCACTGCATGGAACTGCACAGCACCAACTGCAAACTACACAATTTTATACAACAGATAAGAGATAACTACGTGGAATACATTTACAATTCTTATTAGGACAAGAGTCGTGAATTACCAGATCAATAAATTACTAGAAACTGAAAATATTTCTCAATCTTCATGTTCATGTAGCAGATGACAAATCATTACACAGGATATTACAAGATAAATCAGGATAAAATTTCATTTTACCTGGTGGCATGAGCTTCATAAGAACACGTGCTCCATCTCTAAGAGGTGGCATATTTAGGCTACTGCCCAAGTCTGCAACTTGCCAAAGAAAGGAGATGTATCGAGGATGCAGTGACATGATCTTAAAATAAGCAAATAACCCCCCCACACCAAATAATTAGTTAAATATGAAGTATAAGGAAAAAAACACTTTTAAATTGTTCAATTCAATATATGCTTACCACTCCAGGCAAACAGCTTTCAACTTCTGGATTTGGCCCATCACTGTAGTGATTGCCATGGTTGCCCGGAGAACCAGTTGAAGAGTCAGAAGAACTATCTGGACTTGAGGGCATATTAGAATTTATCTGTGTAAGCTTAGCTGTAATTAGCTGAAAAACACATAGAATTAAATCATAGAAAGTTACAGAATTAATACTATGTTAAAAAAAGCAAAGATCAAATGATCATAGAATGGTTTAGGTTGGAAGTGAACTTGAAGATCAGCCAGTTCCAACCCCCCACCATAGGCAGGGACACCTCCCACTAGAACAGGTTGCTCAAGGCCTCATCCAACCTGGCCTTGAACACCTCCAGGGACAGAGCAGCCACAGCCTCCTTGGGCAGCCCATTCCAGTGTCTCACCACACTCACTGTATAGAACTTCGTCCTAACATCCAGTTTAAATCTCCCCTCTGCCAGTTTAAACCCATTACCCCTCATTCTGTCATTACAAGACCTTGTGAATAGTCCCTCCCCAGCCTTCCTGTAGGCCCCTTTCAGATATTGGAAGGCTACTATAAGGTCTCTTTGAAGCCTCTTCTCTTCTGAAGAGCCCCATCTCTCTTAGCCTGTCCTCATACAAGAGGTGCTCCAGCCCTCTGATCATCTTCATGGCCCTTGTTGGGACTCGCTCCAATAGTTTCATGTCCTTCTTGTGTTAGGGGCTCCAGATTCTTTACTAAGTAAGGATCTGATAAAACTTTAATGGCATAACACAAGGAGGAGGAATGGAACTGTTTCATCAGATCAAGCAATCCCATACATGGTATTTTTCAAGCACTTACAGGAGGGAAGCGACATCTGAACCGACATAATTGACTCGCAATGCAACACTTACCGTTTTATCTTTGAGATTCAGCTGCCCAATTAACTTTCTGTCATCTGCAGGGTCCACCAGCTCGCCGCCAATGAAGAGTTCTACTTTCGTGTGCGCGCTATTGGCTTTAATACGATTGAGAATACAACGCCGTACTTGGCCAATCGTGTCGTTTGTATGTGACCAAATATCCAGGTCTTCCACCTGTCGGCCTTGGTTTGGGAAACGAACTACCAGCGTGATATGCTTACCACGGAAAGCCCTGAAAATAAACCAGACAACGTTATTTTGGCCTCATGAAGTTAAGTTCTTCTTCCTGCTGTGTTTTTCAACATCAAATCTTTACACGAGGTGGTATGTTCCAATATGAGAGCTTGTGAAAGCCCCAGCAACTGTGTAAATGTCACACAGAAACTTCAGGCAGCTACTCTCTGCACAAATTCATTAAACATGTGGTTAGCTTCACAGTCAGGCTAAGAACATGATGACAGAACTTTAAAAGCTTTATATGAAGTTTAAAAGCTTTTCTCTGGCTTCTAATTTTCTGACCAAAATGAGAAAACAAAGCTCAGACTGGTAACTATGCTTTCCTTTTTTTCAGGAAGCCAACTCAGTTTTAATTATACCAAGATCAGAAAAAGGCATCAAGTGAGTAAGTCTCAATATCTTGTTAAAAACTGTTAGAAGTTTTCCATTTGAAATCCATTTTAAAAAAATGGAATTGCTTAAAAATACCTAATATGAATGAAGTAAAAAAAGGGAGAAATATTTTCACATTAGCAGTGATCACATATTGCACAATGGCAGGGAATTCCTTAGGAATGATGTGCCTAGGTAAGCCTAAACTAATCCCATGCAACAAAAGGCAAACATTTCCCACACAGGCTCCCTGCTAATGAAGACCCTATAAAAAGTTAGTCTAATCAAACAAGCAGCCCACATCAAAAAATATGCATCTGCAATCAACAGGAGAGCTTAGTTAGGACTGATGAATCAATATATACAACACAAATGCTGAGGAGCACTGTAAATTATTCACGCACCATGAAGAAACAGAAACCTCTTAGATTTCCTTGACAAAAACAGACATATAAAATGAAGGGACAAAAAACCCCCAACATGTCTACAAATGTTAGATGCATCATAAATCCACATCAGTCTCAGTGTATTTCAGAGACTTCCCACAGAAAACAGCTACCAACACTAAAATACTTAAACAGTTTTCTTGTTTGCCTTCCTCTCTCTCAGGAAATAAAGTATTTTGTTTGTTTAAACATCTATACAATGTTAGATGTGTTTCCTTTTCATCTGTAGCAAAGGCCAGAGTTAAAAATGGAGGCAGTGCTGTAAACAACTCTGGAAGATATACATTAACATTATTTTCTGTATGACAACTATGAAAAAGAAGCTTCACCCATGCTAACTCCAAGAATGGTGCTCCTTTTAAATCATGATCTGAAAGTCAAAAATACATCTAAAACAATTGAACTACAAGTTACACAGCGATACTTATAGACCAAAACACCAGGAACAGGTTTATTCTCAGGCCTGCTTTCCCCTTCATATAAACCTGTATTTGCCTTATTTTTCTTTTTATTTTTTTCTCTGCAGATCAAACTTCTTCATGCATTAGCAAATAAATCGGAATAGAAATCTTTCAACATAAAAATCAAAGATACTAGTTAATGGAAATCCAAGTCACAATAGTCCATTTTCACACGTACCTTGACATAGGTAGAATAGTTCTCTCTTCGTGGTAATCACTGTCACATTCATTTATATACTCTCTTAAAACAGTCAATACTCTCACCATTCGTATTGCTTCTTGTCTTGCACAATTGATACTGTCTTTATCTCCATCCAACACACATAATGTATCATAGGAGGCTTTCAGACGATCAAAACAGGACTGAATGAAGTCTTCGTGAATCACTACCTAATTACATTAAAAAAATTGGTACACTTACAAGAAATATATTTCTTTTCAGTAGGATAATCTGACACTAAAAGTGAAAAAATAAAACTCCAAGCAAATAAAAACCAAAACCAAGGAAGGTACTGTATAAAGTTGGTTTGTTTCATTTTAGCATAAAATCTCTATATAGCTCTTAGTGCACACTTAAAAAATGTTGCATGTCATCAGTAGCTGTAATTGTACAGTGCAAAGGTTTGCAGAGAGACCACTAAATAGGACTTTCTCTTACTCATTTCCTCAGACTATGTTAAAGAATCTCTGACAACACTGCAAACTTACTTGACAGTAAAGAGTGACCACAGAACATTTAGAGACCACCAGAACAACTCTCTCTCCTCACTCCACAATCACAGAACTCAGTTCCAGATACTCTCTTTCACTGCATAAACTCATAAATTGATTTTGTAGTGCAATTCAGTATACTGGAAGCTGTAGCAAATTTTGTCCTTCTGCCCAATATCTAACATCTGCTTGCTCCTGGCCTACAATGACACAGAACTCATAATACCACTGTGAAGAGTTTGCAGTATCTCCAGGTAGTAGCCTACAACAGAAAACCACAGTCCAGTAGCTACTTCTCTTAGAGACATCTCAGGAGCAGAGAAGTTAGAAGCACGAAAACTAAGTATTTTTGTGCAATTTAAGTAATTCCAACACTTCCTGGAAATGTCAAATGTAACCATGTGCAGATGAACAGATCTATGCATGCTTAGTAAGACCAGACCCATAGCAGGAAGGAGGCATGCAGCCCATCTGCCACTACAGTAAGACACAGCTGAATGGCTGGAAATGCACCACCTAGAGCAGCTGTGCTGTGTCTAGCAGACTGGCAGCTCTGAAGACTGTAACTGTTTTTGAGGACAAGTATGAAAATTGGAGAAATACTACTAGCAAGCTACCAACTGCTGACTGACTGACTGGAGGATGACATTCCCCCCTGCCCCAAATCCCAAATTCACTTCCTCTGATCTTTAAGAAACTCATTCTCTCTTCTCTGTCCATTGAAATGCACCTCCTAGCAAATATTAATATAGGGAGGTAGTATCTGCTTTGCTAGGGCCTAGCTTCACCATTATATGAAAACTTTGTGACCTGACATAAAAAAAAAAAAAAATTATATTAGCTTCTGAAAACACTCAACAGGCCCACCCATTGAACATGCTAGTACAAGTGGAATTTTAATGAAAGTCTTACTTAATATACTGAAGTCTTTCCTCAGTATAAAGAGCAAACCCAACAGTTCAACTTAATTATGAAAATATCAAACCTTTCAGCCCACAAATAGCAAAAATAACTCTTACTTATGCATCTGACCAGAACCTGATGACTGGCTCAGAGGTATAACCTCCAAAACACGAAAACCATTCTCTGTTTTCAAATATCTCAAGTATCAAATATCAGCAAATTGGATTCCATCACTGTTTTCTCTATCATATTAGTCTAGTTTTTTCTTGCTGCCTTTAAACTTTTTTATTTTTACCTGATTAACTTGTAACCTTGGGCCAAGATTTGTGTAGATTTCCTTAAGAAGATCTATTGCTCTGTTTGCAATGTCATCGTTTCCCTGAATTACAACCTAGGCATAACAAAAGTAATAAGCAAATTAAAAAAAAAAGAATTACAACTTCTTGAAACTTTCTGATTTAAAATTAAAACCAAAACATCTACGTAAGTATTCTAACACAATAGCATGATTATTTTATGAGGTAATAGTGACTAAAACAATTAGTTACAAAATACAAGCAATACAACTTAATTATGTAAGAGTAAAAATTAACTAGTTTAAAGGAGTGCAGAGGTAGCAAAAGAAGTTGATGCTTTATGAACAGAAGCAGTGTTTACATACTCATCTTCACATTACACTTCCATTTTCACTAGCTGCAGAGAATGTGCCAGCTATTTTTTCAGATACTGGAATGACTTACATCACCAAAGACTTGAAAATTCTGCTTTTAAATACTTAAATGACTATGAGTGGGTGGAAGAGGGACAGCCAAATGAGTGCATATTTCAAATAATCTAAATTTTAATTAGCAGCTACCAGGTCTGAAAGCAGTCCCTATACAACCCCTGCAGGATATACTGACACGAAGCTTCAGAAGTTCTGTCATGCTGCCAAATGGCAGGGCAGATCCAAGTATATCAGTTCTCACAAATAAGACATGCTAGCATTTTGTGGGCACCCTGTTCACAAACACTATCTAAAATTTAATTTGTATAAAAATTGTGATATATTCTTGTTTTTAATATTATGATAATAATTAGCATATTTAAACTTTCAATCGAGTCTAGTTACAAGGACATCTCTGCCCATGGCAGGGAGGTTGAAGTAGGGGATTTCTAAGGTCCATTCCAAACGAAGTCACTCTACAATTTAATAAGCTAAAACCAAAATTACTGAAGCCTGCTACTTTTTATACAGCATGTTCTGCATAACACACTATAGCCATGATAATCATGCCACAGGGCACTACTGTAGGTTCTAATGCAGCTCCTGAAAGCTAGAAATACTCTGGAAAAACTAAGCACTGAATTAGATACTGATGGCTTTTCACCAATACATTTGGTGAACTTCAGAAAGCTAAAACCATATTTCTACAGCCTTTTGCCCAAATAAGAGAAAGAACAGACCAGTGATGACTTGGTTTATCATACTAGACTGAATGACATGCACTAGGCTTATGAAGGGCAGAAAAGGAAATTTAATTTGTGTGTGTGAGAGAAACCTACAAGTAATTGCCTGGAACAATCCCTTCTTCTTCAACAGCACAGGCAAATTTTTAGTAATGTACATTCAGAAATATGCTTGACATATCAACTAACTTTCCACTAAATATCAGCCTGCAAAGTTACCACACTTGCTGGGAAGACAGTACAGTAAGTATTGATGCATTTCATTTAAAAAAATAGCTTTTTATAATTTCAAACTACAACTCGCTCATTACACATGCCTAAATATATAAAGAGACTGAGAGACTTAATAGTTAACCATTTTGATGTTTCCTCCAATTAACTCACCCTCCAAAGGTAGTCTAATCCTATTAATTCCAGATCATCCATCATATAGGCTCGTCTCTTTGCTATTAGCTTTCCTTCTCGACAGTTCACAGCTTTGAAGAAACGTTCAAAACATTTCATTCCATTTTCTGTTAATAGGGAGGGATCCAGCTGAAGCACATTATTTTCAAAGAAGTCCTTATTAATGTCAGGGTCTAAGTCTGGTTCATCCCCCATTAGTTTGGAATACCATTTAAAACAGGCTTCACGATCACAAAGATAAACCGCATTTTCAGCTAAACACTTCCATATTTGCTTCGCCTGAGGGGCACAGAGCCACAGCTGACCATCCTTCAATAAAAATCTTGAGTAAAACAAAGAGAAAATTAACAGCACTGTCTAACAGACATCTAAATTCAATAAAAAGTACAGGCAAAATATGCTATATATATGTGTGTGTAATATGCATATACACAAGTATGATACACAAAACTTTATTTACATCATTAATTCAATTATCATTAGCTCCATGATTCCTTAGTAGGTTAGAATAGATCAAGACTTCACAGTTCACACAGAGAAAGAAATAAAATTTGGCCAAAAAATATTTTACACAGTAGTACTAAGCATTGCTTACACACATACAAAGAAACACACTTCTAATGCAAACTACTTAGAAGTCAGGTCACAACGTAAGAGATTGAATTACTTCTGCAATCAATCATTATGTTTAAGCACCCATTTTTAACAAAATCACAAAATAAGGTATAATTTTCATGGAACAGAGCCAGGCGATGAAGTCAATGAAGTGGAAATGCTTCCTTCTACATAAGTTTCTCATTTATTGGAAATTATTATTAAAGAATTGTTAAGAATTTAAATTCTGAAAGCTAGTGCTAAAAATGTTTCAGGAGGAACAAATGATAAAGTCCTTCAGAACACTCCTGATTCAAAATTTTTTCTACTTAAATCAGAGTAAGTCATGGCATTGGTTTTTAGAAATAATTACTTACATACTTTACATGTGACTGCCATTTGATTCAAATTCCTTAACATTAACAACTAGTGATCTTAAGTTTAAGCACACTGAAACTTTAACATGCAGGAGTGGTAAACTAAGTCTGCTATCCACATGCTATTGTATAATTCCACTGAACAATTAACACCAATTTAGTTCCTAAAAATTCTTAGTATAATTTTTTAAAGTTCCCTTCAAAACCAAGTAAAAATACTTCAGAACCTGAGAATTTGACAGTTCACGTATTTTTGCTTGCCTAAAAGAAGGGGTTAAATATAAGCACCAAAAAGCCAAGAGACAGAGCCCTGTGATGCATAAAAATACTTTCATATTTCACTCAAACAGTAGCTGGTCAAATGTAATCCAAACAATTTTTTTATTCCAATTTATTTCTAAGGCTCAGTTTCTTGCAACCTAACATCAGTGTCTGACAAAAGTACACATCAGTTTATGTTTATAAATTTAAATCCAGTGTTGTACAACAAAAAAAGGACTCATGGACACATTCCTATGTGGGCTATTTTAAATTTTCAGCTAAATTACCCCAGTATGTATGTAACTGTATCCACATGCACATTGTATTCAGGTCGGTAAGGTTCTGCACACAGTCAGAAAAAAACCCCCACAAAAAAATTCAGCCTATTTGTGCATTCGACTTTCAAATCAATTAACACAGCAACTTAAAGCTAGATTAAGAGATACCAAAAGCTGTGTTGGTTTAGGTTTTTGTAAATACTCTGACAGCTGTGAAACAAATGATCAAGTTAGAACTAACCGCAAGAAGTTAAGTCTCTCCTGGACTTCCTGCACGTGACTGTATCTGCTTCCTGGTCTTACAGTTTGAGGATCATATTCGCCATGCTCTGCAAACATAAAATATTTCATTAGACAACACATTCAGAAAAGACATGTTGACTCTAAAACCTGTGACGTCTTTGAAGACGTCTTCAAGTATCATTAAAATGACTGAAGAACCAATTAATTTTCAGCAAGGTATATGGAAATATTTTCAGCAGCCTGCTACCAGTTAATGGTTCCTCCTAAATCAAAATGGGTATAGGCAAGCACTATTGAGGTATCACCAAGATAATAACAACTGTAATAATCAACAAAAATTACATGCAGATACCACTCAGTGAAATGGAAGCATTACAAAGCAATTAAGAACCTGCATGCCACTTATTCATATGAATCTTCCCTTATTTCAGGTAGTCACTTTGAAGTCAGAAATTATTTTAAATAACAGTACAGCAAGATTTCATCAACAGTACATCAAGATTTGAGCCAACAGTGTGCATACGTGGCTCAGACAGCCAACCGTGTCCTGGGCTGCATTAAGAGAGGCATTACCAGCAGGGCAAGGGAGGTGATTCTCCCCGTCTACTCTGCTCTTGTCAGACCCCACCTGGAGTACTGTGTGCAGTTCTGGAGCCCCCAGCATAGGAAGGACATGGAATTGCTGGAGAGTGTCCAGAGGAGGGCCACAAAGATGATCAGAGGGCTGGAGCACCTCTGCTATGAGGACAGGCTGAGAGAGTTGGGGCTTTTCAGCCTGGAGAAGAGAAGGCTTCCAGGAGACCTTATAGCAGCCTACCAGTATCTGAGGAGGGCCTACAGGAGGGCTGGGGAGGGACTGTTCACAAGGTCTTGTAATGAGAGGACGAGGGGGAATGGGTTCAAATTGGCGGAGGGGAGATTTGAACGGGATGTTAGGAAGAAATTCTTCACAGTGAGGGTGGTGAGGCACTGACACAGGTTGTCCAGGGAGGTTGTGGCTGCTCCCTCCCTGGAGGGGTTCAAGGCCAGGCTGGATGAGGTCTTGAGCATCCTGATCTAGTGGGAGGTGTCCCTGCCTATGGCAGGAGGTTGGAACTGGATGATCTTTGAGGTCTCTTCCAATCTAAACCATTCTATGATTCTATGATTTCAGTTTTCTGGTTTTAGGGATTTTCCTCTCCAGAGGAAACCAAGACTCCAGTTCTTCAACATGTTTGTAAGTAGCTGTGTACATGACATCATGGAGAAAGAAAGCAAAGTATATTTACTGCAAATAAATTTGTATATTTACTTGTATATTTTTACTGCAAGTTTCCAAGCACAAACCCCAAATGTTAGTAATACTGACAAGCTTGAAACAGAAGTTAAGTAACTTAAAAAGGCAAGAAGTCAACCTTCTGACTACATTTTACCAAATCTCAGCATAATGTTTTGCTTAAACAGCTGTTTGCTTCACAGGAAGCTTGGGCTTGTTGTGGTTTTGCTCGTTGGTTTGTAGGAGAGTTTTCTGGGTTTGTTTTCTGTGTTTTGTTTGTTGGCAGTTTTGGTTTCTTTTAATTAAAGAGATAAATTCTAGATCTGTATTTGCACTGCCTTCATCTGTTCCAATAATATTTCATCATGACACATGCCCATTATGACAACTCTATCATAGATTAATTAATGCTGTATTTCTTGACTGCATTTAACTAGGATGACCCAGCTGTAGGAGCCTGACAAAATCCAGACTCATAATAAAATTTACTTCCAGAACTGACAATCAGTGTCTCCTATTACATCAAGGGGAAAACAAACCAAACCAAACAAAGGGGTAAATGGCTTCAAACTGACAGAGGGGAGATTTAAGTGGGAGGAGGAAGTTCTTCACAGTGAGGGTGATGAGACACTGGAACAGGCTGCCCAGGGAGGTTGTGGCTGCTCCCTCCCTGGAGGTGTTCAAGGCCAAGCTGGATGAGGTCTTGAGCGACCTGATCTAGTGGGAGGTGTCCCTGCCTATGGCAGGAGGTTGGAACTGGATGATCTTTGAGGTCTCTTCCAACCTAAACCATTCTATGATTCTATGAAAAAAAACCCCAACCTGACAGAACACCACAAGTCTAGCAGCTGAAGTGCACCACCAGTGTTTTAAAATCAGGAGACAAATAAATACTGTTCTCCATACAGAAGTGCAAAAGGTATATTAGCTTTAAAAAAAATCCAAATTAAGGGAAAACATAAGACCAGTAGTTAATTGATATCTACAAATCTGGAAACAATATGACCAGCAGAAACCCTTAAAAAACTTAAATTATAATCCTAGTAAGTGAGCACAAATGGGATATTATAAAAAGTGAGTTAAACTCTGGAGTACACAGGACCAACAATAAAAATGAGTGAAGTATTAGAGAGCCTGAAAAATATTCTTTGAGTCTAACAATTACAGTAGATAATCATACTGCAGAGAGATCATAACTAATTACTCCAAGGTTTTTTGATTTTTTTTATGGGAGGAGGTGGTGAGACTGTTTGTTTGTTTGTTTAAACTATGGGGACTATCTGGGTTGTTTTTTTTTTTTCCCTTCTCCTGAATTAAGTCACAAGCACAAGTGTCAGGAGTGGCAGTGACAGAATAAATTCAGGTATTAAAGGCCAGTCAGCTGCCTAAAGGCACTATTTATGTACTTAAGAATTGTGAAAAACTCTGGGGGAAAAGTAGAGAAATATCAGTCATCCTAAACATTCTCTATCTCAGCTTCTTTCTTTCTTTCTTTGCCCAATTTATTTTCTGCACTGTGCATCCCACAGCAAGCCCAAGCATGATCTCCTCAATAGTTCTTTCTACATACAGGAGCAGAAGAATAAACAGAGAAACTATAGATTAAAAGAGATAAGACTGATTGAAAATGTCATTAGAACTAATGAAAAGACAGGCATAGATGATCACATGGTTCAGCTTGTACATATAACTACATCTCGTTAAGACTTGAGATTTTTTTTATTCACATCAGAAAAACAGAAGACAAAGGAGAACTGAAGTTTTCAAAAAATCTTGGATAGTCATAAAGATGAAACTGTGACCTTCTTCAAGGTCACATAATGCAAGAGCAGTTCTCTCATCTCATGGAGAATTTTGCTCAGTTGAAGAAAAGCATAGTTTCAACAGAAGAGAAAACCATAGATCACAAAACCAAAATCTGAAACAGATCAACTTTTTTTTTAGCCTTAAAAAGGCAAGCAATTAAAAGGTAAATAGGATAGAAAAAAATATCCACTAGTAGATAACAGAATAATAGGAACATTGTTTTCCATTATAGTATCCAGATATGGAAGCCTTCAAGGAAAACAGAAGTATGTTAAATTCAAGATTACTAATAATCATAAATTATTAACCACATTAAGTGCCATTACCTGTCAGAAAGACCTATGGCTAACTAGATTTGTGGGGTTTTTTCCCCTATGATCTGTATACTCCGCTCTGTTTAGTACTGTGTATTAAAGTCTTTCTACAGTATCTGGAACATAAGATTTTTTTTCTGGTTGCACTTAAAGCATGTAACAAAGTATCTAGTAAAAAAAAATCCATGGTATTGTTCACCTGGTTTTGTACTCTGATGCAAACGAGTATAAGTTTTGTAGCAGCTTTACCTCAAGAGAGCAGAATTTAATTGCTTTGTAATTAGATTGCATTTAAACTCCTTGCACACTAACTCCTGTCCTGCTGAAGATGTTTATGTAAGTGCTTTAAAGAGTCATGATAGTTGGGGGAGGGGCAGGGCAATGGGAGAGGTTTTTTGGCACATGAAAAGAATCATGCAGGATATCAACCTAACTTTTCTGCCAAAGCCATCAACAATTTGGTAAGTAAACAATATTGCCAAGCATGATCTTTTGGCTTCAGAGCTCAAAAATAATAGAACTTAGTGAGTATCAGTTCATACATTAATAGTATGTGTAGGTTATTTTTGGACAAAGGCAACGATGCATTAGAATATAATTGCTGATGATGTTTCCTTTCTAAATCTGAGGCCAAAGGTTAGATTTCATAACTGGCCAAAGTCCAAGAGAAAGACAGCATCACAGAATCATAAATTCTAAGGTATCCGCATAGCTAAGACATTTGTCATAAATTAAACTTCATTTTCATATCACTAACAAAGTTACAGAGCTGTTTCACTTCATGCTACATGTCCTTCCCATTGACCTACACCTCATTGAAGCTCTTATCTTCATATAGCACCACTGTTCTAACATATCTTCAGGGATGTACTTTGGATATATTAAGCTCCCCAGATTAAATTGATTACCAAATTAAAGGAGTCCAGGCAACTTCGCTCAAAAATGAGAGACACATGCTTTACAATATGCAAATATCCTATCCTCTCTGGACAATCTACATTGAATTTCAACATTATATACTCTGTCATTTTTGAGATTTAACTTCAAAAACCTGTAGGACGTTACGATGCCAGGGGAGAACGGTCCCTAGTTCCAGCCAATGAAGTAGATGGAGTGGGACATAAATCTCCCTATCTCACTTCTGTTGGCTTAAATTAATATATTAGAATATGGTGGTTCAGCACAATAAGGACTTTCTTAGTCCATCACTCTCCTTCACTTTCCTTTTTCTACTTCTGCAGTTAGCTAACACCGAGTAAGAGTGTAACTCATTAGTGAAGGCAAAGGGTTGAGTTTAGCCTGAAGTATGTGAATACTAACATGACTTGCTGCCAAATTGTTACTGATAACAAATACAGTGAAGAAAACAACAGAAATGGTAATTGCATGGTAAAAAGAAGCAGTGGTTTAAAGTATTTCTTCCTGACAATTTCCAAACACTGTCTTCCATTAGAGCTGATAAAAAATGCTTCTTGGAAGAGCCTGTAAGATTTCAAAGCTAGGACAAAAATGTAAGATTATTATTAGGATTGTCACAAAAATAACGATTCTGATGGCAAGTTGATGTTTATCAATCCACAGATAAACAACAGCTGCCACTTCCTCATATTCTGATGGAAAACATTTTCAATTATGAAATAAAATGTCAACATTTTATGCTTTTCTTGCCCAACCAGACACCACAAGGCTATCAGCCCTGCAGACGCTCACAAATTTAAATTTAATAGTCATTTAATTATCAAGATATACTTTTAACTTCATTTTCACCTCCAGTTTTCATACACTCTATTTATGAGGCAATTTTTATTTTAAAACTTACCTTTAGCGTACTGCCTCATGCTTTCCATATAGGCAGAGAGATTTTCTGCAACCAGTGTAACTAGGGCATGATTGTGCTGAAGCTGATTGATTAAGTCATGTCGGTAAAACACATGGGGACTTCGCTGAGTTTGACTGAAATTAAAATACAAATGTTACAAGAAAAGCAGGGAAGTCTTGCACCTACGTGTTCAGAAATCAATTTAAGAAGCTCATCTTTGATGCGAGTTTCAAGTCTTCCTAGAAGATCTCGAATAGAAAGCATTTTAATGCTGATTTTTTTTTTTCCTGACATGCTAAGTTCTTAACAGTTACTAAAACCAGTGAATTTATGAGAGTTATACAGTTACAGTATGTATAACAAGTATCAAAGGAAAAATATCAAAGTAATCTGGACAGCTCAGTATGCTGGGGGGAGAATATCTGCAGGAAGACAAGAATAAAAATACTTGCCCACAAACTGCATAGTAAAGGTAATAGACTCTCAACTATAGTATCACTACAATACACATAAGCACAGTTTCTTTTTCATCCATCATGTTATTTTCTAAATTTAATACTAAAACATTAAGTAAAAACAGTTAATTTTCAAAATGAAAGCTCATAGTCTTAAAATTAGCATTAAGGAACACCAGTTAATAATCCTGCCAATTATTTCAATAACTCAAAACAACCTGCACAACTCTGCATTGTTTTGGGAGGTTTTTTGTTTGGTTGGTTTTGTTTCTGTTTGGGCTTTGGTCTGTTTTGTGTTTTTTGTTCCTGACAGTATCTACCAGGAAATAAAATGTTGGCACAAACGTTAAAAAAAGGCATAGTAATGCAGGGAATGTAGTCTAACTGTAAAGAAGAAATACCTTAGATAATTAGATGATGATTTATTATCAAGATGTGACAAAAAATGCTTCTCTGGAACAATAGCAGACATATTAATATTACACAAGTTGACCACAAGAGAAAATATGGAGTCATGAACATCAAATTCTTGAACTCAAGAGACTAATAATCTCTGCAGAACAGCCTCAAAAGGCCAGAATGTTTGTAGATGTGAACAGGAGTCTTGGCTGCATAACAATGCAAACCTCTGCTGCCCTTCTATGGTAAAGGGGGGTGAAGAGGGGAACCCAAACCCATACAAAACCCCAAACAAACAAATGAAAAAACCAACAGAGCAAACAAATGAAACCAACCCAAACCAATCAAAAACCCCAAAACCAAACCCCAAAGCCAAACAAACAAAACCCACCAAACCAACAGACAAAAGAACCACAAAACCCTCAAAAAACAGAGCAGGGGGTGGGAAGAGATGCATTCCTCATTTGCCATCCTGACAATCCTGTAGCCTGCCCTAAAGAAATATAGATGTGATTTCAAAACTGTTATCCTTTCCTTCAACACTTAAGAAATTAGACTCCAGAATTAGCTGGATGTATTACAAAGAGAAATACCTTCCTAGGAAACAAGTTCTCCATACTACATGACCTACAGCATTCTACAGTATTGCCACACGTTTTGAGAACAGTAAGGAAGGCAAGAAATTCCAGTTCCAGCATCAGCTGACAACGATCTTGCAGCTGATAACCATATTTCACTGTAGATTTAACAACAACTGATAAATTGATTCATTAGGCCAAAGACCACTGACATTCTGGGCTGAAGAGACAGAGGTAATGAATGCCTTTCCAATTATTTTATCTGCAACCAACAGAATGTGCTCTGCTAAGTACAGAGATCTTCAGAATAACTTTCATATTATGTAGAGCTTTCCAAAACAGCTTGAAAGAGGCACTTAGCACAAACTGTGATTTAAAAAGGCTATTTTTTTAAAAAAGAAAACAAAGACAAAAGCATGAAGGAAGAAAATATACGGGACAGCACATAATCAAAAAGAACATCCTGTTTTCACTTTTGAGAAATTCTCCAATTACATTTCATTCTGTCTCCACCAACCCTCCTTGCTCAGCAAAAAACAGCTGCAAACCCAAGAAAAGATTGGATGCTTCTATTTCAGCAGCTACCCAAGACGCTACCTCTAGATAGAGGCATGCATTTACAAAGGACAGCAGTGAATAAGAACAGTGACTGTATGCAAAACACGTATGATGAAACAACTAAAGGACAAGCAGAAGCAAGATGGGAGTATTTTGCAGAATCAAGCTATTAGAAGTGCCTATTTATATGCTCTTAATGTTATGCATTTGTACCAGTCTTTCAAAGGGTAAGAAAAAGGAAGCTTTATCAGCTAACGGCCAAGCAAATTTTCACTAGACATCGTTTATTTCTCCTGCACAAACAGTAATTTTGGATACACTGATTCACCTTGGTTAGCAACTACTTTTAAAAGTAGAATTGTAATAACTAGAATTGCATGAGCTGTGAGTTGTTAACTAGTATTTGTGAGGAAGATATGAGATGTTATCTTGATTGTCTGCTAGCATGGAGTCAAAAGAGAAAACACTTGTCTTCAGGGACAGAAAAAAAGTTGATCTGACAAGACTTTCTAGCATGCTTTCTACAATTAAAGGAAACTCCACATGCAACTACATAATTACTCCCAAAGAATCACAGAACAGGCTATATGATGGTGTTACCATTGGGACACATTCCTCTAATAACAACCAAAGAGCACAAAAAATTGCAATCAAGAGCCAAACTCCTCTTTTAATTGTGTTTTCACTCGTTGGACATAAAAACCTAGAGAGGTTAGTGTTTTTAAATGGATACCAGAGTACTTTCTAAATATTAAAAAGGACGTTTTGTAGTTAGAATGCATGTTTGTTTGACAGAAAAGTATTGACAAAGTGATAATGGTTATGGTACATACACCTCAATTAAAACTCATTAACAAAAAATTGCTGAGTTGCACCTATACTTCATCCAAACCCATTACTGCACATGTAACTTAGCTTCTGAAGTTGAGAGTTATGGATGAACAAATGCTACACAACACTAAAAGCAGACATTGCAAGTCCAAAGAGCAGTGACCAAACCCATCAAATCCTGCTAGATAGGCTAAAAAGTGACTTGAAGTTAGCAACACTTTTGCCTTAAAGCACTAACAAAACCCCTAAATTCTTAAGAGAAGGCTCACTAAATGCTTGGTTAATTCTCCTGGGCAAGTAATTCAGGAGACCAGTCTTACACTGTTTGAATAGACACAGGTCAAACTTAAGTGCCTGAAATTGGTCAACCAGAGGCTCTATATCCATCACCCAACACAGAGAAAATTAAGATGATTAATTATCTGTACACTAAAGGTCAGTATGCTGAGTAATATAGTTGACTATTCCATAATAAGAATCCTTGCACCTACATAAAAATAATTTTTTTAAGCCTATTGCAATTCTGGTCAAACTAACCTTCACAAAATACGCAGCATTTCTTTGTGGTAAGGGAATTAAGTTCTGCATAAGCAACTGTATGACCAATTTGTCACTCTGCTCAATTGCAAGAATTAAATCCTCTTATGCCTAGAGCATAAGATAATTTATACTTTTTTTTGCCAAGAATCAGCAGCCTTAGCTGTTCTGGACAGAACTTTTAATTGTCAGTGCCAGTTAACTGAACCACTCAAAAGAGTAGCACATAGATTATGGGATTGTCACAGACAAAGCTTTGTGAAATGGCATTGAGACAGTTGTTACATACACCTGTTTTGACCTATTTTTTTCAAATTCTAGAAGGGCATTAGAGATTGAAGTTTTAAGTCAGACTAGGTAAACTGAAAGGAACAAGTCATGGATGCATGCATTACAATTTCCAAACCATATCAATGTTAAGAGTTACGGGAAAACTCAGAGGACCGAAAAATCCCTGATGACTTAAAAATTATGTTTTCATTCATTAGGTTCCCAGTCATCCAGGCAGCAATACTACCTGAAGAAAAAAACCCAAAAACCACTTTCCTCAACGGTATCTTGCTATCAAAAGCTGCTTCATTGAAGAGGTCTTTATTAAGCCCCTTGATTAAAACCTTTACTTCTAAGTCCACTTTCCTGCTGTATGTGTTTTCACAAAAAATGAGAAAGATGTTCAAGCCATCTAACTATACATATGCCATACACAGGGAACCTTCATTTCCACAATCAGAAGCAGTTAGGTACTTTCCAAGGTCAATTCAGAGCAGAAACTTCATCAGTGCTTTGAATGGGCTCTGCTCCAGTAATTCCTCAAAGCAAAGCCTCTTTATTAAGGAATTGTGTTAAAAAGCATTCAACTTGAACAAGTACCATGAATAACTAGGTAGCTACATACACCCAGATCTTACAGCATGTAAAAGTTTAAAGGACACTAAGACACAAAATAAATTTACTGGCTAAAAAGCAGGTAATACTGTGACCTTGCTGGAGAAACCTTAAACAAGCATTAAGGTGAAAATGTAAAGGATTAAAACGTCCTGAAAACTGAGGACAATTTTGCAAAGTAAATGAATAAAGAAACTTCCAAAAGCCATGAATGCAACAACTATCACAGCTCCTTATACTGGCAATAAGAAGATGCAATGTCAACCAAAGGTTTGTACTCTTTACCTTTCCCTGCCTTGTAAGCAGACTGTAATAGTAGCACTGATTTCAACAGTTTCCCTGCTTACAAGAATTAAAGCCATTATACAACACTGATATGCAAACATTTTTCTAGAGTTGGTAAAAATACTGATGTGGATAAAACTAAAACCAACTGTCAAGGGCACAGAATCTCAGATATTTCTGTAGTGAAAAGACAAATAAAATAATGAAAACAAGCACATTAGTCCAAACAGACAATAGCTTTTCTTTTTTTCTTCCTTTCAAAAACAGACAAACAAATAAAGCCAAACCTCACAAAACCAAAAAATCCCCAAACAAACCAACCAAGCCAATAAAACAAACCCAACACATTTCTAACCTCTTCCCTTAAGGACAGAGAATTAGCAGAGTATTTTCCACACACAAAAAAAAGTTACCTTTGATGTCAAGTGTATATATATATATATAGCTGACTTGCATAAACTTATCATAAACTAAGGATGGTTGGGTATGTGTATGCATACATACATATGTGCACCTAAAGTACCTTTTATGTTTCGTAAGCTAATTCCATTTGCAGGCAGGAAAGTCCATGGATAAGAAAAAAATAAACCCATTTATTTCACAAATTAAGACTGCTACTCTAAAAATTAGTAAAGGCATGTTCAAGGAAATGGTTAATGCTTTGCATTTGATTTTTTTAGTGGCTATTTACACACGTGAAAACAAACCACAGGACACCTTCGAACACAAGTTACGATTTCACCTAAGATTTAAAATTTGCCTCATTCCAACCCATTTAACAGACAAAATTTTACTTCTGTTCTGTTCTTACCTTAAGTTTTGTGGCGCTTCACCAAACAAGCTGCAAATTTCTCTAATTTGTTTCAGAGCAGGAATGACCCATTTGTCATTTGTGCGAAGCTCTTCTATAAAACGATCTATCCACTGGATCTTTTGTGTATCTCGATCCTTAAAGAACAAGCATTTATAAGCAGAATAAAGCATATTGCAGAAACTATTGTCAGGCTCTTGCTTCCCTTGTTTCCAAGGTAGAACAAAACATAAAAAACCCAATAAATACTAGAAAAAAACCTGAGTTCTGAACCATAAGAGGAGTATCTGAGCAGCACTGTATTTTGGCAGAAGTTATAGGTATGTTAAAAAACTCTCTGCCTTGAGACATTCAACAGCTACTCAAAAAGCCTGTAGCTAGATAGGATTATCAGTTTAAATAATTTGCTCTATCATTTACTTCTACCCACTGGTACTCACAGTAAACTGAATGAGAAACTGTTTCTTAACAACTAAGAAACAAAACCTCGCCAGTGGCTGACTAGACAGATAACGAATTAATTTTGAACCACAATGAATTATTATTTTTGCAGACTTCCACAGAAGTTTGGGCGGGAAAGAGAATGTATAACAGTTGTCTCTGTCCTTTGCTAAGTCCTTTCTAATGACACACAAGAAATATAAAGGCTTAATGAAAAAAGGCCAAAAAAAAAAGTATAATTGAGTTTAGAAAAAAAATGCACATGGGAGAGGGTCTACGGTAGAGTTAGAATCATAGAATCAGTCAGGGTTGGAAGAGACCACAAGGATCATCAAGTTCCAACCCCCCTGCCATAGGCAGGGACACCCTACCCTAGATTAGGCTGGACAGAGCCTCATCCAGCCTGGCCTTAAACACTTCCAGGGATGAGGCCCCACCCCCACAACCTCCCACAACGGGGGCAACCCATTCCAGGCTCTCACCACTCTCATGGTGAAGAACTTCCTCCTTACATCCAATCTGAATCTCCCCACCTCCAGCTTTGCTCCATTCCCCCTAGTCCTGTCACTACCTGATAGCCTAAAAAGTCCCTCCTCAGCTTTTCTGTAGGCCCCCTTCAGATACTGGAAGTTCTTTGCCAATTGTAACAAGACACATGATCTGATGAATTTCACTCTCTCCAATTAATGCACAAACCTTGTTATTTAAAACATGTCCTGTAACAATTTTAAGTACCTGTATGTTGGTACAGTAATACAAATCCATGACAAAGAACACAACGGTTAAATTACTGAATAGCTCAAATCTTTCACGGGAGATGGAAGGCAACTGTCAGTGACTGACTCCACAACAGAACATACCAGATGACTCACCTGTGAACAGCTATAATCTAAGATTTTAATATGAGCACTAAGAGCCTGGTCCATGATATCAACTGGCACATCATCACTATGAGCCAAATTCCACAGAAGATTCAGCACTTTGTGTGCCATTACACCATCCTTGTCATCCTCTGCAAGACGACGGATTAACTCCAGGAGTTTCTCACGTTGTTTCTTGCTTGCATTTGTCCAACTTGCCTAAGAAAATAGTTTGAGATGCAACAGTAAAGTGATGCAACTACATAAAGAACTTTCACTTTTATTTCTTTAGAAAAAAAAAAAAAAAGCAATAACAAGTCATACAAGCCAATAGCTCTTCCAGTGTTCGGAAATAAAGCATATTCAACTTGAGGCAAAAAAGATAAGCATCTTTAAATAAAGATCATAGGCATGCTTGGAAAAGCAAAAATTATCACTGACAAGCTCATCAACAGTCAAAGTGGATTCTGCTGTTTCTTGTAAATGCTCTCTCAAAACTCCTATACTTAAAAGACTTCTTCAGTAACTTATAAGCACTATATAAGCACAATTTTACTATCACTTATGCCTCTGAATCTGACCAAATCAAACATGCTCTGCATTACATTAACCTTTTTGTGAGTAAGCTTCCAACAAAACATTAATTCATATTCAGGTCAGACACGATTTGTGATATTTAATGCACAGAATTTCTGAGCATTTAGTTCAGTATCTGGGTGGCAGAACATTAGACCCATATTCACCAAACTAGAGAACTCCCATTAATCAGAGCACATACTGCATGTAAGCCAAAATGTTGACTATAATACATTTATTTAAAACCAGAAAACAGGTTCCAGAAAGCTGATTTGCATGGAGAACAGAATTCTTTGATGCCCTCTACGTAAAGATCGAGAATAGTCTTTGCTAAACCTCCAACACTTAATAATTTGCAGCAAACGCAGAAAGGTATTTAAGATAAATAACTTCATTAAATTTTTTAAATTCAGTATTGCCAAAACTGTTAAATATCATTTTAATAATACAGGCCTCAACAAATGTGCATTACCCAAAAGTATTTAAACCAGGAAACAAAACTGTCAATTAAAGTACAATAACTAGGCTTTGGTTTAGACAGGAAGAAAATCTTCACAATGAATGCTCATTAAAGAAGCTAGCACAATCCAGCATTTCTAATAATAATTATTACAGGCTGGTGCTACTGATTAAGAAGTCTTTCAGCAGAAGGAAATTGTCCTTATTTAAAATAATTAGGAAATAGATGTTGAAAGGAGTCATAAATCCATATCTAACTTCACAATCCATTTCCTGAATACAGCCAAAACACTCAGTTACCTTAAAACAGTCAAACAGGTGATCTAGCTGTTCAGGTGAGAAATCCCAAGCTAATTTTGCAAGGAGATCATGTACATTTTTTACAATGGCTTCATGTTTTCCTGCCTGTCAAAGAGATGAAGAAGAATCAACATTTCTGGTAATCCTTATTTAAATCAAGCAGCAAGACACTCTACATCATATTTACAGAAAGACTGAGAAGGTCAGCAGAAAAAGCTGATGCTGTGGGAGCTGGATGGCAAGCTGGATACTTAACTGGGAAATCACAATTCTTTAGATTTTGCTTGCACATACAAGTATTTCAGTGTGCTCTACATGCACACAAGTACTTATTTAGAATAAAAATATTGCAGTGTCACATTATATACTGTTTCAACAAACTCATGCTGGCAAAGCAGATAATAAAACCTAAAAGGTTTTTACATTACAAATGAGCATTTAAATTTTATGCAGGTTTTTTTTTTCCTCAAAAAGACTCAAAATCCACTATCTCAATGAAATTCATTGAAGTGTTCTAAGCTGTAAAACTAATTTTTAGTATTTCCATGGTTTCTCAGGCTGAAGTACTTCCTTCTGTGCCAGTGGGATTCATTGGCAACTGAATCTTTCTATTACAAACAACTTTTTATCAGACAACATTTTGAAGCCCTGCAGCTAATAAACTTATGAAGTCTAACAATCAAACCACTAACAGCAAGATGTTGAGTCATATACCAGAGAGTTTTAAATGAATTTGCTGTATGCTACAATTTTGACATTTAAGGAGGAAAACAATAAGGAAAAAACAGCTAGCACAATTTTAACTCCTGTTGAGAAGTACATCTTCCTACATGCCCAGGCTGGAGAATGCATCCTGCCCTTTAAATCTGCACTTGAAACCAATTATTTTGGACTACACGAATCAATAGCTGCTTTACTGTACCAGTGTTTCCTATAAGCGTAAAGTAAATGCCCAACAGAAACCTAGAAAACAAACTCTGACACGATTAATCTTGTACAGCATTAAAAATGCATGCATGAGTTTGGAAATTAATTTCCTTCTAAAAGCCTTCATCAGTGCTTCACTCAAAACCAAGAAAAAATTACTAATAGCTTTGCAACATGTTGCACCATGAATTCTTTATAATGTAACAATTTTTTTCCTTACAAAAAGTAAATGTAAGTAGTAACATTAGTTTTTATGTTATGGGTCAGGTTATGATAGAGGGAATTATTGAACCACTTACTCCACTTGATTTTGCAAAACGCTTTTTTTCTCTTACCAGACCATTTTCTGGGTAGAGAGAAAATAGCAGAAAGACTACCTCCAATGTAACAAACAAAAGAAGTATGCACAGCTGCTGAGGACAGGGGGCAAGAAGAGTGAGAACAATCTTGTCTGAGGTTTGTAAACAGGCCTGGGGATGCTCCTGAGAACAGAAAAGCCTGGGAAAGCAGCACAAGACAGTAGGAGAAGGTAAGGAACCTGGTGTGTGAAATGTCAGCTTGTTATGCAGAAACAGAGAATTGCCTGTAAAATTCTAGTTAGTGGTCCAAAATGCAAGTAATGGGACCCCAACACTAATCTCTGCAGTTTTATTTCTTGTCCAGTCGGACCTTTCCCTACAACTCAACAGGCTGCACCTCAATGTTTGCCTTCAGAAACTTACAACATCATTTCTTGAATGAAATCTACTTTGTGAGTGCGCACTTTGTAAGACATCAAAACACTCCAATAAATCTTATGTTGCCTTCTCAAGGCATGAACAGCATGATCTTTATTACTTTTCATAAACTTACTTACTTTTTCCTAGCTGTATATTGAGATTCTCAGGGCATTCCTGTAACATCAACTGTAAATTTGTGCATGCTCACCCTTTAAACCCAGGCAGCAACATAATGGCTCTCATCTGAAAGCAAGACCACTCTGTTGTCACATTGAGCCAGAGCTAAAATAGTCTGCCTGTTATATAAAGCTTCACAGTAAGTCAACTCCTCGCTACTGAATTTCATGCTCCAGCTGTTCTCAGAAGCAGTCATTTAGTAAGAACTTCTAAAAACTATTTAAATACAGGAAGCAGTGAAGTTGGTAGGAACCATTCTCTATTAGCAAATTTTAGTATTCCTGAATTTTAGTCTATTTTTACTCCACAGCCAAAGAACAGTTAAACCATCTACTTCAATAAGATTTACTGAGTTCAACATTCACACAAAAACTGTAGGACAAAAATGCAGCAAGTGCACTGTGACAACTACCTAACCGCAGGCAAAAGAAGAGAGTATAGTAAGAATTTTCAGAGCCCAGAAGATTTATTCTTTTTTTTTTCCTTGCACCTGCTAAGGTGGACTATCTCTACTTGTTCAGGGTTTTTTGAAGGGTAAAATGTTTTCCTTAAACTAGTTTATCCTCATGCCCCATTTCCAGGCACTATGAGTAACACAACTACTTGGAAAACTTGCTTAAAAAATTCAGAACTTTCCTTACAAAATGTGAGGCTCCAATACAGCTAAAACAAGACTGCTATCAGCAAAATAAGCTGTCTTGTTCTTACGGACTTCTTGCAAAGGTAATTTGGAAAGGTCTACAGACCACAAGCTGAAAACCAACAGTATGATGCCAGAATCTACTGTGTCTGCTCCGTTACATGACATAATTTTTAAAAACAGGATTTAGGGATAATAAGAAAGTAATTGTGGTGGCTTGAGGCTATTTGGAATATTTTAATGAGTAAAATAAGATTATAGGCTGTGAAAAAGAAAACAATGGTGATGTCTAATTCACTCATAAGTTTGCTGAGATGTATAAAAGCAAGGACACAAACATAGATAAAGGAATTGGTGTTTGTGATTCTCCCTGGCTTCTGCCACACTAACTGCTTCTAGCTGGAGATGTGTAAGCTTACTAATCATTCTACTTCTAACCCCCCTTGCCAACCCTTCCAACTCACCTTGCACGTAAGGCAGATTCTGGAATAAGAGAGGGTGGTGGAAAGAAGGTGAAAGGGTGGTTGGGAGCTCCTCCTGGGCACTCTGATTTCTGGGAGGGGTAGTGTGTTTCTATATTACCTTTAACTTGTATACAACTGTAAATATTTGTAGTAAGTTGTAAATTTCTGCTTGTGTATTGTGCTAAGCTCTGAATTTAAAGCTTCAATCCTTAACTTCCAGCCAGCTGAGTCTAGTCTGGGTAAATTAATTTTGGAGGGGGTGGGGGCGGGGGGTAGGCAACTCCCAAATCATCACAATAATAATTTCAGCCAGTGCAATTACTACTATCATGATGGAATTCAAGTCAAGCAGTTTGGTAGTTAGTTCAAAGACCAAAGACCAAAGATGTCAAAGTCAATCCTACACTACTGCAGTTAGTTCCAATTGCTTTAAATATAACATGAAATTAGCATGCCTGAAAATAGGGACATTTGCACAAGTCTGTGAAGGCCAAACTGTTAGGTTCAGGACAGTGCAAACACATGTGAACTAAGGATATAATACTGCCCAATTCCTCTATAAGCCCTTGCTGTGGTGTAACTCCAGCTGCTAACTAAGCACCATACAGCCACTCACTCACTCACTCTTCATTCCAGTTGGATGGGGATTGAATCAGAAGAGTATGAGAAAACATAAGGGTTGAGATGGAGAGTTTGAAAGGACTATCTTCTGCTTTACCTATATAGCCCCTTATTAGCTACTATAAAGAAATGTAACTCTACCTTTGCCAAAACCAGTACAGTCCTCTATCTTGGAAACCTGATTCAGCTTTCTCACACTTGAAAGACTGGCCCAAGGGCTTACTTCCATCACTTAATATTAGAGTTTCACTACCAATTACTTATGAACAAGGACATATATAGTCATGCTTGTTTCTATTCTAAAATGACTTTTTAATTTTACATCCACTCAGCAAGTAATGAGTTTGACTCTTCAGCTGCCATTTGTAGGGTGCTAAACTCACTGAGCCCATGGTTAGGAAACCAAACTTCACTGAATCTTCTAAGTTAACCAATATTGCAAAATTTGTAATTTTTCAAAAATAATAATTACAACACAAAGGAAATAATTTGCTGTTAAATAATTTATACTACCATCATTTTATAGGTCTTATTAATAATGCTCTGTCCAGAAGAAAGTGTACAATTGTGGTGAACACAAGAGACGAGCAACAAGTCCTTAAACACATTTTTAAACTATCAAGTTATATTGCATCATGTTCTTTCAGAAGCTAGAATTTGCTTAACACAGAGGCCCCTTAACACTTAGAAAATATCTTTGTATCATGTTCTAAATTGTTCCTCTAGACTTTACATATAGGTGTAGCTGACCTCATCTACTAAAGGCATTTGAAAGGACAATTTTGAGATTCAGCTCCTCAGAAAGATAACATTATTTGATTTTAATTTTTTCTTTTGTCCAGCACCAAGCTTAAGAAGCACAAGTCATTGTCTTCTCAATGCATGACACACAAGATCCCTTCTGCACATCAGCAGACAAATAATTGAACTCTTTACCTGTGCAGCCCAAATGTTGTCAAGATCCTGCAAAGTGAGGGCTTTCTCTTTGATGACAAAACGAAGAATTTTCTCTAACTTCTCTACATATTGAGGTTGATGAAGACTATCTCTCAATACAATTGACAAAATGTTATTCTGCTGGATCCATTCCTGAATATAAAAAGAAAGCAGTGCATCTCAAATTACTGAAGTGCTGTCACTGGTATTTAAGCTAAAAAAAATCAACCTGTTCTTTACTGATCATTTTATATGCCATCTTCTAATTGGGAAAAGTGAGAAAGATGAAGTACAGAAGAAAAAAAGCCAAACCAAACCCAAAAACAAACCACATTTTAAATAATTTGCTAGTCACTGTGATATCTTAAGAAGAAATATTTTTCTAGGGTTATTAAAATCATGAACTCAAAGCACAGAATATATTCAAACAACTTCAAACATAAAAAAGCTAATAAGAAGAACAGTCAACTTTTCTATTCAAGGAGCATTTTTTTTCCTCCTCGAATTCCAAATCATTAAAAAAACAAAACTGAATTGTTTAAAGACATTTCTAGCTCCACTGCAGAATATTACATAAATAAAGTGAAAGAAAGGAATGAAATATAAAACAGCCACATTATTTCAGTATTGGCACTTAAATCTTTTCTTTAAATGCTTATAATTGAACGAGAGGAAAATATTTCAGTTATATTTTAAGTAAACGCAATTTTTTTCAGTGGTGTCACTGACACAGTCAGATTAGAGTCATGAATTTTTTGTTCTGACTGAAGCAAAGCATCGTGTCTTTAGCACTGAAAAGGTAAATAAATATACATAGCATCACACTTTCCAGTAGCGTCTCCTTGATTATAGACGTGCAATAATCAAACAAGTCTTGTGAAATGCTTAAATCTATCTTGCCTGAGACACTAAACTATAGGGAGTATGTAAAAGAGAGGCCTATTTTCTCCGATTACATTTCAAAGTCAAACTACAGTAACTCTTTTTTGTCAGGAGTCCTTTTGCAGATTATAAGCCTCACAACAGGTAGTCAATTTAACTTCATCAAAATGAAGATAAAATTGTCCTTACTTTAACTTTATAAATGCTAATTTTAATAGCTCACTCTACATGCACTCAAGTATGAAACAAGAGTCAAAGTATACAAATATTAAATAAAAATGTGATATATATAAAAAAATCTTTTTATACTGAAGAATCCAGCCTCTGAAATGTGAAAAGCAGAGTAATCACTTAGAACTCTAATGAGGAAAACTAACTTGAAGTACAAAACCCAGACTAGATCCTTATTTAAATCAACATCCATCTCTTCATTTACAGTGGCACTGAACTTTCAAATGAAACACACTTCTTTACCTGGGCTCGGTTTGGGATTTAGAAGAAAACCCAAAACATTATGTAAGAAACATACTATTTAAGACCCCTTTTAAAAGTATATTTTTAGCAGCACTGAAGATAATTCTCAAGAGCAGCTTTGAAACACTGCAATTTTTGACAGAAAGGCTACTATTAAAATGACTTATTATCATGATATGATAGCTACTTTCTAACACTAGATATGAAAATCACAAGTGTGTGCAAGATCTTTAATACACAGCTACTTCGACAATTGAAGTCATACAGAGGAGGAAAACACACTGAATGAATTCTGATGAGGAGAACTTACTGCCATTCTTTCAGCTGTAAGCCATTCCTCCTCTTCGGGATTACCATGGCGATGAGTGTAATACGACACACTGGATATTACTTTGTTAACTTCATTTAGTGCATTCATTTTACCATTGAAAGAAGAAATTTGTAACAACCTGTAACAGAAATTAATGTAAGTGTGGTAAAACAACACCTCAGGAGCAGTGTATCCTAGGAGGAGTAGCATCTTACCTAAGTATCATTTTTAACCTAAATATTTCTAAGTTTTTTACAGTTTCTTCTTGTCCTGGAACTCTTGAAGCTAAGTTCTTTAAAGATTTGATTATCATTGACAGAGCATCATTTTTGGCTTCATTCTTTGCTTCTTTTTTCAGTTCATCATCAGTTAAGTTTTCTAAAAATTGTGGAACCATTTCTATAATTGGAAGGAAATATTTCTTCACTGTATGTAATGTTAGAAATTCGTAACATTGTCCAAATGGCCTAAAAAGAAAAAAAAAAAAGAACAAAAAAAAGAGACAACAATGGAATCAAAGTGCCATAACTGGTAGTTGTGTAATATTAGTACAGTAAGGAGTAATTCATTCAAGGCACTCAAGTCAATTTATGAGAACATGAAAAGTTGAAGGGAAACACATTAAGAGATGGAGAGGGAAGGTGTCTCAAGAAGTACTAAACTTTGTACTAACAGAATATTTAAATTAGTCCAACTTTTAAAGATATTTATTTTTTTAAAAACTTACTTAATAAGAGCTGCAATTATCTGAACATTCAATGCTGATCCACTCATGAAGCGATCATGCAAGATCTGAAATCCATTTAATGTGCCAAATTTGTTGATGAGATCTACTAGCCAACCCTGCAATAAAATAAACAGTTACTTTCTGACATTTGCGAAGTAGCATCCAGAAATTCTTCCAAGCACCTCTTAGTAACAGAACTTGCTTTAAAAAAAGACCTTACACAATCAACTGATAGAAAGTAATACAATGTACAGTGAACTTGCCTTCAGACCCAAGAACAAGGACAGATTACTAAACCATTAACTACTAGTTCAAAAGAAACCCCAACCAACAAACATCCCCTCTAAAAGACATCAAAACCCACCAACCTAAAAAGTTCCACAAAACCCCCAAAACTCTAAACCAAACTCTCAAAACCACAGACACTAGCATGCCATGTTCAACTAAAACTATTTCTCCCACCATTGGTATATACAAGAAAAGAGAGAGAAAACTATTATTTTATCACAGAAACTCCTCCTCAAAAATGTCACCTACAAAATCACTTTGACTGAGAAGGTAAATCCATCAACTGCCAAATGCAAGCATGCTAGTTAACACAGCAGGAATGTCATTCCAATAGAATTGTGGCAGCTTACCATGGAAACACATGACACACTTTGATAGGTATTTAAAAGATGCAAAGACGTGGTGCTTAGGGACATAGTTTTGTGGTGGACTTGGCAGTGCTGGGTTAACGGTTGCACTAGATAATCTTAAAGGGCCTTTGCAACCTAAACAATTCTACAGTTCCATGATTGTGAACCAAAGGTGGAAAGATTTAGAAGCGGAAACTTAACTCATCGTGATTTAATGCACAAGCCAAAGGCAGCAAATTATCTTAGTGGTATAAAGAATGAAGTGGTTGCATTTTTTCTCCCCACTAACCCCACTTTTTTATGTCTGCTGTGTAACTACACAACACTGGATAAAATTTAAAGTGCATGTCTGAATGTGCTCTCATACCTTCGGTGATCGTGGGTCAGGAGGACGGGCATAAAGTTCATCCTCAGCAAGCTGGACTCCTGCAGGAACTGTTTCTGAGGGACGAGTACCATTGTATAGATGGAATTTGCAGTGGGGATTTAAGGCCATGGCAAGAAGTTCAAGAAGGGGAAACCAATCTTGGGACAGCTTGGCCACACAGAGTTCCACTAGTCGATGGGTGTTGTTTATAATACATCTCTATTAAGAAAAAAACAACCACCAAGGATATGTCTGGTGACTGCATGATGGATATGAACTACAAAACTGAACTATTTGTAACTAGCACATAGAGCTGCGTAAGACTTTAAATGAGCTTTAAACTACATTTTCAGCTAAAAATTAAAAACAAACAAACAAACAAAAAATTTTGTTACTGGACACATTTGCAAATCATGAACTATTAACTTCCCCTTATTTAAACTCATTCCTCTCACATGTTTTGATTTGCTTCTACAGATAATCAGTTTCTCAAATGGCACACCGCTAGCTGTCCAACCAGCAGGTTTTCTATTCAAATGCCTGCTACAAACACTCAGTAATTAGGCTGCTGCTGAAGGCTTTTATATCCTAGCATGCACATAAAAATAAGCAAGTCTCTAGACATCTGCCCAAAGACAGCTTAATAAGACCTGCACTACTGAACATACAAAGTTCGGTTTGTTCTCATATCATCTTGTTTTATTTCCTTCCAAAGAAACACCAGAGGTAATAAGACACAACAACAATAGGAGGACAAATTTCTCCCTCTCAAGAGCCACATATACAAGAGTTCTCCAAGTTTTCTGTTGAGATAAGTTTTAAAAATGAGATTCAGTCTCTGCAGTCTCCTAACAGTCACAAAGCAGTCTCCTCCTTCATTTTAGTCACCACACCTTTCAGAAACACAACTTCAAAAACTCACATGAATCTCAAACTTCCAGCCACTCACTGCTTCATCTGTAAGGATTTTTGTGAAAGATATTGTTAACCCATCTCGAAAAAATCGCTGGCATGCTTCACTTTTGACATCTAGGCCTATTTTAAAATAGAAAAAACAAAACAAAACAAACTGTCAGATGTGCAAATTTATTAGTTTACATTAATGTCTAAATATTCAGAGTTGTGATTTGGACATCAAAGGTTTGGTGTTTAAAGTTTTAGAAGTACTTTTTATAAAGAAGCCTACATAAACAACACCCAAAACCTAAAACCAATCATCTTTCTAACATTTAAATTTATAGCATCCAATTCACTATGACATTTATTTCTGGAGCAAATCTCACTAATCAAAACACTTCCTAAGTATTGCAGAATGACTGTGGAGATAAAATATTAGTCTTGCTATTAAACACTATTTTTCAAGCACGTTTTCTTCCATTAGCAAGTAACTCCAGATTATCATTTGATAGTCTCACACCTTGCTTAACAAAGCAGTAATACATTCATGTCTACACATAAAAAGACAATACTCCAAAAATAAATGCATCTGCCAGGAATAATGCAAGTCTCAGTCTAGACAGGATTCACACTGCTTTTGTCAAATTTGCTTGTTGCACTTCAAGGTGGTAATGATGACATCTAATTCTTACAAGTGCTTTCAATTCAGTTGAGTTATGTCCCTTTCAATTTCAATTCCTGAAAAGATTTAGAGATGACAGAAATATTATTTCATAGACAGAGTCACAAACTTAAGAGTTATCCCAATCACTCCAGAACACCAATGCCCACTGGCAATGTCAGAAATTAATGTAAGCTACTTAAGCACTCTAACCAGTAGAAAATAATAGAGTCATAGAAAAGTTTGGATTGGAAGTGACCTCAAATAGCATCTAGTTCAAATCCCCTTGCCACAGGCAGGGACACCTTCCACTAGATCAGGCTGCTTGAAGCACCATCCAACCTGGCCTCAAACACTTTCAGGGATGGGGGAGTTCACTGTTCTGGCAAGCAATTCCGGCCTATCAGCATCCTCAGAGTAAAGAATTTCTTCCTTATAACCTAACCTAAATCTACCCTCTAAGTTATAAACCATTACCCTGCATCGTATCACCACATTTCCTGAGGAGTCCCCTCTCTTTCTTTCCATAGTCCCCCTTAAAGTATCTGAAGGCCAAAACAAGTTCTTCGCAGGGCCTTTTTTTCTCCAGACTGAACAATCCCAACAATCTGAAGCTTGTCCTCAAAGGAGCAGTGGCTCTAGACCCCTGAAATGATGCTTGATATAAATTAAGTGGGCTCTTTTCAGGTTTTGTTGCTTCACAATCTAAATGAGTTACAGGCTACAGAATTAATTTATGTAATTCATCAGTTGGTTATTTTTTATTTTCTCATTGAATTTCTTCCCTTTTGAAGCAGAATTGCTCAGATTAAGAAAAATGAAATAATGGACGCATTTCTGATCCATTAAGAAATGTACACAACAGAATCATTTATGTTACTTCTCTATATATACACAGTTCTGTAACAGTGTTTGCCAAGTTTTGCGCTACCAAAACAGTGTCAGTTACACCAAGTGAGCACCCTATCATATTCCTTGAGCAATGGAAGTTATTTAGAAGAGAAGCATCTTGGCCATCATGAACTTCAAGTAGTGAGCGGAAAAAAAATCTAAGATCTAGCTGTAAAGATAACAGCATTAACAAAACCACTTCTGACAGCTTTCCTTGTTTTCTCCTCAGCTGGTAATTTCATGCATACATATTCACACAGAAATTCATGTAGAGGTCAAGAGGAAGAACAAATAGATAACACTGCAGAAACCCTTTTCAGAACTGGATATCAACAACTTAATAAAAATCAAAGCTTATAAAGCATGAGAATAGATTTCCACTGTTTTTCACAATCTGAAGAGGAAAAACTGAAAGCTTTTTGGGACCTTTCAACTAATTCTCATTCTTTGGAGATGCCTGCTGATGTTATGAGTAGCCAGAAATCTCCTCCTGTTCTTATTACTTCATTACACCAACAGTTTTTTTGGTTGTGTGTTTTTTTGTAGGGGTTTGTTTGGTTTAAAAAAAAACAAACCACAGAACAAAAACGACCAAACTGAAAAATCAACTAAAAACATGACTTAACAGCTGGCAGTACATGCATCTCACATGTCACAAGCATAAAGAGGTCTTTCTACTGGACTGTTCCAACAGCCCAGACACACAGATGGCTGCATTTTCTTGCACAAGCTGGCATTTCTGTTGTCCCCTGAAGAGGGGAATGATCACTTGAAAATCCTACACTCACCTTAGGGTTCTCACCAGACCTAGCTGCATTTGAAGAAGCCAATTCCAAGTGCAACTACACCTGAAAAATCAGTGTGTGCAGCAACAATATGTCATCCTGTGTTGGATGACAAGAGCACACCACGACTTTTGTTTCTTCAATGAGTCCTCCAAAGCAAAGAAGATTTACAGAAAATAAGCAAGAGAACCCAGAACACTGTGGCCACTCTCCTTGTTCTTCAAACTGCCTAACTTTTATTAACATGGAAATTAAGTCATCCCAGTCCAGCTCTGCAGAAGTAATGTCACTTTGTATGTCATTATATTTAAAACAGAGCTAGCTGGAAAGCGTAGATATCCTAGAAAAATAATTTTATCTGACTTCTGGTTATTACTCAAATACTGTGACAACAAATATTGACTGGAACAGGAGACCAACTTTCCAGGAGAACAAAACTTTCCATAACACATGACAAATTTTTCAATCTCACTAGTACAATTTAGCAAACACATATCAAGTCCTGATACAGAATCCTCCTGATTTCAAGCAAGTCAGACACACCAAGCAGTAAGCTAGAATTATTATTGATGCTATTTTAAATTCTAACTTTTCTCTAATATTCTCAAAAGTATCTATGTGCAGAATTTGAACAAAAAAAAATTATGGCAAGGTACTTGGAAAGCTACATTAAAGAACTAGGATTATTTGAGTTTTATTATCTGTTATAAAGGCCAAACCCACTAGATATTGTATTAAAGTGAATTCAGAAAACAGGTAGGACAGGAATGACAAGATTCTTATTGTTGTGAGTTTATTCAACTTCCCTACTTATGCCAACATACCTAATTTCTAACTACATTGATTGCTTTCTAAAACTTCTGATCTATGAAGTCCTGCATACCATTTTGATGACCCTCTGGATCAAGGCTGCAACAAGTAATTAAGAATTCTTAAGACTCCGCCAAGAATTTAAGTAACAAGAAAAGTCTTTAAACACTGGCCCAATAATCACCGATTGTCTTTCCAGCTTACCTTTTTTACTGAGGTCAATAGCAGCTTCTAGAAGAACTTCTAATTCCCCTTTCGGCAATACAGGAACAACCCATCGAGGCCTATATTGAAATACAAAACAAAAACAGAACAAACCACCAAGTCCCACTGTATTTCAGTCCTGCTTTTAAAAAATTAAGAATCTTTGTCCCTTTGTAATGCTTTTATTGTAGAGCAAGGACAGATAGTTTCAACGGCCCTGACAAGCATTTAAAAAGAACAAACTATGATCTGAGCCTCTTTTGCTTTACAACCCAATATAAAGAAGTATTTCAAGAAACTCAGTGAAACAAAGGTGTAAGAATTCTGAATCCACTATCAAATTATCTGCTAAAAATCTACAATCTCTGCAGAAAAGTGTGAAAGTACCTGTTGATCATGTCATCCAACTTTGCCAGGTCTGTGTGTGGAAATGCAGGCTCCTCATCTTCGAGCTGGGGTGGAGCATCTCCTTGGCCCTGCTCATCAGGTGGGGTAGCTGGGGAGTTCTCATTGGAAGAATCAGGTGAAGAAGTCTAAAATAGGCATGGAAAATACTCTGAATACTGTCTCCACTTACATCCCATTTATATGTCACTTATTTTTGCATTTTTCCTTCTCACTGTTTCAGAGAATCATGTGAAATGGGTCCTCTTCATATAAAAGTGTCTGTGTACATATATAAGTACCTCATATAATAATTTAGTTTCAGATTTATTAATGAATCACAATAGAGCATTAAATGTACTACATGAACTCTATCTCAACAGTTTAAAAATTAAGCTACTTTCCCCGTAGGAAAAGTGGGGGGGTTTGTAACAGGATTTCTACTTTCAGCAGGCTATCTATCTGGAAGGTGAAAATAAAGGCTAACCAGATGTCCAAGTTTTTGCAATTCTGCAGAAATTATGGTTATTTTAGGTAGAAAAACAAACTTCAACAGCACAGGAAAAAAAACCAATCCTTAAAAATATTTTCTAAGAGAGTCTGCTAAAAATGAGTAACACACAACTACAGCTAGCTACTAAGCAACCTGCAGGAACATGAACAGGTAAGCCAATTTTGATGGGCCATGCAAAACACAACACATTCTGTAGATGCACTTTTATTCATATATAGAAATAGTACGAACTGACAATAATAAAGATTCAAATCAGAGTATTTCCAGAGTAGATGCTGCTTGGGCCTAATTTGGCAACCATCAGTTAGTGACATTTGCATCAATTGTTTTTCCCCTACCCCTTCACTTAACAAACCATCTTTATCTCAACCCACAGAGTTTCTCACTTCCATCCCATAGAGCTGGAGGGAGTGACAGGTTGCTTACCTGGCAAGCCAGCATCAGCCCACTACATGTGTTCCAAAGAACAATTAATTCAAGAAGTAACAACCAATACAACTTGTTCTACCAAGTAAGTATCCTCATGCTAAATTAAATGACAGAGTGTAGCTTCTCTCTTAAATGGGTTTGGCTGTACTGTTTAAAAGCATCTTTTCTGGTACTTTTTCCCCCCTCACATAAAAGAATCATCACATCATGATGTAGTATTTGAAAGCAGGATAACCAGTTCAACCGAAACATGCTGTTGTTCAGGAAGCCTAATACAATGAACAAAGACTTAAAGAGCTGATGCCTGCTTGTAAACTGTTTTGGCCAAACGAACTTTTGCAGAACTGCATACAAACTGAACTCACAGAGAGCATTTTTACAAATTTGTGGCAGGTAAGTCTACAATATGGTCCTGAAGAATCTTCTGGTATTATTCCAAGAAGACTTCTCATCCAAAATACGCATGCTATGGCACTGCCTGAAAACAAGGCATATTTTGCAGTGTCCCTGAGCTGTATCTACTTAGCACTACCTTCAAATAATTGTGTACTTCCAGGCACACACACAAAAAAAATTCACTTAACTAGACATCTCTAGCAATATGTTAACTCCAGTAACTGAGAAAAACTATTTCTAAAGAACTCCTTTAGACAACTTGATTGTTAATATCATACCTGATTCTGCTGGAGGGGAGGCTGGGACTGTCCATCAGGAGCCTGGCCCTGGCTATCATTCCCTCCTACTGGAGAGCCACGAGTCGTGGCTGTCATACTCGACACAGGGCAGATCTTTGCAATTTTGTCTGCTTATGTAGTTGTTGTGAGAGAAGAAATTATAGTCCGCTTAGTAAAGCTGAGGTACCAGCATATGCTTGTCTTAAAAAGCTCCAACTCAAGAACACGCCATCTTGCAGAGACCATTGCATAACCTGAAAAAGAACAAACAACATTGCCATATTGACACATGCACAGAAAAATAACCCACAGCTGGAGAAGAACACTACAAAAAATACCCCACACTACTATAAAGGCTCTTTTCTTTCAAACTCTGAATTTTTTTTAAAGTATAACTGACATCACAGAGGTAACAAAATGTTACCTTCTTCTACCACTGAGACACTGTTGTGCTTCAGCACTACAGCAGATTTGAATTCAAGGTGCTGAATAAGGTCTGTGTAGAAATGACCTGGTTGAGCATGAACAGCCAAATCAGCTTTTCCAATACACTTCTCCTGACACTCTAACTTAAGATGTCTGAAAAGGAGTTAGTATTAGCTGAGGTAGAATCAACTCTAACAGTGACCTTGCAGCCAAACTTTTATTTGCAGACCAGCACACCCAGGGCATTTAACCTATATTCCCTTCTTCCATAAAGGGAAATGAAAAGGCCTATGAAAGCCTGGGTCTACTGACCTTTCAAGCCTTCTACAAAGCGCACCACATCCTTAGCAAGTATTTTAACAAATTCAGACACTGGATTTGTTGATCTTGTAATCATGATATACCAACAGTTCAATAACCACTGTGTATTTCAACTTCACTGTGATAAGTACAGAAACAAAAAGTTGCAGGAAGTTGTAACAGCAATTCCACTCTATGCCACAGGGTATAACCACAGAAGACAAAGTGTAGTTTGTCACAGCAGCTCAGACTTCCAAGCACCACATAAACCAACACCACCACCTGGGAATTCCAATAGGTAAGTAGGGTGGTGCAAAGAGCTTTCAGCAAGATTCATTTGGCAGTGTCAAGTTCCTGATTCAAAGTCTCCAAGTTAGAGCGAAATTTATACTGTAGACTCTGCATATTTGTCTTATTATGATGTCTCATCTCAAATTAACTTTCAATGATATTACCTTTCTCCAAGATACTTTAGAATCCTTTCTTGAACCATGCAAATTTCCAAGCCATTGCATACCCAATGAACTTTTTGACTGAATACACAATTCCTCCCCTGCCCAGTTTTCAACATTAACAGCACCAAAAAATTTATAGATAGTGTCACCAAAATAATGTTAACTTTTGAACAGAACTGTGTTCTTTTAGTACAGCCAACTGCAATCCACCTGCACTCTTCAGAATTCCTGTTCATAGGGCTTAGGAAGCTTGCTAAGTCCAGAATGAATGGCATTATCAACTCAAAATTTCTCTAGTAAGAAAGTGATATTTTAAATGAAGTTTTAAAAATTAGCTTATTTTAACTGGTGAACTTTTTAAAATGTCATCCTGAAGAGATAACTGATTACTGATGATTAGAACAATCAATACATAGAAAATACTAGCAAGGCTAAGCTTCCCTTTCCTGGATGTATACACATACCTTCTCTGCAGTCTACTGCAGTTCAATGCAACCAGTTCCTCTGCACTACCTGACTGAGGTAAGGAAATCAAAATTTGCCAAATGACACTGTAGTTTCCAACAGCCCTAAGCCAACTACCACCACAATAAACCTTCCCTAAAAACCACCATTTTTCCTTAACTGTTCTGGTTCATAAAACAGAAACAGCAAAAACTTGAGTAGGCACAGTGACTGAGGTAACAAAGAATGAGGAAAAGGGTGAAACAGCTCCTTTCAGCAGTAATCCTGGTCTAGATTAGTTTGAACTGCAGGGAAAAAAAAATCAACCATGGGCAGTCAGTTTTACAATAACTTCCATCAAGTGAGAGTTGTTTCAACCTCATCATTATTCTAATGCTTCTGGGTGAGCTTCCATGAAAAGAGCCAGCTCACACGACTAAAGAAAACAAACAAACAAAAACTTACAAATATTGATTATTTTTCCGTTTCTTTAATTACCCAAACTGGTGTACTGCAAGGCCAGAGACTATTCATCATAATGTCAGCCAGGGAACCAGGACAAAACTGCAGCTCTCCTACTAAACTGAGTTGGATTTACTCTCGGATTTTGCTTCTGTGCTTGGTTGAAGGCTCTGGGCAAAGCATTCTTGCAAATTCCTTTCTGCTCAAGGTGAGTGAGAAAAGTTAACTATGAGATACAAGAAAACTACTACTTAAAATTAAATAACCTTTTTTTTTCTTTGGGCTGTGTGGTGGGCTAGGAACTTCCCCCCCCACTACTGGAATTTACCAGAGCAGCTCAGACTGCTTGAAAGTAAGATGAAGCCACATTTACAGCAAAGCAAAATTTACAAGCATATATAGGCAAGCTATTTACAAGTATTTACAACTACATACAAGTTAGAAATAATACTGAAATCCAAACCCCCTACCGGACAAACAAATTGCCCAGAAGGAGCTCAAAGCTACCCTCTCTATCTCTCTTTCCAGACAGAGACAAGAACAACCATTCGGCAAAGCTTACTTGTTAGTGGAGAGATTAGAGAGGAGTGAAGAGGAAGCAAATAGAAGCAGCATCCCAAAAGCAAGTGGGAGCAATTATTTACATTTTGACTTTTTATTCCTTTCAGCAAACCAATGACTTATATAGACTTCACTTTTTTTTGCTTTTTTTTTTTAAACAACCAATGATCTAATTTCTCTCATTAAAATATCTCAATTAGCCTCAACCCAGCACATGCTGGCATAACAAAAAGGTACACAGTTTTGTAGACACCACCAAACACAACATTTACATAAAGGACTAACCTATCTCTTTCTTTCTTTTATGTAGTGACTGCATAATACTCACAATTGCCTATGCATATTATTTAAACTACACTTTTTTAAAAGTGTATTTCAGGGCCTCCAGAGAAGATCACTTGGCTTAGCTGTGTGCATAAGGCTAACTTCAGCCAGTTCATCACTTCTGTCCCCTATTTGTATAATCCCCTCAAGAGATAAAGAAGTAACTTCAAGTTATGCTGCAGTTACCTAAAACACTCTAATAAATGGTCCCACTGCTTCTGTACTATCTTCTTCAGGTAATTTCCTTCTAATTACAGTGTACAAACACGGTTTTGTAAGCACTAATCAGCATCCAATTTATACATTAAAAGAGAATAGTTTACCAGTCTTGTTCTCAGCCACTGATAACCATTTATGTTCTACAGAAAACATCAACTTGCATGCCCAGAGAAATGCTACTGCTTTAATCTGTCTAGAACTAATTAACCACGAAATTTCAAATTCCTGACACTTCCTTAATTCAAACTATTCAATATAATTTTTTTTTTTTTTTAGTTGAAAACCACCAAGGTGCAGTTTGGTTTAGCTCAAGCTTATCCTGTACATCTATTTTATAATTTGATTAATTTGATTAATTAGAAACAAATGTAAACTGATACAGTGACACCTTAGTGTACAAAAAGCTCAACAGAAACAATCCAAACTGCTTGCATCCATCTGAATTCTAATGAAGATTCTACATTGATTTTGAAATACAACTAATTTCTACTATATTTAGTTTTGGATTCAGCACACTATGCCACGTTAAAAAAATAAATAAATTACCACCTCTACCCAAAGCTTTGAATGGATGTTTCAACAGTGTCAAGATGGAGACAGACATTCAAGAAATAACAATTTTTTTACTCTATTGCTAATCAAGTAGCATTTGAGGCTATGAAGATTGATTCAAATCCTACTGACATTTGCTTTTGATTGCCAACTGAAGCCATGCTTTTGCCATCTCCTTATGTCATCCTAATTCACACTAAATTGTAAGTGAAGATGAGCTTTTACTTCACATCTAATTTTACTAGCACCAGGAAAAGAGAATTATAGCTTTTTTGACTCCAAATGCTCCCCCATTAGAAGACACTATCTGCTGCAAGTGGCATTCCAACACAGCCCCAGCAGACTGCAGAGAGGATGCTGGGCAGAGTTGCCCTCCAGAAGTAACCTCTGCTTCTAGGCTCAAGCAGTCAGTACAGCTGTGAGCCTCGCCTCATCTTTCACAGGCACCAACCTCTTGCCTGTGTGGAAGAATGGGTTCATTATGATTGAGGAAGAAACCAAGCACCTTTTCAAAAACATCAGAGAGTTTCCTGAGTAAGTGCTAGATTAGAAGCAAATATGTACATATTACTCTGTTACAGGGTAACATGTAACAGGGAATACAATGGGTGGTATTTTAGCATATAATGATCAAGGAACATACATATTTTTCTAATACAGTTGACTTCTGGAGCAGCTTTCATGTGAGTTTCTCAAAGACATCTCAGAAGTAACTGAAATACTCTAATACATACACATTTCTCCTACATTAGGTACCTATAACGAGTCTCAGAAAAAAGCAAATGCAAGGTGACACCTGACAGCAGTAGACTCAAAAGACAATTTATTATTCATGTGCATCACCTAAGTCAAATCTAGGAACACAGACCTATTTTTCCTTTATTTAAAATTTTCTGGTTATAAACAAGTGACGATATATGCCACAAAATCTATTTTTCATTGTGGTAACAACACATGCCAGGATACTAGTCTGCTGAACATGTAACCACAGAGCTTTCTAAAAACCACACAACTATGTTAAGAAAAGATGGGGTTTTTTTCCCTCTCCAGTATTATTTATAGAATGATACACCTATCTTAACAGGATCTCACAGACTGCGTGCTGTACTGCAGAAACTTTCCTGCAGCAATACAAATTTTAGGTTGAAAAGTACCACAGATTTATTTCATATAGGATTCTGAGAACTGCTTTCTTAGACTACTAATAAATACTTACTCATCACAAAGATTATGACATGATCCTAGTCTAAAAATTCTACACTTCGGAATCTAACCTTCTTCCACCCTATTCTTTTATCTCATTAAAAACACCTTCTCCTGTGGAAACACTTCCCTCAAAACTGTAACACTGACCTAATTCAGTAGTTACAATCTACATACACCTACACACATTCATCATTTTCTTTCTTCTCTGTGCCTTGCCTTTTTTAAGATGGATGAAATTATAATCAGAATATGAAACTGGTGGTCACAGCGCTTTGCTCATTAACACTCAAATGCACTGAAACTGAATTGCATTCAGCGATTAACGACAAACTTGTCATTAAGTTACTATTCAGTACGGCAAGAATTCTCAGTGTCTAAAAAATGCCTGATCATCAAAGATTATTTAATATAATTTATATCACACAGACAATTAATTTAGACCCCTTCTCCTAGCAAAGAAGTCAGTGTACATGGAACATCATGCTCCATCAGGTCACTGCAAAGCAATACATTTCTAAGTGATACAGTAAAAGATGGATTTTGAGCAGCTATTACTGTTATGAACTAAAAATACTTTAACTGAAAAATAGGTTACTTCAAGTAACTTTTTACATTGATCTTTCCATAGCATACATCTCACTTAAGATGTTTGACAGTGTAAGTTTCTGGAACAATGATAACATCCATGCAAAAGTATAATTCTATCTGACATAAATATCCTAAGACAAAATAGAGACAGATGTCTTGAAATATACTTCATTTCTTTCAGGGTTGCTTGTTTGTTTTTTTTTAAACCTCAAAGCTACACTACACCTACTTAATTGTATGCAACTTCACTTTGTACAAGATGCTCTTGCATCTACTATACACATGAATTTAAGCAAGCAGTAATAGGACAGGAAATGAACTTCCATAAGAAATTTTTACCAATTATTTTCAGGTGAAGGGCAAAACAGATGGACCACAACTCTCACTTTCATAAAGACAGTCTCAAAGGAGTAATCTAAATGTATTAGGATCATCGAGCACTACCCTAAGCAGCATTCTGTGCTGAAGAGACTGTAGATGAATGCTGCTGGTTTTAAGCAATGATGTTTCCTCCTCTTTGAACACCAACATGGTGTTATCTGTATTGTAGACTAACAGGTGTGACAGTCTGGATCTACTGTCTTCTGCCCATACTTTACAGCACTAGGGAACTTACATAGATGCATGGTTAAAAATCTGAAGTTCTGAGGGTATTCAAAGATTGAAAACTTAATGTGAATGAGATTTGCAGAAACAGAGTTCAAGATAAGTCTGAGAACATAGGATTTGCCCTGAATGTTAAGACAACAAAACAGACAACTTCAAAACATATTAATAACTTCTTGCTTCCACAAGTAATAATTTCCATAAAAAGCTTTAAAAATCCAAAACAACACAACAAAAACCACCAAGGAAATCCTTCACACCACTCAAAGGACTGTCTAACTTCAAGGAGACAATCAATGAGAGTCAGACCCTGAAATGGAACTGAACAGCAACAACACATGTCCTTCTCTAAAACACATTTAATTGTCAATAATTTTGGGGACTTTTAATAGTTAGATAGTATACCACTGGTTACTGAAGATATTTGATGCTTTTTCCCAGGTAATGTCAAGCTTCCAGATCACACGTGTAGTCCTGGCTACCACACAGATGTTGTTTCAAAGGCCAATTGGTTTTTGGCTCATGTGACAATAAGAACATCAGGCATACAGCACTAAGAAAGAAGAGCAGTCGATGTCTGCAGACACGATCAACAAATCATAGAATGGCTTGGGTTTGTAAGGATCTTCAAGATCATCTTGTTTCAACTCCTCTGACATGGGCTGGGTCACCTTCCAACACACAAGTTGTTGAAAGCTCTATCCAATCTCATTTAAGCTCAACATTTTTGAACTTCATGAGGTTTGTATGGGCCTATCAAGGTCCCTCCAGATGGCATCTCTTTCCTCAGGTGTTACCAACTACACCACACAGCTTGATGTCATCAGCAAGCTTGCTGAGGGTGCACTCAATCCCCACCATACACATCATAAAAGATGTTAAACAGCACCAGCCCCTGAGGCATGGCACGCATCTCAGTGGTCTCCACTTGGACATCAAGCTGTTGACTACAACTCTTTGAATGCAACCATCTATCCAATGCCTTATCCACTGAATTGTTCATTCATCAATTCCATCTAACCTAGAGACAAGGATGCTGAGCAGGACAGTGTCAGATGCAACACACAAATTTAGGTGGGTGACATTAGCTTCTCTTCCCTTATCCACCAACACTGTAAACTCTATTATAGAAGCCAACCAAATCCATCAGGCACAATTCATCCTTAGTGCTAGGACACCACAATCCCTTCAGTGAGCTGTGTTATTCCTGCCACGCTTTTCTTTTGGCCTACAGCCTGCTGTCATGCATACAGCACTGGGCAAGACCGAGCCTCTCACCTGTACAATTTCTTCACTCTCAGGAGCTCTCGGTAAGAGCTGCACTGTTTCAAATGGTACAAAACAATATTGTCAATGTATTGACATATATCTCACTGACACAGATGAGAGAATGGACATAAACTTTAGAGCTTCTGCAACTCTATTACATAAATTTCTGTTTTAAATATTTCCAAGTGATTAAGAAAATATGCTCAAGGCACTGGTAAGCAGCTAGATAAATGTGGAGTTTTTTGTTGGGAGATGAGAATTTTGATCATGACAGTAAAACAAGTCAGAATTTCCAAGAACAGACTGAAATCACATGAATAAAAAAGCACCAGTGAATGCACACACCATAGCCTAAGAAAAGCAGTTAGTAAGACACTTCTGTTTGGGAGATGCTAATATCTCCTTTTTAAATTGCTTACATGTTCTGAATTATGACTTTCACTTACACAGCCTTTTTCTTGAACTCACAATGAACATAATAATAAAAGGGCAAGACTTCCTTCACTAGTGCTACAAGAAACAACCCCAAAATTAAATTTAAAAAAAGCCAAACAACAGACCTAAGAACTTTATTCATTACATTTGTTTCAGACACTCAGATTCAATCTTATACTGCTAAGTAAAACAATGCTATGCCTTTTTCTGTTTGTTGCACTTTATTTGTACAGAAGCCTGCCCTTCTGCAACACCAAAAATGTGTTGGGTTTCTTTGACCATGAGGCAACCTTTACTGCACCTGGTCTGCTAGACTAAGGCAGAGTCCAACTATCGAAAAAGGGCAAAAGAATTATAAATTTGAGGGAGGAAGGGGATGGAATCAGGCTCTTCACAAAGAAAGCTGAGGGTGGTAAGCCAGTATCAGGGGTGAAGTCAGTATCCCAGCTGACGTGCATGTACACTAATGCACGCAGGATGGGCAATAAGCAGGGCGAGCTGGAAGCCTTGGTACAACAGAAGGCTACAATGTAGTAGCCATCACAGAAACATGGTGGAAAACATCACAGGACTGAAGCACTACAGTGAATGGATACAGGCTTTTCAGGAGAGACAGGAGAGGAAGAAGGGGTGGCCGTGGATGTTAGGGAAGCCCTTGATGCCATGGAGCTTGTGACTAATGATGAGCAGGTTGAATGCCTATGGGTAAAAATCAGGGGGCAGACCAATTAAGATTGATATATTGGTTGGAGTCTGTTACAGGCCACACAACCAGGAGGAGGTGGATGTGTTATCCTATAAACAACTGCATGATGTTTCAGGACTGCCAGCCCTTGTTCTTGCAGGCGACTTTAACCTGCAGGATATTTGCCGAGAACTCAACAAAGCAGAGAGGTGGTAGTCTAGGTTTTTAGAGAGCACAGAGGATAGCTTCTTGACACAGCTGGTGTGCCAGCCCACCAGGGGTGAGGCTCTATTCGACCTGCTGTTCATAAACAGAGAAGGGCTGGTGGGAGATGTGGTGGTCGGAGGCTACCTGGGGTGCAGTGACCACAAAATAATAAAGTTTTCAATATGCAGTGAAGCTAAGAGGGGCATAAACAAAACACGCCCCCTAGACTTCCAGAGGGCAGACTTTGGCTTATTCAAAGAACTAACCAGACAGGTATTTTAAGAAAAAGCCCTTAAAAACAAAACAAAAGGGTCCAGGAAGGTTGGACCTACTTCAAGAAAGAAATCTTGAAAGCACAGGAACAGGCCGTGCCGATGCACCAAAAGCAGAGCCACTGGGGAAGATGACCAACCTGCATGGGTGAGGGACTTGTTCAGGAATTAAGGGGAAAAAAGAGGGCTATCACCTTCGGAAAGAGGGCATGGTTACTCAGGAAAAATTGAAGGATGTTGCCAAGTCATGTAGGAAGGAAATTAGAGAGGCCAGCCAAAGCCCAGTTAGAACTTAGACTGTCCACTGCTGTGAACAATAACAAGGAATCTCTTCATAAATATGTTAATGACAAAAAGAGGTGCAAGGATGACCTCTACTCTTTATTGGACAAGGAGGGGAATGTAGTGACTAGAGATAAGGAAAAGGCAGGTGCTTAATACCTTCTTTGCCTCAATTTTCAATAGTAAGGCAGGTTGTAGGACAGCTGGCCTCTTGAGCTGGTAGGTGGGGTCAGGGAGCAGAACAGTCCCCCTGTAATCCAGAAGGAAGCAGTTACAGACTTGTTGACCCTCTTGGATCCTCACACATCTACGGGCCTAGACGGGATCCATCCTAAGGTGCTGAGAGAGCTGGCAGATGAGCTGGTTAAGCTGCTTTCCATCATTTATTAACAGTACTGGCTCACTGGAGAGGTCCCTGAAGACTGGAAGCTTGCCAATGTGGTGCCCATCCAAAAGAAGGGTGAGAAGAAGGAACCAGGAAATTACAGACCTGTCAGCCTGACCACAGTGCCAAGTGGGATAATGGAACAGATCATCCTGAGTGCAATCACAGGGCACCCACAGGATGGCCAGGGGATCAGACCCAGCCAGCACAGATTCAGGAGGGGCAGGTTCTGCTTGACCTTTTTTTATGACCAGGTGACCACCTGGTGGACATGAGGAAGGCTGTGGATGTAGTTTGCTTGGATTTCAGCAAGGCCTTTAACACTGTCTGCCATGGCAAACTACTGGTCAAGCTGGCAGCCCGTGGCTTGGACAGGGGCCCTCTGTGCTAGGCTAAGAACTGCCTGGATGGCTGGGCCCAGAGAGTGGTGGTGAATGGTGTCACATCCAGTTGGTGGCCAGGCACTAGTGGTGTGCTCCAGGGATCAGTGCTGGGGACAGTTCTACTTAATATCTTCATTGATGATATGGATGAGGGGATTCAGTCCACCATTAGTGAGTTTGCAGACAACACTGAGTTGGAAGCATGTGCCCATCTGTTAGAGGGTAGGAAAGCTCTGCAGAGGGACCTGGACAGGCTGGACAGATGGGCGCAGTTCAGTGCCATGAGTAGTAACAAGTCCAACTGCCAGGTTCTGCACTTTAGCCACAACAACCCCACACAGTGCTACAGGCCCCAAGCCTGTACTGGGGTATTGGTACCCCTGAGCGTATTGGTCGACAGGCAACTGAACATGAGCCAGCAGTGTGCCAAATAGCATCCTAGCCTGTATCAGGAATAGTCTGACCAGCAGGACCAGGGTGGTCATTCTGCCCCTGCACTCAGCACTGGTTAAGATGCATCTTGAGTACTGTGTCCAGTTCTGGGCCACTAAATCTAAGAAAGATGTTGAGGTGCTTGAATGTGTCCAAAGAAGGGCAACAAGGTTGGTGAAGAGGCTGGAGCACAGCCCTGTAAGGAGAGGCTGAAGGAGCTAGGGTTGTTCAGCCTGGAAAAGAGGAGGTTCAGGGGAGACTTCAATGCTGTCTGCAACTGCCTGAAAGGAGTTTGTAGCCAGGTGAGGGTTGGTCTCTTCTCCCAGGCATTCAGTAACAGAACAAAGAGGATAGAGTCTCAAACTGCACCAGGTTTAGGCTGGACATTAGGAAGAAATTCTACACAGAAAGAGTGATTGATGTTGGAATGGGCTACCCAGGAGTCACCATCCCTGGAGATGTTTAAGAGGAGGCTGGATGAGGCACTCAGTGCCATGGTTTAGAAGGGTTAGGTGATAGGTTTGACTCGATGATCTCAGAAGTCTTTTCCAACCTGGTTACTTCTGTGATTGTGTGTTCCTGATAATAGAGCCCATTAAGAATGAGCTGATATTGTGAGTCCAAGAGCAAACTCAGTCCTTTACAGGCAGTAGCAGAATATTATAAACAAGGACAAAACATGATTTAATGCTCACATTTAAATAATGCTGTAGATTACAAGGAAAGCATGCATTGTATCAATGTGGTTCATACTCCATTGTCTATGGAGTCATTATTATTATATCATGCCTACTTACTACTACTTCAAGAAAATAGTACATCTAAAGTTTGCACCAAAGATTGATTAAATGCTCTTGGTTCATTATTTCTGGTTATTAAATCTGTAGTTTGGTCCTGGCCATACCAAATATTTCAAGCTGTTCATTCAATTTTAAAATGGATGCAATAGTTAGAGCTCTCCAAGTTATATAGCAAAGTTCACTGTCTAGAAAGCTTTAAGAACTTACCCTGTTTGTTCCATAAAAAGCATTAAGCCAAGTGCTAGCAAGTGCAAAATATTACACCATTAGACTTTTTTCTTACTCAAAGGCTTTTCTCAGGCATTAAGTTTTCAAAGCAAAGCAATAGGGAAGAGGAAATGTTAAAAATTTTCTGAGCACTGAGGTATCAATGGCTTCCTGCTAGTTGCTGAAGCACACTACAAAAAGAGAATGAAAAGCCTTGTGAATATACAGAAAGGAATAATAAGGTCCAAAAGAGAAAACAGACCAGACACTTAAGTTTACACCATAGCACTCATCTCTGTGTTTTCTCTGTGTGAGGATACACACAACACAACCTACAACTCCTGCCAATTAATGTTCTTCATAAAAGCAGGCAGACATAAACTGTATTTCTGTACTGGCATTGAAAGTTTTCTTTTTTAGTAGTTATAATAATATCTATCAGTGGCACAGATAGCAACAACATCAGTTTCCTACCAAAATGAGTCTTTAAAGTTGTTTCAGGAGAACATGCATGCTTGTATGCCAATACAGGTAGAAGACATCTCATTTTTCTTGCACTTCGTTTTGAATAAACATGCTACTATGTACTAATAAAACAGAACAATGCTTCCCAACATACTTTTTTCATCCAATTCACTGAATGCATGGTCTCCCCATTTATTCTTAATTGATTATTTTTTAGCTTATATGTAATTCCTAGTACACATTAAAATTAACACATTTAGAATTCCCTGGCAACGACCACATGCCTTATTAAACGTTAAACATCGCCGCTTCTGCTGTGATACTAAATAATATTTCTGCTCTGAATCTAAACATAAAAGATGCATCTATGTCATAACAAAAAAAAAAAATCAAATTTCCATTATTTATAATGTAGTATCTTAAAACAGCTTATACCAAATATTTCAAAATCAGGGAAATCCAGATAAGCTGGACTCAAGACAATATGATCAAGAATCCAGAGAAATATACAGACATATCCTCAACTAGATCTTGTAAAAAGAATATAGTCCAAAGTAACACAGAAATGAAGGGAGGAAGAGGGGGAGGAATGGAGAGAAGCAATCAAGCTACCACCTCCATACATAAACCTATTTAATGAAACTCAAGAGCCGCTAATGCAACTTTCTACAGTCTAATAAATAAGATGTATTTAATACTTTACCATAAATGTGAGAGATCTTAAGAGACCACCTGAATTTCTGTACTGTGTTTTAACATTATTTTTTTTCCAATTAGATGCAAGCAAAGCAGGATTAAAAATAAAACAAAACCAAACAACTATACTAATGGAGCGATTTAAATTTTAATGAACAGGGACAACATTTGTGGCCAAACTCTCTATGTACCAATTCTCAATCCCACACTATTCGATTATTATCAGTAAGATTAAAAAACAAATAAACAAAAAAAACTAAACCCCACACAACAAAATCCCTCCACAAAACCTAAATAATTTTGCACATGACTCAGAAACTAACATTCTCTTTATTTATCACCCTGTATCAGAGTAATCTGGATCAACTCTAAGCTTAGCACAATAAAATGTACCCTAACACAGCAAAAATGTCAGGTGGCTCACTCAGGAAAAAAAAAAAAATATACAGAAACTGTGTATACCTTGGGAAACATGACCAGAAGTGTGATTATTCTAAACAAGCAATTGAATGTGAATATCACAACTCCATGTTTGTAGCAAGAATAAATCTCAGGACTACTGTCCTTTTAGTAGATCCACATTAATTTTGCTCACAGAAGTGATAAGAAACTTATGAATTACATCCTCTAAAATCTAGGAAAAAAAGTAGCAACAACAATACTCTCCACATTGATTAGCTGCTCCAATAGGATGAGAGGGCAACATGCTGAATCAAATATCTGAACCCATTACTAGACTGGCCACAAGGCAGAACACCAGACATCATTCACTTCTGAGGCAGTGTAGTAGTTCTAGGGTTTCCAACTGCTCTTATGCCCTTGCAATAAGGGATTGTGAAGACCTGCCTTTTCCCTATAATTTTTGAGAACAGGTACACAATTTTCTATCCATGGCATAATATTTCCTTTTCAGTTCTGAAGCCCAAAAAGTTATAAACATAGTAAGAGACTATTTCATGCCAAAGTTTTGTAAGCTGTACACTTTAAGAACAAAACCAATATATATATAATATGCTTTGCAAATCTTTGGCTAGTCACACAAGGAAAACTAACAGACAGATAAAACCAGCTGACACCACTACTAACTATATATAGCTACAATTCCAATTAACGTCCACACATAGAAACCATCTTTAAACAAAACTTCTAAAGCATAAATTACAAAAAAATATATATTCAGTAACACTGTTCTTCATATCAAGTAAGAAGGGAGGATGCTGAATGCATTCCCACAACACTGGTTAACAACAAAGCAGTATTTCTATCCATTGCATTTCTCCCTCCAAAAGGGTTTAGGAATAGTATCCTCTAATGTATAAGGAACCAAGTACCACACACGACATTATTAGGGGTTTGTGTTGGAAATTTAAGCAGACATTAGATATAAAACAGACAAAATACGGAACTGAATGAGAAGGTTTAGGTTAGTAAGTTTGAAAAAAAGAAAGCAGTAACAGTAGGGTATAAAAAAAACCCTACTACTAGCTAAGCACAGGAAAGAATATCTTTAAGTCTTCAGCATTAAAAAACAAAACAAAAAACCACTTCAGCAAAAGGCTCTTAAAAGGAGTTTGATCATGCAAGAGAGTAGTAAAGACCACTTCTAACAAAGTCCAGTTTTCTTAAAAGCAAGAACTCGTCAAGAAAGTCAATTTGTATAACTCAAGAAGCATACTAGCCTCTACATGTGATGTTAAAGCATTAAACAAATCAAATTTGCTTCTGTTAACATGTAACCTCTTACATGACCCCCATTAAAGCAAGAAAATGGTCTACTACATTTATGGGTCTGTGTTGACCAGTGCCCATTTTAATTTACTTAGCACTTTGAAAATCAGGCCAAAAATTTTGTTTGCATAAATTTGCCAATCTCACTTCTGCTTCATCTTTGTGAGAAAAATGTCACCAATATTACACTTTGCAGCTTAAACCTGATTCTCCTTGTGTTTGGATACTGCATCATTTCACAGCAAGAATGGAGTTAATTTTGCTCAGATATGTCCAAAAAATTCTAAAACATGTACGTTTGGGTTGACAAAAATAAATGAATGTTCATGTAACCATGCCTGTTTTCCCTCCAAACTGCAAACTCCAGTTTCTTAACCACCACAAAAGCTACTCCATCTCTAGGAATGGATATCCTTTATTTTTTTAATGATCAAATCCTTGGACTTCTAACATTGTAAAATATTTGGGCTTTGTATCTGCTATTATGAGCGTAGCAGTGAAACCAATGATATGTATCTGGAACTTCAGTCCCGCAAATTAGGTAGGAAGTAAATTTTTATTGTTATTTTAGGTTGTAATACATGAATAGAGAAATTATTTGCTCTAAATTTTGATCTCTAGTTAACCTTAGGATATGAATATGAATTTTGTAAATTCCAAAAAGCATCCACAACACATCTCACTTCTGTTTGGGAGACAGGTTCAAACCCTCAATAATTATTAAGAACCTTTATCCTCTATCTCTGCTATTCTTTGAAACATTCTTGGAAGTTGTATACCTCGTTTGCTGAAGGGCTCACAAAGAAATCTTACATTTTTTTGGCAACATTTTGTAGGCAGGATTTGGTGAAGCTGAAACTAGGAAGTATCCACTTCCTCCTCTAATGAAGAGAATAGAATACTTAAGAAAATAATCATTTTTCAGCTGTAAGGTACCTACAATGATCATCTAGTTCAACTAGTTGAAGACTACAGATTAACTAACTATAGACAAAAATCTCAAAACTGAATGGAAGTGTTTAAATCAACAGTTTAAACTGAAAGGAAGTGTTTCTTTTAATCTGCAAGGCCAGAGCAATGTCACACTATTTACAACCTAAATTCTTCCTGGGGAACAGAGCAAAAACTGGAAGTAACACTTCAGTGTTCCATTCTTAGAGGAGCCTGTCAAACTGTACAAATGTCCAAACCATCATTTCCCATGTTCAGGCACATCCCTAGCCTTGGTTTTCCCCTGAGCTACAGAAATAAATAGCAGCAGCTGTTATTTCTGATGAGGTTTACACATTCTACTAGGCTACTGATAGGTGCTGAATGGCTTTTACTACCATCAGTTTTTCTCAACAATTTGAAGGGAAGCATAATGGCATCTTCCAGGTTCATTCCACCTGTGGCTTTAAAACGTTAATTTATTTTCTGTACACCACACTTAAGGCTGCGCAAAACTCAGCCCTATAAACAATTCAAATGTTGTCTAAAGCCATTCAAATAATGAATTGCAGATATTAGTAGTATGCTGTATCTGTACTTTACTCCTGTGCTATTCTTTGTCAAATCATGCTTACACACAGCACTTGACATACCACTACAGCGTGCAGTACCCCATGCCACAACCTCAATTACACCATAAAGCTTATTTTAGAGAAGTGAAATTTGAAGTTAACTTACAAAAAACAGGCTAACCCCTTCTGGTTCCCTTCATGTTTCCTATGGGGAATTCAAGAATGTCTCAAAACTACTACTCCTATTATTATCATCTCCTAAAATCCTGTGACATTAACGCACTATAAACTTTCCCTCAAAGCACACACAAATTAATACAACTTACTGCTTGGTTAACTGCAAATAATTAAAGCATAGTACAGTACCCAAGCCAGATATTAAGCTGAAAGTGTTTTACATTACTGAATCATAACAAAATTACCTTTGTGAAATACCTACCTTGAAATGCTTTACATTCAAATAGTATAAATATTCCCATTGCTACAGTAGCTTTAATTTAACTTTTTTCAAAACTCTGCATTTATGTAATCTTCAATCAGAAAGCACGAACTAAGAACAGGAATTCAAGCACTACCATCCTCAACAACCACAATTTGAAATGTTTCAAGCACAGAAGAAATTCTTATCAGCATTAAAATTCATCTTCCTAACTGCTCAAACTCAGCCAAACTTCCAACTATTTTTTAATGTTACCAACTGCCTAACTCAACCTGCAGATTCATGTACAGTTGCAAGCTAGCTAACTGCAAGTGAACATTTTGCCATTTCCTGCTGCCTTACAACCATTTCAGTCAGAAGATACTTCCTCTGAAAAACCCGTGCTTGCACAAGCTCACTAGAGGTGTTAGAACCTGAAAGCTATTTTTTAAAAAAAAGAGCCTCTGCCTTAAATGTGCTTCATTGCAAATAAACTCATACAAGCTACCTCTCTAAGGAGACAACTTTCAAGAAATCCCTGACTACAACCTATGGGCCACAAGAAACTTGCATAACTCCCCGTAAAAATCCTGGCCTCTCTGCAGGGAAGTCGGAAGTGATAACTGGAACAGCAGTTTTGTCTTCTGTCTCAATGCTCCTTCTGTCAACACAATGAAGGATGCTTTTTGATATAAATGAAAAAAGGTAAATAATAGCAGAGAAAGGTGAATATGAACAAGAAGCTCCAAGAAGGTGCACTAAAAACAATCAACTAAGACATCCTAAGAACTGAAGGTTTAAAAACTGTTGCAGCTGTCTGAAAACCAGAAACTCATTAAGAAACACAAACTACTACCAGAAAAAAAAAAGTCCAAAACACACATTACTACTAATCCCCCTGCCCTGTTTAATTGCTAAATCATGGAAACCTCCCCGCTAATGAGCTCCTCCCTTCAGTACAAAAATTACACTATAAAGACACCAATTTTCAACTGAATCCATCAAGAGAGATAAGAGGAATGTTTCAAGTGTTTTTAGGGACAGTGCTTGGACTAGCATAAAGTGACAGAAACAGAACACTCATTAGACAGTTTTGCCATCACAGTGTGTATGTCAATCTTTCGTGCTTCCATTGCTGTCACCTCACTAAACAACTGCAATCTTATTCCCTAGTAAGAGTACCACAGTCTAATAAATTTCAGAAGTTCCATTTTGTTTCTCCACATGGACAAGCTACAGATGAAAGTACAACTTCACAGTCTGTTTGAAGTCAGGTAAGTCTCCCCTGCTACAGGAATAGAAGGAAGGCAACCTTGCTCACTTTCATCCTGACCACCTTCTCATCACTTGCATCACCACATACTAAGCCAAATCAAGAAGTCAACCTGGCTGAAATGGAACTAGGAGAAAGGAGTTAAAATTCTTTCCATTTTCAGCTGTATCATGTGCTTTTTGAATGTTAACAATGGCACAAGAAACAGGAAGAGTATGTAATCATGGATAGAATCAACTCTTAGCATCAGTGCAAATCTATCATGAAATGCACCTTGAAAGAGGAGGAAGAATCAAGGAAAAAGAATGAGTAATTATAGTTAGTACATATTTAGCAATGAAGGCTCACATACATTAAAGCAGGGATGAGTCCTGACAACACAGGAATGTCATAAACAGCAATTTTTTTCATAAGAATAAATGGATATCACAGGAAGATCCACATAAAGAAAACTCTTTAGTATATGATAAATGATACAAACAGAAGAAGTTCCATCATGAAAGAAATACTAAATAGCCAGAGCAAATAAGGCTAAGTACAAGAGGTCTACACAGGTGAAGGCAAAAAATTGTCTTCACTGGAAACTAGGGGGAATCTTCAACAGATTATGGTGAGTCAGAAAGATCAATTTGGCACTAACATTTCAAATAATCTGACCACAAGTACAAAAAACAGTGACAAAACTACAGCAGGTAACACAGATGATGTAAAACACAGAAGCTGGCAAAACTTTTATTTCTGCTGACAAAAAAAGAAGCCAGAGTTATGAAACTGCAAACAAAACTGCACAATTCAAATATTATCTGGAAATTCAGGTCAAAAATACCCCTGTAATTAGAGATGACAGAGTATGAGTAACCGAGTACAATAGCTGTATTCACCATGACAGTCAGTATCTTCCTACTTTTTAGCAAAATAAATTTTCACATAACAAAATTTTGTGTCTATGTTAGAGACACAGACAGACAGAACATGCTCTCTAAATTTATCAAAGGCTCAATTTGTCATTTTTCTCCTACGTAATTTGGGATTCTCAGAGTAATCTGTTTGCCAAAGTAATCTCATTTCCATCAAATTAAAGTTTGTTTCCATCAAACTAAGTCCCCAGGGTAAACAGTAATCGACTGAGGCACCAAGAAGAAAAATTGTCCATACCTTATTTGTTGCAAAAGTTAAGTAATGTTTCACAAGAAAAGAAACAGAACTGCAGGAGTCAAAGGGAAATCTCTGGGTTATAAGTTAGCTACATAAAACCCCTGAGAGTTAATTTTGTCTGTCTCTTGTTCATACACACTGATGAAGAAATCACAAATACTTCAGATTTATCCTTTCATCCTTCTATCATTTTTCTGGGCATTGAGATAAAGGCAAATCTGAAGAAGAGGTAACCCAACAAGCAACTTCAGCCACCATAAGCTGTGTAACACCTGAATGTGTTATGGCAGGAGGTACTTCTGAAGTTTACAGCCTCTGTGCCTCAATTCTTCATCAACAAACCAAAACCCAGTGCAAGCTTTTAATTTACTGAGTTATGTGAGAAATAATACATTAATGTCTGGAAAACATACAGGCTGAGAATGAAAAGCACCTCCCAAGTTTATTAACGGAGTAATAAATCTACTCAGTATAGGACTTACACTGATGTAACACATGCATTTACAGAGTGAATTTCAAAGACAATATAGTGAATGACAATTTGTCTCCCAGACTGAGTCAAGGATCCAATGGGAGGTAGAGTTCATCATTAAAAAAAAATCCATTGGCTTAATGACATATTATTCTCCTATTTCCCCATTTTCCACTCCTACATAAATTTAGATCAATCTTCTCAAATTACCCATGTGAAAACATACCCCTTAAAAAGGTGAAATGCTTAAACAGAGCACAACTTGGGCAATTTTTCTAAGGCTTAATGCATCATTTGCTTTTCACTGCACACAATTTTTAAAGTAACATCACTGAGCCATATGATAGTTCACCTGAAAAATAACTAATGAAAGCATTTTTTAAAAATAAAAGTTTTAATTCAGCTGATTACTCCATTCTGAAATACTGCAAGCTACAAGTCCCGATGAAGTAATAAGTACCATAGCTGGGGGAAAAAGTGATACTCTTATACAAATTCCATTTATGTTTTAACTTTGGCCAGGTGGCAGAAATCAAACTTTTTACTCACACTTATGAAGCACCTGAGCAGAATTGTAATTCAATCAATCTCATTTATAAATTCAACAAAACAAAACCTCACTATATGCACCCTGCGACAACCTGTTGTCTGTAAAGAAAACATTATGTTCCCAGCAAGAAAGTCTCCCCAAATTAGACACCTAACCTCACCAGTTTTAGTGAAACGAAATACCAGCCACCCAGAAGCATGAAGGAAAAAAGTCCAAAAGAACACGTCCACTAAAACGATTATTCCAAATTCATAACTAATATTTTCAAGGAAAAGTGGCATAGGAAAACAAGCAAATCCCAAACAGAATTAATTAAACAGGAGCTATTCAGGATGGAAAAGAATAAAGGTTAATGCACAGACACTTAGATTTTATCAGATCAACCAAATCTCATCATAGCATTTATTTAAAGCAGAGTTAACAGCAGACTTGCCTGCTTAGTTCACTTAAGTAGGCAAGTGAAGTACACAAATGTAAACAAAACATCCTCATTTCTTAAGAGAAAAACATCTCAAAAAATATTTTCAGCGCTTCTGAAAGGAGCAAACTTTTTGTACATACTGCATCAGTCTACAGAAATATCCCTCAAAATATTTGTAATTTCCCTAGATGAAAAAAAACAACAAAACATTGCAGCTGAACTGTTGAAACGTCAATGCAGTTAGGGCTTCTCCCAACCCCTGCCCTCCCATTTCTGTCATGGAAGTTTTGGAGGAAATAAAAACCCAAACAACGTAGTCATCAAATATGCTAGAGAATCTGACTGCTAAAGAGATAGGGAATGAAGAATTCCAGTGGACAGCAACCATGCAGAAGCTAAATTGCATACAATAATAAACTCATATTTAAAGTAAAATTTACTGTTAGAATAATCAAAAGAACTGAAGGGATAGCCTTCACAATGTGAACTACTACTGTTTATCTTATTTTCAGACACACGAACCACAGTGGCTCATCAACACTGAAAATCTCTCAAACTGTATTTTAGGCATAATATAGTATAAATACACACTTGAAAGCGTGAAGTAGCTCTTAAGGGAGAGATTTTGACCCTCTCCTCTCAACTCTTGGTTCATTCTACCGGTCTGCATAATACATATAACCCGTACAATATCTTGATCTTCCTGGGTGATATATATAAGCAAGCAGCACACCAAGTATTGAGTACAATTTCAACTTTAGAAAAATATGACCTTCTGACATACCAGTTAAACATCGATCAACACAGTGCATTTGAATCATAGATCAAATTCTCATTTTGGCCACTACCTGCCAACAAGAAAACTGAATCAACATGTTGGTCACTCGCTACACTTATCCAGATGCCTCCAGGCACCGCATCCAGAGCTGCTACTGATTCTGAAAGTAGTATGAAGAAAAAAGAAAAATTCATGACAGGATGCATTAAGAAACTTTCCTTCATCTGGTCAAAAACCTTAGGATGATATGGATAATGAAAAACTTCAGTCATACACCTGCTAACCAGAGGATGTCACTGATCACATGGGGCTTTTTCCCATGCTTGAAGACACATTAGTCAACAGCAAAGCTTCACTGCCTCCATGCCAACCGCATCTATTGCCATTAAGGACAATGAAGTTTTTTATTTCATTTTAAAGCTTTTCATTTTATGAAAAAAAAACCAAAACCCCATAAAACATAGAAGGAAAAGGAAATAAACTAATAAACTAATAGCTTCTCAAACACCATAAGGAGAACTCACTTTGCAAGTTACATCTTCACTAGACATGTTACAAAATGTCAACCATAGCAATTTGGTTAAACTGCTACAAGAAGAAGAACAGTAAGAATTTTCAGGCAATCTTGTCAAATTACCAGAACTATCATGAAGAAACTCCAACATATCATCAAGAGGGTTATAAAGCACTTCGGAAATCTGACATTACCTAGAGAAAACCGTGATGACATCATCTTAAAAAAGTCTCATTGCACGTGTGTGTACATACAGAGTTATAAGCAGTCACAAAAAGCACCCAGGATTTTAAGGTACCACAGTGACTACTAAATCACTGCTGAAAGGCACGTGGAGCACCATGTAGAACTGGAGCCTGAAACTGTAGAACAAGGCACTGGAGCTTCCACCTTCAAGTACCACAGAATTTATGTAACAATTTAAAAAAAAAAAAAAAAGGGAAATTTAGACCTACCTTTCTTATTTAACTTTCAAATTGATGGACTTATTCCGTTGAAACTTATTCAAATACACACTGAAGTACTTCATTGCCAAGACAGCAGAAAATCTAAGCACCCAAAGATGCAAGGCTCATCTATGGATGTAGCAGTGTAATTTAGAAAACATTCTCATCTCATATTAGAAAAGAGACTTTTCTTTCCGCGACCATTAATTTTCACTTCTGGAAAAGAAGACTGAAGTTCCACCCACAGCCAATAAATACAGGCCTGCCCACATCACAGTGCTAGCAAGGACACTCCCCTCCTACCATAAAAGCCTGTCTGATAACAGAAACATCCTACCTGGCACACGCAGCTGCTGGGTTTTTTTTTCCTTTACTGAACACATTTCTAAACAATCTTTTTTCCTCTTTCACTCTTGCAGAACGTAACAGCAAAGACCACTGTGAGACAAAACACACCTTTTCATCTCCCCACATCCAGTCCCACTGAAGTCAGAGAAAAGGTTAAGCATAAGGATGGAAGCCTATGGAATTAATAATTTAGATTTTTGTGTCATTCCATGTTGCCATTTGGCTGTTACGAGAAGTGTTACTTGCTTTAAACAAAGGCTCTTTTAAAGACAAGTTTCTATTACTTGAATTTTGAAGAACTTATTTTAACAACATTTCAAACAAAAAACCTAGAAAAGTCTTTTAAAGTACATAGTAGAGAGAAGGACATAAGCATATTTGTGTCTTGCCTTCAACATACTCTAGAATCTCAGGAAATTGGGGAAAAAAGTTTCTTCTGTGAGTTATCCATTTGGATGTACATCTTTAAGGAATAATGCAATGTGGAATTCACCTTTTTTGAGTGAATTCATGGCTAAACACTGACTACCAAACAGTATGATTTGCCAAGATGTCCATGAAAACATCTGTATGCAAGAAAATGACATTCTTCCATTGGCAGTTACATGTGCGAGGAAAACTAAATCACAAAGCAGAGTTCCGTGCTTTTCTTGCAAGCAGATTGAGGACACTACAAATACAAGCTTCCCACACTAACATTCCTGACAAAGTCTTCATTTTAACAAAAAGAAAAAAAAAACACCAACCAAAACAACCAAACAAAAGAAAAAGTTTAAAATACTACCACTTGAAAGATGACAGCTTTTTAAAACTAAAATAGAGTACAACAGAATAGAGTAGAATAGAGTGGAATTGAATGGAGAATAGAATAAACCAGATCCAATGGACCTCTTTAGAAGTGTACTAATACAGAGAAGTTAACCAAAAGCAAGTAACATTTCTCACAGTTAATACTAATTAATCCTTGAAGAAAACCATGCATCAGTAACGTGAGCAAGGAGATAGCAAGCCTGTGAACATACACATATCCAAACTGTTTTATTACCTGCATTTTTTTAAATTTGAAAGCACATCAACAGCAGGCAACCAGAAAACATTCTGATCAAGCAGATTGAACTCAATTCCCAAATAAAAATGAGTAATAGCTTCTTATAAAGTGAAACAAGCACCAGAAATTTCTCAACAGAAAGATGCACTTTTAAAGTCCCTTAAGGGGAAAGAAAAAAAAAAGGAAGCAAAATGATTTTACACTAAGTTACAATTCCCTACCTTAAGAGCTTATTTACTCCCCTGCTCTCCTCCATTGTGGGGAAAGTTATTAACAGTTCTCCTGTAATCTTACCAACTCTCAGTATTTTAAGTTATTTTACCAAATCAGATCTACAGAAAGTGCTCAAAGTACCAATGGGTTCACGTGGACACTGTAATGTCTGAGAACTGCAGTAACTGACACTGAGCATGCAGAGTCATGATAGAACACCTTTCCACCACTATCTGTTCATGAGTCTAAACAAAATCCAAGTCAAAACATGGTTGTATTATGAAATGCAGAGACTAGTTCAAGCCAGTTGGAAGAGATCTTAAAGATCATCCAGTCCAACTTATCACCTAGCCCTATCCAATGGCACGGAGTGCTCCATCCAGTCCTTTCTTAAACACCTCCAGGGACGGTGACTCCACTACCTCCCTGGGCAGCCCATTCCAACGGCAAATCACTCTCTGTGAAGAGCTTTCTCCTAATATCGAGCCTATACCTCCTCCGGCACAACTTCAGATTGTGTCCCCCAGTTCTGTTGCTGGTTGCCTGAGAGAAAAGACCAACCCCCCAACTGGCTACAACCTTCCTTTAGGTAGTTGTAGACAGTAATGAGGTCACCCCTGAGCCTCCTCCTCTCCAGGCTAAACAACCCCAGCTCCCTCAGCCTCTCCTCATAGGGCTGAGCTCCAGGCCCTTCTCTGGACACGTTCCAGTACCTCAACATATGTCTCTTGAATTGAGGGACCCAGAACTGGACACAGTACTCAAGGTGTGGCCTGTTAAACCTTTTAACCGTATTCTAAAATCCCGCTACAACCTTAAGCACAACACAAACGGCAAATACAATGTAACTGTTTTAGAAAGACACCTCATTACGAAATGAATTTGTTACAGCACTTCGAGAACTTTAAGATGTTCTTACATTAATAAGAGAAAATCCAGCTATTGCATATGAAAAATGCCACTAACTTTTACAACATGAATGCAGAGTAGCTCAAACTTTCCATGTAGAAAAATTCAAATCTTACTGCATGTGAGCATGTATTTGTAAGACCTTCTTTCCAGCCCTTACCTCTGCTTTGGAAAAACTTTATCTACAATTCTGCAATACAAAGTTTTACCAAACTATTCCTCCTAAACACAACCAACTGCTTGGCAAGACAGTTAAGTATCTGACACAAATCATTACTGGATATTTCAGAATAACAACATCTTACAAAAAATGGAATGAAATAAAGATTGTGGTGATATTCTACACTGACCATAAACAGCAGGTATGGCAGTATAGCTTAATTTTTACTTGTTTTTGTCACTACGTTTCTCTCAAGGAGACAGTATATAACAAAGCCTTTGTGTAAAAAAAAAAAAAAAAAAAAAAAAAAAAGAGTGTATTTTATAAGACAAACATTGTGTATGATGGCTACATTAACAGTACACAGCACTGCTAACTTAAAAAAAACTCTACAACAGAAGAAAGACATTATCAATCTGTGTTCCAAAACATATTCTCAAGCACAGCTTTACTGTTCTGAACTGTGATTTTAAACAAGGGAGATATGGATAATAAAGCTGGATGCTGCTACCCTGGGTTTCAAGAGCAGATACACTGATGTTCTAAGAAAAACTTAAGATATCTGAACAAAAGAAACCATGTCCACATGTTTGCATTAACCTACTAACGTTCACATCCAGGAAACAATTTTCTGAAGGACACATGTACAGCTTTTCAAGTGAACAGAAAACTCAGCAAAGTTTCTTTTATCTTCAAACAACTTTGCACCAGTCTCTGCAAGTACTGGATAGCACAACTTCTGGTTCAATTGCATGTTTGAGATTAAAAAAAAAACAAACTTCTAAAAGATTTTGTGATTTTGCAGGATTTGGCTTCTTCTCTTTGTTTTTTAATATCTGAATCATGTTTTAAGTGAAAGTAAGGGGCACTTCTGATTCATTTACTTCACAAATGAAGCTACTCTGTTCAGGATGTTTTCAGAGTATACCTACAGGTTTTAGATCTTTTAGAATACAGAAAAGCAGTATCTCTGGGGGGAAATAAATAAATACACTCGGAGTACCATGCAGCACAAAAGTGCCTGCCATTCAAATACCTGAAATGTGTTCTCAACTTCTTTCTAAACCAGAGCAGGAAGGTCAGAAATATTTCTCACTGAACTTAACATATTCCCAATACACATTTGACAGAAACACAACTTCAAAGACATTAACTTATTTGTTCAAACTAATAAAAACTGAATTCCTATCTATTTTTATCCAAAGTTGTATTCATACTGAAAAGTCCTCAACTACTTTCAAATTCAAATGTATGATACTTTGGAACATAGGTGTTAGAGGCACTTCTGCTTTCTAAAGTCTATTTAATTTTGCTGAATAGACACTAATCCTCTACTTTGTTTATCCTGAGTCTTGCTTGTAAAAATTCCAGAGTATTAATAAAATTCATAAACCTAAAAGCATCTGTTTAGAGCAGAGAGTAGTTTCATGGTCTGTTTAGGAGTATAAATGCTCCACAACCTGGGAAATAAAATGTTTATGTAAGGGTGACAGTGTTTCACAGATACAGAAAGAGTAAACAGCTTTGCTACCACTAGCTTTATTGATTGCCATCTCTAGATGTAGTCCTTCTGTCAATTCAATGGGCAGAAGTGTCACCACAAGGGCAAATTCTACAAGACACAAAGTAGCAGCCTAGAAATATTAAGATACAGGCTACTAAAAAAATATGATTAAGAAAACCTACATGAAATAAAGTACAAAAGATAGTGGGCTGAGAGAAAAAAGTTACTATGACACAACCTTACATTTATTTGTAGCTAGCTTCATCCCTGTTCCACTTCCTCCTCAAATAAAACAACATGCTTCCACTGCAACTTTATGTTCATGTTTTTCATTCAAAGTTCTCTTGACATCAGCTACTGTACTGTGTTGATTCAAAGAATAAATATTACTTCAACTAAAAGAATTAAAGGCATTATTTGGGAAAAAACCACCACCAAGCCAAACCCCTATCAACATTCTCACGTATGGCTCAGGCTCTGATGAAATAAAGATGTTACTTGGTCAGCAACGTTTGTGGTAGGGAGTTCTAACAATTTCTCTAAAAATTTCTAACAGTTTTCTTAAAATAACTTTTTTCTTGATATCTGCCTACAGCTTTCAGTCACCCTTGAATCTTTCCTATTGGAGACACCAATTCAATTTCATAATCAATAAAGTTCAATCCTCTAGATACCCATCAATAGTCCCTTCCTAAACATAACAATTTTAATATCCATTTGACAGGCATTTGAGGAGTCTGCTAAAAACCATAGGTTACCTCATCCGTCTGTCACAAGCATTGCCACTCGTATGCTTAACGTTGCATATTAATACCTAAATTCAACAACTTTTTAAAAATACAGGTCCTAGTTCTTCAATTAGGTCAGCAAAAGTGGGCCTTGTGCTACCTTTGAGCCTGTTGACTTCCGAGGGCCTTCAAACAAATACAAATATCCAGCGATATGAATACAACTGCATAACTGCGAATACAAACCAAGCTGTGCAGACAACATAAAGACAGCTGAGACAGACACAACATGTCTACAGTAAGCTCAAATAGAACAATTATTTTCTGAAATATTTTTTTCCCCTATAAGGTCATATGTCATTGTACATCTTCAACATACTTCACTGGACTCCTGTGAGAGCAACCTGAAAATTAAGTATGGCACCTTTAAAACCACCTCAACATTTTTGCATGTTTGCATTTTAAAAATCACTTAAGAACAAACTTAATGAGTCTCAAACACTATTCCCTCTGCATACAAAGCCAAACTACGTAGGCCGGCACATGCTAATAGAGTGATTACCAACACAGAAGAAAACCTCAGCAACCCATTCAACTGGTGAAATGCTCCCTTTTGAGGACAGTAACAGCGAATAACTGGGGACAAACTGCAAGCAACTACCCCTGCAGCACATCTCGGATAAGGGGGAAAGGTTTATATTGCCTAAAATAAGTCGCAAAAGACAAGCCTCAAGACATAACTTCGAGAAGAAGCGGCAGGGTGAACTAGAGGAATAAGATGCAAAAAGCCACAAACGGGTTTTTTTGTTTTTTTTTTTTTTGCATCGGAATAGGGTTGCTGGAAACTGAGACTAGAGGAGTGGCCTACGTCTTAATAATGTTTACAGCGGGCGTGAACAAGCTGCTGGTGGTGGTTTTCATTGAGACTGTAGGAAAAGCGTCTCGGCAGGGCCTTATTTCCAGGCGTCGCCCAGGCCTACACGGCTCCAATCACTCCACCTCAGTAATGGCGTTCGGTGCGAAGGGAAGAGAGAACCAGGAGAGGCAAAGAAGGGTGCAGCGCTGCGGGGAGCCACCGAGCCCTCCTCGCCCGACGGCACCGGGGAGGGGGGCAGCAGGAGAGACCGCCCGGCAGCTGGCAGAGCCCGCCGAGGGGCGCGGAGCACCTCTACCCGCCGGCAGCCGGGGAAAGGATGAAGAGCCGTCAGCCATTTTCCCTTGCCCTCCAAAACACCAGCGATGCAGGGCCACACGCCGGGGGCTGCGAGGGAGGCGCTGCCGCCACCCGCCGTTCACTATCCCCACCCCCCCACCTCCGCTCCACGCCCCGCGGGGCCCCGTTCGCCCCCTTCTCTCCGCCGCACCCCGCCGTCCTGCACCCCGACCCGGGGAGCCCCTTCCCTGGGGAGCGTCTGGCTCCGTGGCGGCCGTCTGCAGTACAAACAGCTGTCCCTGCACAGGCACTTCGCCTCGCCGCGTCCCGGCCCCGGCCTCGGCTCCGGCCCCGCCCGGGCACAGTGCTCGGCCACTCACCCCCGCACGGCTTCCCCTTGTCCCGCGGCTGCTGCTGCGATGGCCCCGTGCCTTCCTAGGTGCTGCTGAAGGAACGCGGCCGAGGACTGCCTCATCCCAGCCAGCCAACAGGGCAGAGTCTCATGCCAGGCCCCGCGATCCCGAGTGTGCAGCCGGTTGACTGAGGGGGCGGCTCCGCTTCAATTCCCGGTTCCCCCCACCGGGCAGGCGCCGTACACTGCAATGGGGAAAGGGAGGGCGAAACTGCCGCCGCTACCCGCGCTTCAAGATCCTGGCCCTAGCCGCTCCGCTTTCTCCGGCGCCGACGGCACCGCCGGGGCGTTTTTCCTGCGTCACCAGCTTCTGCCCGGCGGCCCTAGGCTTCGTCTCCGACTGGGGCTTGGCTGGGGCCTGCGCGCTCCGCTCCGCCCCGTCCGGGGACCGGGCACACGCGGGGGAGGGGGCGCACACGCACCCTGCGCCTCTCTGGGGCCCGGGCTCGGTTGGGCGGCAGCTACGCGCGGGGGCAGGCAGGAAGGAAAGAAGGTGGCAGCGGAGGGGCCGGCCCGGGTGACTGGAGCGCTGTGCGCTGACGGCTCCGTGCGTGCGGCGGGGGGAGGGGAGAGCGGAGGAGGGGGTAGGGATGAGCGAGGCGAGACGCGGCGACGGCTCCTCGCACTCCCGGCAGCGCACCTCCGTCCGGCGGAGCTCTGGGCAAGATGGCGGCCCAGTCAGAGCCTTCCGCGCCACAGGCCCCAACCTAACGCAGTAGCGGCGGCAGCGGCGGCGGTTCCGCCACCCGAACGGCGTGACGCGCTCCCCGCCCCCGTCCCCCCGGGCTGTCACTCAAGCCTCAGCGGCGAGGCCCAGGCCGCGGCCCGCTTGCCCCCACCCCAGTTGTGTGCGGCGAGGGAGCGCGCGAGGGGAAGGGGGTGGGGGGGGCACGTGCGCGGGCGCTCGATGTCGGTTGGGCTGGAGCGGGCTCCATTGTGACCCACCGGGCGGGCCCAGAGGCAGCCCGGAAAATGACGTCAGCGCCGCCGCTGCCTTCTGGGGCTGGGCCTGCTCTCCGCCGCTGCCGCGCTGGGCCTCGCCGGGGTGGGGGCTGCTTGGGCCTAGCGGCGGCAGCAACACCGACAACAACGGCAGCGGCGCCTGTAACAACGCACAATGCCGCTCCGCCTTCGGTTGCCAGATGGACAAAAACGAGGGGAGCGGGAGTGGAGGCGTCCTCGCTGCCTTCGAGCGGCCCGAGGCGGTTGGGCGGTGGTACCGGTTACCGCGTGTGTGCTTGGTGCCTGGGGCCCTGATCAAATTGGGGGGAAAGGCGGAATTAACTGACCGGTGCGTTTGCGGCGGTAGCCGCTTTCGCGCGGGTCAGCTCGGCTACGGCCGGGCTCTGACCTCTAGGCCTCGGGCCCAATATCTAACAACGGAGTAGAGGCTGTGCTTAGAGGCTGATACGGATACAAGTGGGGCTGAATTGATGCTTCACAAAATGCTTCCCCCGGAACTGATAATCTGGTTAGAGGACGTCAGCGTCTTAAAAGAACGAGTTTTGTTATCTTGTTTCTTTGTTGGCATTTATGTACATGACTGAAGTATGAAGTCAGTAGAACCCAGATCTCTGTAGGTGCTGTATGAAACAATCGAGGAGAGGTTAAGCGTGGATTTAAAACCTGCCTCGTGAAAGGTCGTAAAGTTTGGCAGACATGGAGAACTTGCTAGTGGAGACAGTACCTGAAATGGTGCTTAAATGTTTTGTGTTTTTTGTCCGTATTGAAAGGTCAAAGTCTCGTTTTTACAGCATCATTAAAGAGTTTCTGAGCAGGAAGTGAAAAATACAGTATCCTGCTGAAAACACAGGAGGAATTTAGGTTACATGGGTTGAAATTTGCTCTAGAGGTTACGGTTAACACTCTTAACTCTTGAGCAAAATGTTTATCTTTGGACTGAGCAGTGACGAAGACTAAAATGCCACTTTGTCATTGCAAGAGCTGCAGGCAGGTGTGTTGAAGCTGCGCTAGTGCTTGAAACTTACATTTTATGCTGATAGGCTTTTTTTTTTCTTTTCTTGCAAACCACTAGGTTGTATTACTGGGGAAGGGAATCTGAAGGATGTCTCTTGGTTAACCACTCAGTAAACAAAATAAAGGATGCAGTTGCTGTTCATATGCAAGTTTGTTTACTAAAAGAATAGTTTCTCATGCATATTTCTTTGCCAGCCATAAAAACAAGCCTTGGCAATGGTGAAAATTTGTATAAATGTAGGACTACTGGTATTTGGATAAAAAAGGTATAATCATAGAGCAGACCATTTATTTTCAGTGATTTTTGTGCCTCTGAGCAAGTCACTGTGGCCTCCTTTTTTGTCCCTTATCAGTTACATGGGGCTTTGCCTGCTATTTCAAATTTATCCAGTTTGGTTTAGGATAGCAGTTAAAATCACTGCACCTATGACACATTTAACTTCTCTTGCCTGCTGCAGTGTTCCCCCTCAAGCTCTTCACTATTTATGATTATTTGCAAAGGCACAATGGCACTTCAAACACTTGTCATTTATCTTTTGAGGCTTCTTAAAAACAAACTGTTGTGTTTATTGATGGTCATTTCTTTTTTTTGTTAAGTAGATTCCATTTTTATGACAGGCCAAATACCATGTTCCTTCTAACTACTCTGGCTTTTTTTTGGCAGAGCCGAGCCAGTGACACATCAGTAGGGTTTTTTTTAATGTAGGCAGTTCTCCACCAAGAAATTGACAGTCGGTTCACATAAAAGCCAACAAAAAATAGCATACTTGTGGAAACAATACTGGTACAACTTACTTCTTGTGAAGTCAAGATAAAAGGTGGAAGTTCTGATTGATTGAAACAAAGACCAAAATTCTCTCCAGCTTTCCAGGACCTTTGGTGGTATTTTTATGATTTTAGGTTCTATTTAATGTGCAGTTTGCAGAAGCATAATGGGATGTAAGAGGACTTTTGCACTTGCATTGGGAAAAGACACAACTATAAGTTCATGGTTATTCCCTCACTTTTCATTTGACCTCCTGATCTGAAAGTAGGTTTTTAAGTTCTTTGACATACAAGCAGTTGATTGTAGCCTGTTAATCAAAGGTCACTCTAGGCTGAACTAGGCAGCCATTTATGGCACCAAATAAAAGAAGATACTGGGGTGACAATGGCATTTTGCAGTTGCTGAACAAGCAAGCTGCACACCACACTTCTGACTGAGAAGTCAAACAAAAATCTGTACTTGTGCCTATTTGCTTGGGCTTCAGAAGTTCTCTGGGGCTGTTGCTGTGGTTCACTTTGTACAGTGCTGCTTTGCCTTTGGAAAAGATTGATGCTTCTCTCTCCTCCTCTAGTACTGCAAATAAATGTTACTGGTTTGTATCATGCAGTAACCGTAGAAATAATATGAGCGAGATAAATTGCTGGTTAAAGAGTATCTGTGGTATGAAGACAGAAATCAGTAGGCATTCACAAAACTCGGTACTTGTTCTAAAGTAAGTATCCACACAAAGGACTATGACAAATGTATTCCTCAGTAGTCTTTTTGGTTAATTGCCCTATATACACACCCATTGGTATGATTAGAAATGCTTTTGCAACATTTTTGAGTGCAAAGCTGGGAAGAAATGGAAGTGTTTCTCTACCGGCTTCCAGCTCACACACTGTAGTCAGCCTATCAAACAAAAAGTGAAACTATTTGCAAATCAGCTGTTTATGTTACTCATTGTTTGACCTAGAATAGGTGAAAAGGAAATGTGGTGAAGGAGTCATTCAGAATCTAGAAAATCTCTATGTTAAAAAATGCAATTTATCACCAGTTCTTAAACTCTTTATTAACTGACATAATTGAAGCTTCTGACATTGCTGATGCAGAACAGTGCTACAGAGCTTTGCAAATGGGAAGAGTAAAAGAGCAGTTACAGAAGAGAGAGTTTAACCACAGACCCAAAAAAGATCACTTTTTCCTCCTGGCTCAGCTCCTTAGGCACTGCATTGCGTAGTACCTACCAACTTTGAGCAAACAAAATACACAGCATAGTAGATAAGGAAAAATTCAATTGAAAAATAAAACACTGCTTGAAAACCAGACAAGCTACTTCCTGGACATTAAGGTTTGTTGTAAGGGATCACCTCAGGGATCAGTCTTACAACATTTTCTGTATTTTTGGGCCTGATCCAATGAATCACTTAAGTACATAAGTAGTGTTCCTCGTTTACATAATTTTTCATTGAGTTATTTAAGCCTACGTGTAAGAGCCAGTAAGTAGGAAAGCACTTCTCACTTTCCCAAACCTTTGGTTTATGCAGTGTATATTTTGGATAGCATTTTGGCAATAGTGGTGTCGTCGTGTGCTGGATTGAATCATAGGATCACTATTTCATGAACTATTTTCCACCATCATAATTTCTAATGTAAAATGTAATCCTATTGTAATGGTCACAGAACATTACACAGATGATGAAATGACATTTTGATTATTCAAATACTAACAGCTCCCAAACAGGAGTGGTGAGCAGCGTCTGATACCTTCCCTCTCGTGCTCAGCACATGTGTTGCTGCCTGCTATTGGTTGAATAAGGCATGACAAAAGCAAGAGATGATTCCAGAGATGTGCAGAGATGTTCTTTATGGCAAATGGGTTTCATCAGTGTACTTCAGGGATGAGATTTTACCTGCAGACTAGGAACTCAGGGACCCTTCAGGGCCTGGCAAACTGGACCCATCCCTCAACTCCAGCCAGGAATAGTCAGGGCCACTGGGGCAGCTCCAAGCATAAGGCACCACCTTAACTTGGCTGGATTGAAATAAATCCTGGGCAAGAGTACAGAGAGGCCCCAGAGGAAGTTGCCGAGAGGTAGTGCCCTTAGTACTGTGATACATCTACATTTTCTAGCCATCACAGCTGGTGATTGGTGTATCCAATGGGAACATGCCAAGCAGCTCTGTGTGAACTTTGCCCTCCGTATCCCTTAAATTGATAAGGAAAACTTAGTAAATTTATTGCAATAATAACTAATTAAGATGAGTTTAGAGAGTTTAGCATACATTTACTATATCTAGACACTGTATGCTTAGGCTTTTCTATATGGAATGAAGCCAAGTGCAAAGAATAAAAAAGTTTGGCTCTTGTGTATGTGTTCCAAAACTCTTATCTTCCATACTATTATGAGTTTAATAAACTCGGGGTGAGGGGGAAGGTGATCACCTTTAGGTATCAGTACTTACTATACGTATAAATTTACCTTCAAAAACAGGGAAGAAAATTCGCATGGAAGTAATGTATCAAGAAGTTGCCAAAACTGTTATGGAGTGAAGCTGTGTCACTTTTCTATTACGCATAACAGCCAAGTAAGTAATCAACGTAAGGCTCCTTCTTCACAGTCATAAATTGCTGTCTTTCCACTTTTGATTTCTGCCTGCATGAGATACTAAAAGTGATGCTGGAGTGGGCATAATGTCACAGGATCACAGGTTGTTAGGAGTTGGAAGAGACCTCCAGAGAGCTTCGAGTCCAACACCCCTGCCAGAGCAGGACCTTAGAATCTGGTGTAGGCTGCACATGTGGGTCTTGAAAGTCTCTAGAGAAGGACACTCCACAACCTCTCTGGGCAGACTGTTCCAGTGCTCTGTGGCCCTTACAGTAAAGAAGTTCTTCCTCATGTTGAGGTGGAACTTCCTGTGCTGTAGTTTAAGTCCATTGCCCCTTGTCCTATCACTGGGCACAACTGAGAAGAGTTTGTCCCCTCCCTCCTGACCCCCAGCCCTCAGATATTTATAAACATTTATTAGATGCCCTCTAAGTCTTCTCCTTACCAGACCAAAAATCCCCAAGTTACTCAGTCTCTCCTCATAGGGCAGTGCTCCAGCCCCTTAATCATCTTCATAGCCCTCCCTTGGACTCTCAAGTAGATTCCTGTCTCTCCTGAACCAGGGCAACATTCCAAGCGAGGTCTCACCAGAGCAGAGTAGAGGGGGAGGAGAACCTCCCTCAATCTGCTGGCCACATTCCTCCTAATGCACCCTAGGATCCCACTGGCCACCTTGGTCATGAGGGCACATTGCTGTCACTCTTGAAAGACTCAGAGCCAGTTAAACCAAATTTCTGCTCCATACTTAACAAGTACAAAAGAATGCTTACTTAGGTAGAAATCATAGAAATGCGATAAGAAAAAGATTTCAAAGAGACCTGTGATCTCTTATGTTGAAGAAAGAATGGTGTCTCATTAGGAACAATATTTGTGATAATACAACTATGGTGTCTCATTTCCCTGTTACTCATTTAGTTGTTCAAATAAGAGTTAAAATGGACATCATAAACTGAAACACTGAGAGGATATCACAGAGACCACTTGTGATAATTTCTGTTTACATGCCCCAAAGTGTATCTCATCCATCTTTGGAAAAAGGAGCAATTCAAAATAACTTCATTATTTCTGTCTAGTTTTTCCCTAATGGAACTGTCCTTGGATAAACCATGTAGTATCCATGTGAAAAGTGTCCGTCGCATAGGATTTGGACAAAGTTCAACAGATTGATTTGACAACCATATGGTCCTCTTCATCCACACGAACTTTGAAGAAGTCTGACTTCCTTCCAGGCCTAGGAGTAGAGGGAGGGAAGAAGGGATTTTTTTCCTTAAAACTTGTTGGTGTTCCTCCTGAGCATGTAAAAAATAAAGCAAGAAATTCTATAGAGTCATGAACTATTTCCTCCGCTTTTCTGATCACATCACTGCACACAGTGTCTGTCACTGCACTGGTATAAATTTGAAGGAGATCACTGTTCACAATATTTCATCCCTTGCATATTACATGATTGCCATTTTCACTTATGTAGGGCTTCTAGACACAAGAATTTCTAAGTGCACAGAACTGAAACAGGTTGCTTTCTTCAGGCTGAGCATCTCACACCCTTCCAACCCTGTTCTGTTTCCAATCACACACTAAAATTCCTGCTTTATGTTGTGCTGGTTTGAACTAATTGGAGAATTTGAGTGAGAAATGAGACTATTGGCTGAGAGAGGAAAACACAGTATGTCACTTCACCCAGAGCTTTACTGAGAAAGAAAAAAAATTGTTTTAAAAGTATAACCCAAACATAGATAAGTCAGATGGTTTAAGACCTCGCTGGGCTTTGGCTGCTTCTCTTACATGGTTCCTTTTGTCTCTGCCTTTTGTAGCTGATTCTTAATAATTCTGCTAACTTCTTTCCTACTACTAACCCCCCTGGCCGATCTACCTCAGCTTACATGCAGCATCAACAGGTGGTGAGATAAGATTGGGGAAGGGGGGAAAGGTGGTGGGGGGTGGTTGGTTACCCATCTTGGGGATTTTGGTCTTGAGAGGGCTGTGGTGTTTCTGTATTACCTTTTCACTGTATATATTTGTAAATATCTGTTACACATTGTAAATATCTGCTTGTATATTGTGAAAAGCTGTAAATATAAAACTTCATTTATCAGCTTTCAGTGTTCTGAGTCCTAGCCAGGGTTTATTTCAAAACTGGGGTGGGGGGGGGGGCAGGTAACTGCTAAACCACCACATATGTTAAATGTGCTGAACTAGTCAGTGGATTAATAAGGTAATAGCAAGCAGGAGGTATAATAATTGAATTTTACTTGCCGTTCCAGCAGTGGACCCTTCTTTTGCCTTTCTTTCTCTTCTTCCTAACAGTCCTCCTAAAATTTGTTAGCATTAACATCTCTTTGACAGCTCTTGTCCCTCATTGAAAGCTTAGTGAAACTGGCGGAAAGGCTCAAGGAGAAGTGGTAGGCAGAGGGACAACTACACTACAGGACTATGTGAAACTATGAAAAGTTTCAAGCAGGGTAGTCAAATAGAAGAAAGGTTACTACTACAGTTTTGGAATAGAATAAACAAAGACAGAAGTGTGATCAGAAAGAAAACAAACAAACAGTCACTTAAGAAATCACAACGTTTGAAACAAACATGCTAAGGCGATTTGAACCAAAGCATAGATCCATTTCAGCTCTCATATCAATAGCTTTATCTGAGCTTTGTAAAACAGCTTGTCAGAGAATCACAGAATCACAGAACCTTAGAGGTTGGAAGGCACCTCCAAAGATCATCTTGTCCAGCCTTCCTGCCAAGGCAAGGTCACTTAGGGTAGTTCACACAGAAACCCTGTGACACCAAGCTGTGTGGTGCAGCAGACAGGCTGAAGGACAGGAATGCCATCCAGAGGGACCTGGAGAGGCTGGAGAGGTGGGTACAAGCCAACCTCATGAGATTCAACATGGCTAAGTGCAAGGTCCTGCATCTGGGTCGAGGCAATCCCAAGCATAAATCCAGGCTGGGCAGTGACTGGCTGGAGAGCAGCCCTGAGGAGAG
>VWZI01001200.1:700248-718924 GCA_013396835.1 Psilopogon haemacephalus
TTTTTTCTAAACATTAAACCTTTTTTTTTTTTTTTTTTTTTTTTTTTTTTTTTTAATTTAAATCCCATTATTTGGGATAAGTAAGCATCGTTCAGGATCTAAATTTATGGAAATAGCATCAAGGTATAAAAGCAGAAGTTTATGCTGTAAACAAAAAATTATTGCTGTGTTTTGTCTGTTTCAGCATTAAGCAAAACACGCTTCAGGAGCCAAATTGATTTGTCACTGCTCTCTTTTGCACAGCTCTCTGCTACAAATTGAGACCAACACATTACTTTTCCTCTTAAAACCTTAGCTACTAGAATCCTGTCGTTGTCCCACTTTTAAACTTATTACCAGTTATTTGCTAAGTTAAAATCAGACTCATATTTCAGATTGTAATGTCTTTTAAAATTGTTTGCCTTGCCTTCTGTTTGCACTTGTACATGTAACAGTATGTTTAGACCTACTTCTATATTTTAAAATCATAGAATCATAGAATCATAGAATGGTTAAGGTTGGAAGGGACCTCAAAGATCATCCTGTTCCAACTCCCTGCCATAGGCAGGGACACCTCCCACTACATCAGGTTGCTCAAGACCTCATCCAGCCTGGCCTTGAACACCTCCAGGGAGGGAGCAGACACAACCTCCCTGGGCAACCTGTGCCAGTATCTCACCACCCTCACTGTGAAGAACTTCCTCCTAACATCCCATTTAAATCTTCCCTCTGCCAGTTTGAACCCATTACTCCTCATCCTGTCATTACAAGACCTTGTGAATAGTCCCTCCCCAGCCCTCCTGTAGGTCCCCTTCAGATATTGGAAGGCCACAATAATGTCTCTTCAAAGCTTTCTCTTCTCCAGGCTGAAAAGCCCCAACTCTCTGAGCCTGTCCTCATAGCAGAGGTGCTGCAGCCCTCTGATCATCTTTGTGGCCCTCCTCTGGACTCTCTCCAACAGTTCCNGAGTAAAGGGGCAGAATCCCCTCCCTTGCCCTGCTGGCAACACTCCTCTTGATACAGCCCAGCACACAGTTGCTGTCTGAGCTGCATGTGCACACTGCAGGCTCATGTTGAGCTTCTCATCCACCCAGACCCCCAGATCCTTTTCCTCAGGGCTGCTCTCAGCCACTCACCACCTAGCCTGGATTTGTGCTTGGGATTGCACCAACCCAGGTGCAGGACTTTACACTTGGCCTTTTTGAATTTCATGAGGTTGGCCTGGGCCCACCTCTGCAGCCTGTCCAGGTCCCTCTGGATGGATCCCTGCTCTCTAGCAAGTCAACTGTGCCACACAGCTTGGTGTCATCTGCAAACTTGCTGAGGGTGCACTGATTCCTCTGTCCATGTCACTGACAAAGATGTTAAACAGCACTGGCCCCAGCACTGACCCCTGAGGGATGCCACTTGTCACTGGTCGTCATATGTAATAGTATGTATAGACCTACTTCTATATTTTTAAATCTTCACATGGAATAGTATGTTTAGACCTATTCTACATTTTAAAATCTTTCACAGAAAATCTTAAAATTAACAGTTACACTACAATACTAACAATAGAAAACAAAATATAAACAAACGAATCAGTGTATTCTGTCTTCCCTGAGAGTCCTTTATTTTCTGAAATGACCAAAAATATTGTATCATGCACATTTTGTTCTGAGTTGTTTGGGGTTTGGGTGGTGGGTTTTTTTTGTTTGTTTTTTTTTTTGTTGTTGTTTGTTTTTTGTTTATTTGTTTGTTTGTTTTTATTTCTCTGAACAGGATTTCTAGTAAATTAATCAAAATGCCAGCAGTTCTTAAGGATTTTAATTTGTGACCATACATCATTACAAAAGACTAACTCCTCACTCTTAGGTGGAGAGTCCAGCTGAAGTCCATGGATTAATGCCATTAGTAGTATTCATTTCAGTGAACAATAGTAGACTTTGAAGTTTTCCTTGAACACTAATTCAAGGAATGTTACAACTATTAAAAACATATGGCTGAGAGACTGGCTGATTGCAGTTGAGCACAGATCTAGCCTCTGCTTAGTGACATAAATCCATCCTAAGTCTGTCTCTATTTCAAAGGACAGTGAGGCTCCTAACTTGTTCAACAACAGTGGTTTCAGCTGGACATGTCTCACTACCTACAAATGGTTGTAGCTTCCTACAAATGGTTGTAAGTACCTACAAATGGGTCACCTTGTCAGATGTGGCTGCCTGGTGTCCCCAGGCAGTCATAGGGAAAGGTAGGTACTCCTTGAGTACAACTAACCCCACTCCACTGTCCTCTGGGGCTGCTTTCCTTCCTCCCACAGCTGCAGACAAAGCTTGAATGGCTAAATAACTTTTGGCCTGCCAGTGTTAAGTGATACGAAATTTGGGTTCTCAACAAGTGGAGGTCTCTGCCCAGAAGAAAGTTTTACAGCTGTAATTAAGCTGACCAAGGAGCCACTAACAAGCAACTGCTTATGGTCAGGGACAGGAGGAATCCTGCAACCCAGGTTTCCCTTAGCACACAGACTGCAAGGGTATTACAAACTTACCAGGCCAGAGGAAGAGAAATGTGCTGTTCAGAGCATCTGAAGTAGTCAGAGAGCAGATATAATGAGTAATTCGTGTAGTGGGGTAGATGACAACCACTTATCTGTTTTACCAGACATAGATAAGGTGCCAAGGCAGCTAATGGGAGAGAAAGATAGGGTGAGAAAAGAGATATGATAAAGAGAGTCTGAGCAGAAACATTCCTTTCCAGAGAACAGTTTCTTTAATTTATCCTAAACAATGAGATACATTCTCCAACTATTACCCATGTAGTAGGTCATTCTAATAGCAAACAGCTGTTTCATTCAACTGTGTTTATGAACTTTGGGTAGTCTTCATGGACATTTGTATGATTTGAGTTTTAGTCAGGAAATGGCTGATCTTATAAGCGAGTGTCTCAACTCCATGTGAAGATATTCACTGTTTGACTTCAGTCAACCATAATTCTCAGTTTCCTTCCTTCAGAGGCTTAGTTCACTGTATCATGGAGTAGAAATTATCAAATGACTTTTGTTTCATATGTAGATTGAAAACTAGGGGTCCAAATTGTACTTGGGAGCCACAGAAATTTATTGTTTGGAGAACTGTTTTCAGATTGTACACTGGACTCAAGTAACATGGGGTACCACGCTGCAGGTGTTTTTCAGGTGTAGCATCTTGGAGTCGACTTCAGGGTGCTGAATTTAGTTAGTAATGGTGCTTTCAAGCTCAGCCTCAGCTGTATGAAGAATTCATCAAGGTTATACTTGATTTGTTTCTTCTATTTCTATATGTGGCTGATGCTTTTCTTTGTTCACTTACTTTTAATGGTGTGCAAAGCTGATCCTTAAAAGCCATAGAAATGCCCTCAATGGCAAAATTTAGCATCAGGTGTTTGAAGTCATAGTAATACGTCTTACTCTCTGGGATAATCATAGAATCATAGAATGGTTTGGGTTGGAAGGGACCTCAAAGATCAGCCAGATCCAACCCCCCAACATAGGCAGGGACACCTCCCACTAGATCAGGTCACTCAAGACCTCATCCAGCCTGGCCTTGAACACATCCAGGGACGGAGCAGCCACAACCTCCCTGGGCAACCTGTGCCAGTGTCTCTCCACCCTCACTGTGAAGAACCTCCTCCTAACATCCCATTTAAATCTCTCCTCTGCCAGTTTAAACCCATTACCCCTCATCTGTCATGACAAGACCTTGTGAATAGTCCCTCCCCAGCCCTCCTGTAGGCCCCCTTCAGATACTGAAAGGCTACTATAAGGTCTCCTCAAAGCCTTCTCTTCTCCAGGCTGAAAAGCCTCAACTCTCATAGCCTGTCCTCATAGCAGATCTGCTGCAGCCCTCTGAGCATCTTCATGGCCCTCCTTTGCACTCTCTCTAACAGTTCCACCTCCTTCTTGTGTTGGGGGCTCCAGAATTGCACACAGTACTCCAGGTGGGGTCTGATGAGAGCAGAGTAAAGGGGCAGAATCCCCTCCCTTGCCCTGCTGGCCACACTGCTCTTGCTGCATCCCAGCACATAGTTGCTGTCTGGGCTGCATGTGCACACTGTCAGCTCATGTTGAGCTTTTCATCACCCCAGGTCCTTTTCCTCAGGGCTGCTCTCAGCCATTTGCCACCCAGCCTGGATTTGTGCTTGGGATTGCACCGATCCAGGTGCAGGACCTTACACTTGGCCTTGTTGAATGTCATGAGGTTGGCCTGGGCCCACCTCTGCAGCCTGTCCAGGTCCCTCTGGATGGATCCCTGCCCTCTAGCAGGGGATCTCTAGCAGGTAGACTGTGCCACACAGCTTGGTGTCATCTGCAAACTTGCTGAGGGTGCACTCAATTCCATGAGGAATAAGTACCTGATTAATTCAAAACCATCTGGAAAAGAGTTTTCTCAAAATCTAATTGTTAATTTTCTGGAAGGAATATTGTTCTCTAGCTCTATAATCTTCTAGTTAAAGGCCAAAAAACGTAGCTCAGAAATTGAAGATTACTGTTGTAACACTACCAAAGTTAACTTGGATTACATTTACAGACTTCAAATTGTCTTCATATTATACAGGGAAACAGAAATGACAGGAAATGCATTGTTTGCTATCTCATCTTTAACGTTTTCATGAATGGGCACCTAAATTTATTATTGATAATATTCACAGTATTTACAATATTCACAATGTTGATAATATTGGCTGGATTAAAAAAAAGAAAAAAAAAAATTGCCTATTTTCAATAAATACTGCTTGGTTTCTCTCATCCCATGTTCCAATTTGTTACACCAGAACATGACATGCTGAATTTTGACCATTCTTGGAAAGCTCTGTTATCCTTGCTAAATGAATCACTTCTTTTTTGGATTAAAGAAGCATACAAGCTTAAAGTTTTAGCTTTTATAAAGGCTTAATCTTAACAGATATTACAATTACTTATGTAGCTGTAGTACACCAGCATGCCATACACCCTGTAGCTGTAGTACACCAGCATATTTTCTGCTGGTGGAAGTTTCTCCCACTAAAACCTACTGGGGAATAAAGGGACAAAAAAATTACTGTCAGGGGTTAGGGCTTGGCTGGCCACTAAATGAGTGACAGATACTCTCTACCAGCCCCTCTCCCTCCACAAAGGGAAGAGAAAGCAAATAAAGGAGACTTATGAATTAGAAAAGAAAACTAAACCTAATTTAATGAAAATAATAGCAATAAAATATATAAAAGTATATATAAAACCAACATTGAACCAATCCCAGGTCCCAGTGGCAATTAGTCACTGTCATCACTGATGCTGTGGCAAGAGTCCCAGACTGGACTTAGTGGCAGACAGGAACCAGACTCGGGAACTGGATTTTGGAGCTGAATTCAGGAACTCCTTCGACTGAGATTGATCAGAGAAAGGACAGAGTCTTCCTCAGATGCCAGCCATTGAAGAAGAGACCTAAAAAGAAACTAACCCTTGTGAGCTCTCAGCTTCACAGAATCACAGAATGTCAGACTGAAAGGGACCTCGAAAGAGCATCCAGTCCAAGCCCCCTGCCAGAGCAGGATCACCTAGACCAGATCACACAGGAACACATCCAGGCAGGTCTTGAATATTTCCAGAGAGGCTGCTCCCTGGGCAGCCTGTGCCAGTCTTCTGTCACCCTCACAGGGAAAAGAAATTTCCTCATATTTCCATGGAACTTCCTGTGCCTCAGCTTCCACCCATTGCCCCTTGTCCTGTCATTGTCATCACCGAGATTTATACCAGGTATGATGCATGTGGAGTGGAATACCCTGTTGGTCAGTTGAGGCTCACCTGCTCTGTCCATTCCTCTCTGCAAGTGTGGCCTTTTATTTTCTGCAACCCCCCACAATGTGGTGCACAGGATTTAGCAGTGACCTTGGTCTGCATACGAGTTCCTTGGTACTAACTAGAAACATTGAGCATTATCACTACCAGAAGCAGACTCTGTCTGCAAAAACATGCAGCTGACTTCAGAAAGTGCAGTTACTTAGAAGAGACCAAGCTGAACAATAAAATCACTGAACAATAAAATCACTGAACAGAATTTATCCTGTTCTAACGCCAACCAGGACAGTTACTTACCACTGAGTGCATTACTTAGTTTCTATTAATGTGATTTTGTTTTTGTCCAACTGTCTTGTAAACTAAGGAAAAGCATTATTATTTCTGTCTAAGTAAGTACTAGCCAAACAGAGAAATTTATTTGACTTCATAGGTATCCCAAGCACTGCAAGGTGAAACAATCTATACATTCTGTTATTTAGTACAGTAAAAACTGGGCAATGTATTCAACATAGAATGGTTTAGGCTGGAAGGAATCTCAAAGATTATCCAGTTCCAACCCCCTGCCATAGGCAGGGACACCTCCCATTAGATCAGATCGCTCAAGACCTCATCCAGCCTGGCCTTGAACACATCCAGGGAGGGAGCAGACACAACCTCCCTGGGCAACCTGTGCCAGTATCTCACCACCCTCACTGTGAAGAACTTTGTCCTAACATCCCATTCAAATCTCCTCTCTGCCAGTTTAAACCCATTCCCCCTCATACTGTCATTATAAGACCTTGTGAATAGTCCCTCCCCAGCCCTCCTGTAGGCCCCCTTCAGATACTGGAAGGCTACTATAAGGTCTTCTCGAAGCCTTCTCTTCTCCAGGCTGAAAAGCCCCAACTCTCTCAGCCTGTCCTCATAGCAGAGGTGCTGCAGCCCTCTGATCATCTTTGTGGCCTCCTCTGGACTCTCTCCAACAGTTCCATGTCCTTCTTGTGCTGGGGACTCCAGAACTGCACACAGTTCTCCAGGTGGGGTCTGAGGAGAGCAGAGTAAAGGGGCAGAATCCCCTCCCTTGCCCTGCTGGCCACACTGCTCTTGATGCAGCCCAGCACACAGTTGCTGTCTGGGCTGCATGTGCACACTGTCAGCTCATGTTGAGCTTCTCATCCACCCAGACCCCCAGGTTCTTTTCCTCAGGGCTTCTCCCAGCCACTCATTACCCATCCTGGATTTGTGCTTGGGATTGTGCCGATCCAGGTGCAGGACCTTACACTTGGCCTTGCTGAATGTCATGAGGTTGGCCTGGGCCCAGCTCTGCAGCCTGTCCAGGTCCCTCTGGATGGATCCCTGCCCTCTAACAAGTCAACTGTGCCACACAGCTTGGTGTCATCTGCAAACTTGCTGAGGGTGCACTGATTCCTCTGTCCATGTCACTGGATGGTTTAGGTTGGAAGAGACCTCAAAGATCAGCCAGTTCCAACCCCCCACCATAGGCAGGGACACCTCCTACTAGATCAGGTCGCTCAAGACCTCATTCAGCCTGGCCTTGAACACATCTAGGGAGGGAGCAGACACAACCTCCCCGGGCAACCTGCTCCAGTGCCTCACCACCCTCACTGTGAAGAACTTCTTCCTAACATCCCATTCAAATCTCTTCTCCGCCAATTTGAACCCAAATGTGACAAGAAAATACACAGCCTTATGTCATTCCCTGTCATACAGGTGGATGTACCTATTGTTAGGTGAATACTTACTGTGCGTGCTTAACTGTAAACTAAGAAATAAAGTCTGACTTTCCTAGCACCTTAACAATGCAGATACATAGATCATGGAACATTGGGTAAAGATGATAGACTATTTTGCTGCAGCTATGAGGATTGGAGGAGGAGGAATTATTTTTTTAACCTGCCAGCTGAAGAATTCAGACAAGCTTTCAGACAAAGCCATTTTTCCCATCTGAAACAAAAGCAAGAGATCTCAAAGATCTGGAAGTTGGACTGAGTTGTCTTGAAAGTTCTCTTCCAACCCAAAATATTCCATGATCCTGAGTCTACAAGATAAATGTGAACAGAGAGTGATTGTTCAGAATTTAGCCTCAACAGTGATGGGTGATGGCTTGCATCCAGGTCCTCTGCAGTCTTCCTTTTGCTCAGCAAGCAATCAGGGAGGGTGGCAGGCTTTTTAGGGTGAAGCAATGGGATGGTGGTGGTGGGGAGAGTTTAGCATAGTGAGGATGGTGATGGTGAGGACCAAGAGCTGCAGTCATGAGCAGCTGCAGTCAAGAGCTCTACAGATGCTCCTGGGCTTCGCTATCCTGGACATATCTAAGTCTGCTCTGGAACTCTTCTTTCTGGAGACAACAGCTAGCTTCCTCCAAGACAAAAACTCTGTAGGGCTCATGGTTAGATTGTTCTAGAACGTAGTCATTCTGGCAGTGGGAGTGAGACACGGCTGAACCTCTGCAGCTCCACAAAACACTGCAGTTGTATCCAAGGAGACCTTAACCCAGGGTGCACAGCAGGTACTTTTGGTGTGATTTTAAGAAAGCATTGCTGTGAGTGTTCTCCTATTATCTGAGAGCCATGTGCTGGGGAGGTGGCCACGCTGGAGGGTGCTGTCCTTCAGGGCAGGCATGAGGCACCACCAGGCCCACTGCCCAGCGAGCAGTCCCTGGGGGGATCCCTTTAAGAAAGGATGTATAGACCAGAGGACTGCCAGCCTGAAGTCATGTCAGCAAGAGTGAGGATCTAAAACGGAAGGACACAAGCACACAGCAAATCCAGTTATATTAATTTTCCCATTATTATACAAACTACACACTAAAACATGCAAACAGTTGCTTATTGCTTCTGCTTGCTGAGGTAGGACTATCAATCTCCCATTATCCTTATTTGAAAGTGGGTGGACATTAGAAAGATCTAAGATGTTTGTCTTAACTCCCATTATCCTAATTTGAAAGTGGGTGGACATTAGAAAGATCCAAGAAGTTTGAACAGATGGGATATGGCTGGGAAAGGGAAATTTTGCTGTTATGAAAATATAAGCATGTTTAATATTTTATGCCATGTTAGGAGTGCCTTCCAGCTCAAAAAAACCCCCAACAACTTAAATGGTCCTCAACAAATGTACAACAAACAGATCATTAAGGACAAAATCAAACAAAAATTAAAATAATCACACACTGCATTCATCGATCGCCTCTAGGATGGCTGTTGTATAGATGCAGCTGTTTCTTATCCTTAACTTAAATGCTTAAGTCCTTAACACAGGGAAAGGCAACCAAATAAAGGGAAAATATTAGAAAATAAAGGGTTCACTTCTTTCTACTGGGCTAATAAGGAGGATGCTGTATCAAGAGACTGACTAAGGGCTGAAAAATAAAGTTTCTGAGAATCTCTGCTGAGGTAGTTCACTCCTCTAAGCCTGTGGGAAAATTATTTGGCCACAGATATCACTGGTAAACCTATATTTCCATATCCTATCTGTGAGGAGCTGGTTTGACTAAGAACCTTTTGCAAAAACTGAAATGTGGTTTGGAGATGCCAGAGTGACTCTTCGGTCTGCAGCAGTATTATCACTGGGTTTTCCTGCCTGTGGTGTCTCTTAGGTTCAGGTTGCCCTAGATAATGAAGAACTGATGTTGGAACAAGTCCAGAGGAGGGCCACAAAGATGCTCAGAGGGCTGCAGCACCTCTGCTATGAGGACAGGCTGAGAGAGTTGGGGCTCTGCAGCCTGGAGAAGAGAAAGCTCCGAAGAGACCTTATTGTGGCCTTCCAGTATCTGAAGGAGGCTTACAGGAGGGCTGGGGAGGGACTATTCACAAGGTCTTGTAATGACAGGATGAGGGGGAATGGGTTTAAACTGGCAGAGGGAAGATTTAAACAGGATGTTAGGAGGAAGTTCTTCACAGTGAGGGTGATGAGACACTAGAACAGGTTGCCCAGGGAGGTTGTGGCTGCTCCCTCCCTGGAGGCGTTCAAGGCTAGGCTGGATGAGGTCTTGAGCGACCTGTTCTGGTGGGAGGTGTCCCTGCCTATGGCAGGGGGTTGGAACTGGTTTGAGCTGAGCTGGAGTTAATCTTTCTCAAAACATCTTTCTAATGCTGTGTTCTTTGATGCTGTATCTGAGCACTGATAACACACCAGTGTTGTGGCTACTGCTGAGCTGAGCACTTGGGCTGTTTTGTTTTCCAACATCTCCCTACCCCAAAACACTGAGAGGACACAGCCAAACCAACTGATTCAGACTGGCCAAAAGGATATTCTGTGCCTTATGATATCAGCTCAAATATAAGAATGAAGGGAAATAAAAAGTTTGGGAAAGATTCACCCATGGCATCTATCCTCCGAAAGTAACCACCAAGTGTAGAGAGCCCTGCTTCTTGAGACCCAGCACCCTCCTGCTGATTGGAAGTAGAGACTAACATCTCTCTCTGTGCTTTTGCTTCTGCACCATCTATTGTCTTGCTTGTCATCATTATTAAATTGCTTCCATCTTATCACTGGCTTTTATTATATTTTCCTCTCTCCACTGTCCATTTGATGGGTGGACCACCAGATGGATAAAGAACTGGCCTGATGGTCGCACCCAAAGAGTGCCTGTCAATGGGTCCATGTCCAAGTGGAGGCCAGTGACAAGCTGAGTCCCTCAGGGATCAGTCCTGGGATCAGTCTTGTTCAACATCTTTGTGGCTGACATGGACAGAGGCATTGAGTGCAGCCTCAGCAAGTTTGCTGATGACACCAAGCTGTGTGGTGCAGCAGACAGGCTGAAGGACAGGAATGCCATCCAGAGGGACCTGGACAGGCTGGAGAGATGGGCAAAAGCCAGCCTCATGAGGTTCAACAAGACCAAGTGCAAGGTCCTGCATCTAGGTCGAGGCAATCCCAAGCACAAATCCAGGCTGGGCAGTGACTGGCTGGAGAGCAGCCCTGAGGAGAGGGACTTGGGGGTACTTGTGGATGAGAAGCTCAACATGAGCCAGCAGCGTGCACTTGCAGCCCAGAAAGCCAACCAGATCCTGGACTGCATCAGAAGTGTGGCCAGCAGGTTGAGGGAAGTTATTCTCCCCCTCTACTCTGCCCTGGTGAGACCTCACCTGGAGAACTGCGTCCAGCTCTGGAGCCCCTATTACAAGAGGGCTTAGCAACAACGACTGAGGTAAGTTACTGGCTCTTCAGGAATTCTTTCCAAGTCCTCCAGTCTCTCATGGCCTGCAGATGTGACTTCTTGAGTACAATCTTGAGGATGAATGTCTGAGTTCACCATTGGGACCACACTGCCCATCACTCTTACCAGAATACACCTGGGAACACTCTCTACAGAAAAATGGGAAAAGGTTGGGATAAACTTAGTTCTAGAGGGGTTAATTTTCATTAACTGACACATCAAATGAATGAATATTTTAAATGCTCATAGATAAGCACTTAAACACCTTGTTTGGCTTTGCTGAATAATTTTGTTAGTGATGGTTTATATTCTCTTCTTGATTTTTTTTGCGTATTAAAAAGTCTTCTGGTTTGGTTTGGGTTTGTTTGGCTTTTTTGTGGGTTTCAGTTGTTGCTGGGAGTTTTTTGTTTGGCAGTTTTTAATGTGTTTGGTGGTGGTGGTGGAGGTGTTTTGTTTTTTTTGGTTTCGGGTATTTTTTCGCTAACAGCAGTCCTAGTGTGTGTTAGAAATGGAGTGACAGGTTAGAATATGAACCAGCAATTCTCAGCCTCTGCATGTAGTGAAACAGCTTCCGACAAGTGTCTCCTTTTAGCCAAGTTTTGTCTGCTTACAGAGAACTTTGCTTGTCAAGAATTCTAGATACCTATTCTTCAAGTGGAAAGAATAGCTGGACTCCAACCTCCCACGGGGAGGGCTGAGACTTAAAAAAAAGATCTTTTAGAGAACCTAAGGATGGCTTTTGCTCCTTCAGCAGCTGAACATGGATTTATAATAAAAGCAGAAATGAACAAGCCACAACTCTCAGTGAAAAGCTGTCATCATACCACAGTAGCTGCAACCTAAAAATCAGCTTTTTTCAGGCAGCCTTCCGCACTTTATAAATGTGTTTGATGTACAGATGGTTTCTGGCAGAGCTCTTGATAATTCTTGACAAATATTTTTACATTGTAATCCCCTGTTATGAATACCAATTAAATGTGTGTCCTAGAAGCTTTCTTTTCCATGCATAGTGTGCGGAAGTACAGGTAGGGGCTGTCTCAAATGAGCTACTGAAACTGCCAGCAGTCATATGCCACAGGCAAGTTTGCACCTGTCTGCCTCAAGGCTGTCAACTTCCTTGTGTGCTCAGGCACTGTTGATGATGGGGACTTTTATAAATGGACACAATAACGAGTGGTGCCAGTGCCAAAGTCCTCAGGATGAAGAGTAACAACATCTGAGCTTCTTTATTGTTTATTCTTCATTATAAGAAATAGTGGCTACTTGGGAGATGCTGGTTGGTTCTTCTAAGGCCGTTTTAGCCACAGGATGGAAGTGCAAATCATAGAACTGCAAACCAAAGTTTCCTACCCAGGGTACTGTGAAAACCAATACTCCAACACAACTCATCCTTGCAAGGAGATCTCATCATCCAGTTCTTTCTGCGTGTTCTCCCCCTCCTCCGGTCCCACTGGCTTCTTTTAGCACTTTCCCTTTTCTTCTCTGACCTTTAATGGCACAATTGCATCTCTCATGCCATTCATCATAACTTTATCTCCCTTCCTTCCCTCTGCCCCATCCCTTGCATGCTTCTGCTTTCACTATGTGTGGTTCACTGTGGGGATCCTTTTTTCCTTTTGTTTTCCCTTTCTGCACTGCAGTTGCCCTGGACCTTTAAGTGTCTCATGTCCTTCTGGCCCTCTTTCCAAGTGAGGGCCTTTGCTGAGACACTCTGCTTGAAAGGACAAGGGATAATAGCTGTTCTGACTCCTGCCTTACAGCGTGCTTTAAAAATATTCTTAGTCCCGAGGCATTTAAAACATACTTGGGAGTATGTTAAAATATAATTGGGAGTATGTCTAACCCTATTACATGTTCATACCTTGTCTTTTTAGTTTGACAGGGGCAAAATTTCCCTTTATCCACTTTATATCATCCCATATGTTCTCTGCCTGGTCTAGCTGCAGTCTCTTCCCTAGGCATGTGCACATACAGCTAGAAGATGTGGGAGCATAGCCCAGGCTCCTGCTGTCCACCTCAGAGATAAGAGAGGTGAAGCTGCAACTGGAATGACTGCATGCAGGATTCAGTGAGTTCCCAGCCTCATGTCTTCCCATTCCTCCCATGTTCCAGGGACTCTCCAACTGTCTGTGTTTACCTCTTCTTTTCCTGGGGCATCTTCTTACAGTCTCTGTTCCTCTTTTGCACGTCAGCGAGGATGTTATCTGCAGCCCTCATTTTCTTTTCTGTTGTGCTGAGCATGCCTAGGCCCTTTCACAGCTCTAGTCCTGCTGGGTGCATTTGTTCCTTCTCCTTGTCTACACCATCCCTAACAGCAACAACAACAAAATCCTTTCCTTCCCAGCCTCATTCCTCTGTGCAATTGAAATCTTATTTTTAGTGGAAGTGTGCTTGTCATTTGTGAGATTGGCTGTGCACAAACTGTAAAGTGTAAATTTAGCAAAAAGACATCTGCAAACATTACTGAACTCACCACAGTTTTGTTTTTGTTTTTAATGTGAAGTTGGCTGCCCACAGCACAGGTTTTGGGTGGTACCTAGGAAGGCTTTAATTTTAAGGTTAGATTCCTAGACCTTTTCCCAGGTAAGACACTAAGACTAAGTTTCTGGAAGTGGAACAAAAGGCTTCTCAGACTGATGTGCAGTCCCACTGCAATACTCAAAAAGAATTTTTCAGAGCCAGATGAAAGCATGATAAATTGGTGAGGGGAAGGGTCAGTCAGTTGCAGGGGGGGAAAAAACCCCACAGAATTTGCCCTCTTGGCTACTTTCATGGACTGACTGACATTCCTGATGCATGACAAATGTGTGGCCATCACCTTCAGAAGCTGAGAGGTGAAACAGCAAGAATGTAGGAGAAATTAGATTAAGCCAAGAGCACGATTGAGCGAGTTAAGAAATAAATTCTTCCTTTATGGAAGTATCTAGGTTAGTAATAGAGCTCCTTAAGGCAAGTGGTAGTGAGGGAACCAAAGGTACTACAACCGACAGGAAATGTGTGAGGCATGCTGAGAGGAGACAGGACAGCAAGACGTGGTAGGTGTGCACCATAGAAGATACTTGTGTAAGGCATCGCTTTGCTATAAAGGCTTATATGACATCTTACAATCCTTTGACACAGTTGTTAACGGAATACTCATTGAACAACTCTCCATATTTTTGGTTTTGTCCCCTTTCTACCTTTTCTGGACTATCTGTGATGCTTTGGCGTAAGAGAAGGAGAGCAGCCCAGCTATGACTTCTGCTGTGTGGTATCCTGGGCTGCATCGAGAGCAGTGTGGCCAGCAGGGCAAGGGAGGGGATTCTCCCCCTTTACTCTGCTCTCCTCAGACCCCACCTGGAGTACTGTGTGCAATTCTGGAGCCCCCACCACAAGAAGCACATGGAACTGTTGGAGACAGTCCAGAGGAGGTCCACGAAGATGATCAGAGGGCTGAAGCACCTCTGTTATGAGGACAGGCTACGAGAGCTCTGCAACCTGGAGAAGAGAAGATTTTGAGGAGACCTTATAGTAGCCTTCCAGTATCTGAAGGGGGCCTGTGGGAGGGCTGGGGAAGGACTGTTGACAAGGTCTTGTAATGACAGGATGAGGAGTAATGGGTTTAAACTGGCAGAGAGGAGATTTGAATGGGATGTTAGGACAAAGTTCTTTGCAGTGAGGGTGGTGAGACACTGGCACAGGTTGTCCAGGGAGGTTGTGTCTGCTCCCTCCCTGGATGTGTTCAAGGCCAGGCTGGATGAGGTCTTGAGTGACCTGTTCTAGTGGGAGGTGTCCCTGCCTATGTTGGGGGGGTTGGAACTGGATGGTCTTTGAGGTCCCTTCCAACCTAAACCATTCTCTGATTCTACTGCTGCTCAGCATGTTTAATCTGCTACCAGTGAGGACTGTTAGTGCCAGACATGGCACTAAAATGAGATTCCTGGAGCCTTTCTTCCATGCAGCCTTGAAAGTCTCTGCATGGTCTCCTGACCAGTTACCTGCATGTGCTTTACAGAGTGAGGCAAGTCACGGTCAACATTCACCAGGGTTAAAGACCACACATAGTAAAATAAAGTATCTCAGCTCCCCAGAAGTAGAGGCTAAGGAGAGGTGTATGACAGAGAGAGTTGTGCTGGAGAAGGTTCAGATGCGTTTGAGTCTGTTCTACTTTCACAGCATATAATGACTGTGAAATGCAGTCATCATTAAAGCAAAGCTTGCAAATTCAGCTCATGTTCATCTTTATACAAGGCAGGACAGCAGCTTTTGTGATGACTGAAGTCAGCTGTCTTACATATCATTGTTTCACTCCTTCTCTGACTCCTCTATCCTGAGAAAGACAGCTGTGCACATCCCAAGAAGACTAGGAAAGGACAGAGGTTGATCATTAGTCTTTCTAGATCCCTTGATGCTAGGTCCTCAAGAACCTGCCAGGATAGTCCCTCCTGAGTAGCCTTTCCCCAAGAAGTCCAAGAAGGAAAGCTTTAGGTATGGATGGCAAAGAGGTATGGACATGTGTGCAAGCACACCAGGCTATGCCTACACTGCAAGCTGAACTAACAGATCCTTCAGGTTGCAAATTCAGATGCTCAAGGCTTTGGAAATGTCAGAACTGTGATTGCTCTTGGCAAGGTGAGACTTGAAAAGGGTCATCAGTGTTGTGTACGTCCTTCCTGAGAGGCTCAGCTCTTTGTGGCAGGTCCAGTGTGTGATGTTGTGTGTGGCTCTGAATAACTCGAGTCATGTACATGCAAAAGACTTGTGAAAGATCTGTGAGTCTGTCAAGTCTGTGGATGGGTTTTCTTATAGAAAGCAAAAAAAATTAAAAAGATACTTCTGCTATGTTCTCAGCTGCTGGTTGCCAATTATCTTTAGAAACGTTTGAGCAACGTAAATTTAGAGAGGGAAATGGTCAATATCAGAGTCCTTGCCTTCCAGTATTTTGAAATGGTTGAGCTGCTTGCAGGGCTTTTGTTTGGTTTCGCCAGGGCTGCTTTTGCTTTGAGAATGGACTGCTCTTCATCTGGAATAAAACTGACAAATGTTTACCTAAGTCATAGGCAACTGAAAATCAAGTTATAACAGACAGTTTTAGGCAATTGTAATACAAACATTTATGCTTCTTGGCATATATCTTCAAATATATTTATTTACACTGTAAGCTAAATGAATCAAAGAGGCTACTGGAAAAAAAAAAAACCTTGTCAAAATGCAAGCAGCTCATGAGATCTGCAGCAGGCTAGATCAGCAGAACAGCTGAAGGTTTCCGTAGACTTATTGGCAACTGGCCCTGAAATAAGAAACTGCAATCAATAGATTTTAGCAGTTTACACACCAGGACAGAAAAATAAACAAAGCCTTGCATGGCTATGTGTTCAATTTCCTTGTTTACTGCAAGGCTGTATCTTGAACAGTCACATTTCAGCTTTATTTTTAGGCAATATTTATGGAGAGGAACTGAGATACCCAGAGCTCCTACAAGCTCTGCATTGCCCACAGAGACCTCAAAGAGCAGCTGATTCCTCCTTTGCTCTTCCCAAGAGGGTAGCTCTGAGCCTCTTCTTTCCTGCCTCTCCTTCTGAGAAAGGCAAGGGATGTGGACATGCTGGAGCATGTCCAAAGAAAGACCATGAGTATGATCAGAGGGCTGCAGCACCCCTCCTATGAGGACAGACTGAAAGAGTTGGGGCTCTTCAGTCTGGAGAAGAGGAGGCTCCCAGGTGACCTTCTTGTGGCCTTCCAGTATCTGAAAGGGGCCTACAGAAAAGCTGGGAAGGGACTTTTTGGGCTATCAGGTAGTGACAGGACTAGGGGGAATTGAGCAAAGCTGGAGGTGGGGAGATTCAGATTGGATGTGAGGAGGAAGTTGTTCAGCATGAGAGTGGTGAGAGCCTGAAAGGGGTTGCTCAGGGGGGTGGTTGGGGCCACATGCCTGGAGGTGTTTAAGGCCAGGCTGGATGAGGCTCTGTCCAGCCTAATCTAGGGCAGGGTGTCCCTGCCCATGTCAGGGGGGTTAGAACTAGATGATTCTCGTGGTACCTGTGATTCCTCACAGCACTTGGGATGGTGCAGGGGGCATCCTTGCTAGTGGGCAGCGCTGGCAGCACTAACTCCATGCCACAAAACCTTATACACAGCCTGCTGAGAGCTTCATGATGAAGCAGAAATTGTGTTTTGCTAAGCCTAAAGTTTAATCATTATGTAGGTTATGTACATAAGAAGGAAATAAAACTCCCCCCTAGAAGAGTGATGTATTTGCTTGTTGTATGAGAAGCTAAATAGTGTGAGAAGGAAAACAGGGTCCATAAAGTGTTGCATCAGTTTGTTGTGCTGCTCAGAAGATAAACCTGACTTCTACCAAATGCAGGTGTAGTGATAGAAACCATCCCTTGGTGCAAGACTTAAAACTGAATTTAAAATTAAAAGAGTTGATGTGATCATACCATAAAACCCAGTCATGCTGAAAATGAAAGCAAAACCCCTGAATCCTTCAAGCGACATGAACCTCAGGAAAAAAATCTGCTTTGCTATCATGTGCAAGCATTTCATAAGCAGGAGGACTCAGTGCTCAGGAAGCACAAAGTTTATTTAAACTTCCCCTCCAGCAGCTGTAGATAGATTTGAAACCTCCCCACATTCCCTCAGGGGCTCTTGGGTGAGGGTGATGATTTTGGTTCAGGAGCTCAGAGGATGTGCACTCTTCACCCTCTTAAGAGAAGCCATCTGACTGCTGGGACTTTTATGTGGCACAGCTAACACAAATAAATCAATTTAACAAACGCTGCTTTCCCCATTCCCCCTAAATATGTTCACAGATGACTGTGGCAGCCCTTACAGAGGTCAGGCAAAGCAGCTGTCACCATCATAATTTCCAATTTTCCGTTACACTTGACAAAAAGGTGGAGCTTTCTCCTCTTGGATAGACCAATGTCTGACCTCTAGTCAAATTTACTGAGAAAAGAAAACATTGAATGGTGTCCATTTGGACATTTAGGAGTGTAAAAACTGGCAAAGATGGTTAATTTCAGCTGCTATTGACTGAGAATAATCCCTCCCATGCCATCCTGTCCCTGAGCTGCCTAAAAGCAGCCAAAATGCCTCCTCTCTCTGAAAGCAAGAAATATTTTACCATCTACATTTGGGCAGATGATTCTCACTCTTTATCCCTTATACCCTTTTTTAATCTTCATATTGAGGATAGATTACAGTAAAATCATAGAATCATAGAATCATAGAATGGTCTAGGTTGGAAGAGACCTCAAAGATCATCCAGTTCCAACCCCCCCGCCACAGGCAGGGACACCTCCCACTAGATCAGGTCGCTCAAGACCTCATCCAGCCTGGCCTTGAACACATCCAGGGAGGGAGCAGACACATTTATAGATGCTTCAGCTTGGACAAGACTCTGAGTTTTGGGTTATGGGTTTGTTTTTTTTTTTTTCTGTTTGAAAAAGTTAACACATTTCTGTTTGCACCTCTCACCTCTACACTGAGTAGATGTAAGATGGATGTCCGTGAAATTTTGGGAACCACCCGATGGCCAAAATTCAATGACTACAGAGCTGCACTTGTTAATTTTTTTTTGCAATGTGGTTAATAATTTCATGTGAATTCCTGGGCACTCTGAAATCACTGACAGCCTAGGCTTTAGTTGGGCTACAACATCAATGCAGACATATCCCAGATACAGGAAGGAAAAGACCCCCACAGTTACACAAAACAATTACTTTACTACTAAAAAAGGGCTATCAACAACAACTAAACTT
>VWZI01001200.1:735864-763366 GCA_013396835.1 Psilopogon haemacephalus
GGGACAGGTAACTGCTAAACCACTACACCAGTATGCTTTTACTTTTGCAATCTATGTCCTGTTTTTCTTTTCTTCCTTCCTCCCCAGTGTAACCATCTTTCATTTGGATTGTCCCCCAGTAGCTCCTTGAGGGAACACAACACAGCCTCTGCACAAACAGCACAGTGTTGGGCCAGCGTGAACAGGAGAGTTCAGCCAGCCACTTTCTATGCCATAAGTGGCACCCATGACAATAAAGTCTTTCATTCAGATTACACAACCCCGCACAATGCCCCTCACTGGTCAGCTACCACTGCCAGAGCCCAGTTGTAAATGCAGCCCTCCCCACAGATGGGCACACAAAGCAGGACACCTCTGATGCATTCTCTATAGGATGAACGAGACAATTGTCACTCGCCAGGACCTGGCGCGCTGTGTGGGAGCGCTGCTTGTTTGCCCAGTTCTGGGTTACACAGAGTTTTAGAGAGAAGTACTGCAGACTTGTGGCAGCCTGAGGCCATCTCAGAAAGTGAAAGATTTATTAGGGGAATTCCCTTCTCCTTGAACGCCCTTATGGGGGCAAGCTGGAGCACAGGAGGTTCCACGTGAACATAAGGCAAAACTTTTTCACCGTGAGGGTGACAAAATGCTGAAACAGGCTGCCCAGAGGAGTTGTGGAGTCTCCTTCCCTGGACAGGTTCAAAACCCACTTGGAGACATTCCTGTGTGTGACCTACTCTAGGTGATCCTGGCCTGGCAGGGGGTTTGCACTAGATGAGCTTCCAAGGTCCCTTCCAACCTCTAATGTTCTGTGATTCTGTGAACACAGCTCTCTCTGAGGGGTGAAGAGAAGACTAAGAAGGGATTTAATAAATGTTTGTAAATATCTGATGTCTGGGGTCAGGAGGGGGGACACAGGCTCTGCTCACTTGCTCCCTGTGATAGGACAAGGAGCAATGGAGGTAAGCTGCAGCACAGGAGGTTCCAGCTCAACACCAGGGGGAACTTCTTTACTGTAAGGGTCACAGAGCACTGGAACAGGCTGCCCAGAGAGGTTGTGGAGTCTCCTTCTCTGGAGTCTTTCAAGGCCTGTCTGGATGCATTCCTGTGTGACCTGAAATAGATTGCATGGTCCTGTTCTGGCAGGGGGTTGGACTCGATGATCTCTTTGGGTCTCTTCCAACCCCTGACATCCTGTGATCCTGCAATTTCTTCCTGGTGTGGCCTCCAAGGGCTTTAATTCCCCATGTAACAGCAACAAAATAACACCCAGTATCTCCTGTCTTTGTCACCAGCGTGGACTTACTCCAGTGCCTCCTGAAACCACCCTGGACCATTCACACATAGGTCAGCATCTCAAATCTTAGCTGAGTTACCTCTACTGGGCCAAGTCATCAAAGCTGCTGTTCCATTTTCTGGCAATTTCTCCACTGACTGGGTCTAACACTCATTTGAAAAACAGATAGCTTCAGCACAGGCTTCAGCCTTTATAGAAGAGGCTATTGCATGCCCAGGGGATTTTCTGCAGGGGAACAGAGGCCTGAAAGCACCAACTTGATTTTGAAGAGCACTGAAGAAATAGCACACAAGAGGCCACACTCAAAATATGACCAACTGCATTAAATTCCTTTTGTGTGATTTCTGCCTTTCCTTAACATTTGTGGGAACCCTTCCAGGGACTGCCCTTGTGCTATAGCTTCATACTTCATGTTAAACTCCAGCAAAGCCCAGCCTCCAGATTAACTCAGGAACAGCACCGATTTCTATTCTGAAACAGCAAACAAAGCTATTGTGAATGTGCACCTTATTCTCAACCTGACTTTCATCTTACATGACAGCTAATTTAGTAATGTTATATCTGCTATATGGCAGACCTCTCTTACTTGCTGACATTAGAAGGGAAGCAAAGGCTTGTTGTTTCTCTGGAGTATTAGAGTTTCTCTTAGTTTCCACCCAGAAAAAAAGCCCTTCCCACCATTTATTCTGCCCAGAGAAAGTTCATGGATAGCAGAGGATAAAACATTGACTGATTCTTTAGCAAGTTCCTCCCCTGCTGTTGGAGCAGAGGAATCAGGAAGGAAATAAATAGCTACAGTTCTTCAGTCCAACTAGGTAGCCCTAACTGCCTAAAAAGTCCTTTTTATATTTCTGCTGCTCAGCTTGCAGCCTACTTAGATGCCTACACAATATGCAGCCACCATCACTGTTGCTCCTGACTGAGTGTAGAACAGAGCTGAGAACAAAAGTGAAATACTCAGCTGGGCAAATGCATTCAAAAAGGTCACATGTTGTTTTCCTCTGGTGGAGAAGGAAGGTCTTCATAGTAGGTAGTTCATCTCTTTCATGGTTTTTGAGATGGGTTTGAGCAAGGATTCGTCTCTCTGGGGAATTCTCACTTCACTCTGGGCAGCTGCTGTCAGGGCTTGCAGCTCTTGCGGAACAGCTTCTCAGATGGCTCAATAATATTGAAAACTTCATGAAAGGGTAGGTCTGAGGTCATCGATGTACACCAATATGAAGTTGCTTGTGGGCACATGGCCTTTTGAAATGAAGCAGCTTTCATTGGGGCTGCCTTAGCTTTCAGTCTACTAAAATGCCTGTGTAACATCACAGTCACCACTGGTGCTGCTTGTACTGGATTGGCAACCTCTCATCTTGCCATGAATGAAATAAAAGGAAAGAGAAAGGACACAAAAGCTTCTTGGCTCCTTGTGCAAAGAGCAGATGCAGTCCAGCTCCTGGCACTCAGGAGTGGATCTGTCTCCTCTCATATTGTTCTGCACCATTAAGGTTTGCTCTGTATTGCAGCAGATTTCTTATTGTGACCTGTCTTGCTGCTTGGTAAGAAGCAAGAATGCCTTAATGCATAAAAGCTGCAGCTTTCTAAGTAATGTTACAGCTCCTATTCTGGCTTGCATCCTAAACATTGCTTGGAGATGGGGCCAGGGCAGCCGCTGCCCTTGTACAAGGTCCTGATGCTACCTGGGGCCTCAGCATGGGGCTCCTAAAGCACTTTCCCAGCCTTGGGAGGTCCTGTACCCAAGGAATAGGTGGTATCATTTCAGAGAGACCTCTCCTTTATGACAAACACAGCTGATGAGAGAGAAAAAATCCAGATTTGTCCCTCCAGGTAGTTTAGTTAATATATGCCTGTTGTGATTATTAATAATAGGTTGTGAATTATTAATAATTAATAATTTTAATGAACATTAATTTTAAAATTACTCAGACCCCACCCCTCATCAGACCCCACCTGGAGCACTGTGTGCAGTTCTGGAGCCCCTGGCAAAAGAAGGACATGGAACTGTTGGAGAGAGTCCAGAGGAGGGCCATGATCAGAGGGCTGGAGCAGCTCTGCTATGAGGACAGGCTGAGAGAGTTGGGGCTCTGCAGCCTGGAGAAGAGAAAGCTTTGAGGAAACCTTATAGTAGCCTTCCAGTATCTGAAGGGGGCCTATAGGAGGGCTGGGGAGGGACTATTCACAAGGTCTTGTAATGACAGGATGAGGAGTAATGGGTTTAAACTGGCAGAGGGGAGATTTAAACGGGATGTTAGGAGGAAGTTCTTTCCAGTGAGGGTGGTGAGACACTGGAACGGGTTGCCCAGGGAGGTTGTGGCTGCTCCCTCCCTGAAGGTGTTCAGTGCCAGGCTGGATGAGGCCTTGAGCGACCTGTTCTAGTGGGAAGTGTCCCTGCCTATGTTGGGTGGTTGGAACTGGATGATCTTTGAGATCTCTTCTAACCTAAATCATTCTATGATTCTATGAAATTCGGGAAAATTTCCTGAGGTCCTTTGGATGTTCGTTTGACACGAGGCAATTGCACAAAGGTTATTTATAAACACAGACTCAAAGAGCTTAAAGAGTTTAAACAGTCAGAACTTGGTGAAGAGGGACCTAATAACAGGGAGAATTCTAACTTCGCCTATACTGACAGACCCAATAGGTACAAAGTGTCCCAGGGAAGAGGAGGAAAGCTTTGCCCTGCCACTGCTGGTGCAAATCTGCAATGCAGGCTGCAAAACGGTGGCTGCTGTGAAAGAGCTGCACATAGACCTCTGGTCCCAATGGAAGCAGCAGGAAAAGGAGCACAACAGCTCTAAATCACCCCCTTAAATACACTATTTTGAAGGGTGAAAGTGGCCAATAGGCATTAGTGTCCATTGTTTTGGCCAATGAATTCAAAGTTCTGCAGGTAGGTGCCCACCCTAACACTTTAGGGGCAGCACAAAACACCTGACTTGGTCGTGTGCCTTCGGGGCTTTCTTGGGCCAAATCCTTATTGTTTTGCTCACACCATCAACCCCCAGACCTTGCTACAGGAGGAGGAGAGCAGGGGTTTGAACTAATTTGGCAGGATTTATGCCCTACCAGGACAATGCCTGATGTGGTTTGACCAACAAACTGAAATGTTTCAAGTGACTCCTCACCCGTAAGGAGGAGTGGAAGAATGATGTATGAAGTCTGGGCTGCAGCAAGCCCCTTTGGTCCTGCTCTCTCAGTGTGGTATATGTGTCTTTTATAAAGCCAAAGGTGGTTCTGGATTGGGTTGGGAAAGACTTGACTTGCTGGCAGGCTTAACTAACTGCAGTAGCCTCCCAGCTCCCAGGTTCTTTGCTGTAGGCATTGGATATATGACTTTGTTACTCTCTTTGAGATCATTCTGTTGTATTTTTTTCAGTGTTACTATGCACATTGACAGGTGAATTGTGTCACATCTCTCTCTCTGAGGAGGAAATTAGTTTTTATAATGGCGTGGATGCATGTAACAAATTAATCCGGTATCGTAAAAATAGCAGCAGCTATTTTAGCTTATCCAGCTAAAGAGACTACACTACAGGATGGCTTTATTGGGAAAAAAAAAAAAACAAAAAACCAAAAGCAGCATCTTGTAATGCTCACTTAATTCTTGTAAACAATGCATCTTTTTAAATGCGGACCGCAAAAACTACACACAGTACTTTGGTTCGGGAATCTGCTGGCTGATTTTTCTGAATCACTGTTTTTAATATAGGGACTGTGGGCGTCTAAAATAAGGTTCTATAAATAATCCCGAGGAGGCATCTCATTCAGTTTGCTGCTGCAACTGACTTTACCAGTTTCTCCTGTTTCATTTTCCTTTTCCCGAATGCTAAGCATTGTAAAAGTACAGACTGAGCAGAAACGCTCCATAAAGATCATTATAGTTTGCAGCTCCGTGACGTCCCAAGAGGTTATTATATCTCAAGCAGCGAGAACCCACTCTGGCCGAGTAAGGAATTACTCCATTGTGAAGTATTATTCAAGCAATTAGAAATCATACTGTGCACAAAATACCATATCTCTAGGCAGCAGTTTCAAGCGCTGTATCATGCCTACTTAAGTGTGTGGCTACAGCAAAAGAAGTACTATGTTAACAATGCAACCATTTTTAAAACCAACAGGCTGACAGGTTCAGAAAGACAACAATACCCTCTAACTGCAGTGTGCTTCTCCGTTGGCTTTAGGCATCTTTATTTCCCCTTCCAGAATCTCCTGGATCCTTCATTTCCCACCCATTCATAAATTCTCCACCAGGCCGAAGAGAGTGAGGTCTGTTTCTCTGGAACCTGTCACAGCAATATTTTATAGCACGGAGGAGGAGAAGACCACGAGAAGTATCTGTGCACTTTTGTCTACAGCACTCTTGACTCTGCTCCAACATGCCCCAAACTCTGCCTTGCATTTTTCTTGGCTAGTACAACAGGCTGCCATAAAGCTAAGCAGAGCATTTCTGGATATTTCCTTCTGAAGACCTGCAGTCAGCCTTTTTTTCTTTAGGAAAAGAAGTTGCATCAACATAGTAACTTGAAGCATTGTATCAAACTGAGCTTTGCAGATTTTATAGACATGGGTGGAAGGTGCTGAAGCCTAACAATTACTCAGTTCTTAGGGTGGATCTTATTGACAGGCAGAAAAAGAAATAAACTAATTTATTTTCAAAGTCAGTTAGGATACTATAATTGGTATCAGCTCCATCCAATAAACTTCCAGGCACTTAGAGTGATACTAATGAAAAAAAAGTCTCATGACATGCTGGTGAGGTATGGAGGTGTGATGTGGGTCAGCAACTTTCCCCTGCCACTATTTGACATTCACCACACCAGCTCAGACAGCTTGGAAGTAAGATGAAGCTGTATTTACAGCACGGCAAAATTTACAAGCATATATACACAGTTTTTACAAGTATATACAATGATGTGCAAATTAGCAACAATACAGAAATCCGAACTCCCTCCCAGACAAAGGAAACTGCCCAGAAGGACTCAAAGCTACCCCCTCTTTCTCCCTATCTCAGACAGGCAAGCAAAAAGAAAAGCAGCAAAGCTTACCTGCTAGTTAGCTGAGATTAGAGGAAAGATATCAAAGCCTGACTAACACCTATCTAAAGTTGACATGGTCAGAGACAGGTATGACTGCAGGAAGAGGAATTCCCATCTTGATTGAATTTGGGATGTGGCTGCTCGAGTAGAAAGCATTTTCTCTAAAGAAGCAGGAAATCCATGGTGCGGTACTGGCCCAGAGTCTGAAAACCACCTTCAGCTGTGTGGAAGTGGGCACATCTATGTTCTAAACCCTTTTTAGACCCAGAGAGCAGCATGGTGTTACCTCAGTGTTTCCTCACAGCAGAGGAGTAAGGAAATTACTCTTGCACTCATCCCTTAGTAACTGCTCTCTTCGTCTGGCAGAGAGCCCATCACCAATGTCTGAGGCTGGTACATCCTGCCCTGTGATTGCTGTGTCTCACATCCCTGCTAGGAGTCACACTATGACTTAAATCTAGAATAGAATAGAATAGAATAGAATAGAATAGAATAGAATAGAATAGAATAGAATAGAATAGAATAGAATAGAATAAGCCAGGTTGGAAGGACCTCCAAGATCATCCAGTCCAACCTATCACCCAGCTCTGGCCAATGGCACTAAGTGCTCCATCCAGTCTTTGCTTGAATACCTCCAGGGACGGTGACTCCACCTTCTCCCTGGGCAGTCCATTTCAACGGGAAATCACTCTCTCTGTGAAGAACTTCCTCCTAATATCCAGCCTACTCCTCCTAATATCCATGGTGATGCTTCTCCACAGTCATGCCCTTCAGATATTACTGAGAGATTTCTTTCCATCCACTGAAACAGTCAGGCACACTGAGGGTCTTGGGACCAGCTATAGGATCAAGTGATTGGCGACACAGATCAGAGGGCACCAGACCCATCTAGGACAGGAATCTCAAAAGTTTGGGGAATCAGTGTAACTCACACTCATGACACTGGGCCTCCTCACCCATAAAAGCCCCAGTGTCGTGGGGGAAGGAGGGAGTGTGAGAGAGGCAGGAAAGCACAAACATTTCTGTATGTCATGGCTACGTTTCATAAGGCTTTCTGTTACCATGGCAATGAGCATGGTATAAATACCTAGGCAGATCTCCCTTGTGGCAGTGCATTCTGCTGCTCCTATGCTGCAGGGCTAGTCTGTGTGCAGACATTTTGATGGCCTTCTTCAAACCCTCTCCAGTAAATTATTTCATTTAATCTCAAACCAACAGTCCAGTGGGTAAAAGTGCTCTTTCAGCTTCATGCACCACAACTTGTTTTTCTGGTTCCTTTAAATAACCAAGTAATTTTTATTAAGGAAAAAAACCAAAACCCACCCCACCCCTAAAAAAAAAACAAAACACAACAACAAAAGAACCAAAACCAACCAACCAACAAAAAACCCAACAAAAAACTACCAAACCCAAGCCAAACTAAAACATAAAGATGGAGGCTTACATCTTTATGCATTTGTATTCAGGCTAAATAATCAATAGGAAGAGCTACATTCTGCTTGTTTTAGTTATATTTGAAGTCAGGCTGTACACAAGCATCTCCTATAACAATTTAGTGCAATCAAGACAGCAAATGCTGTTGAACTCTGAGCTGTAAAGAGTTTTAACAGATCCAGGTTAGCCAGTCACAGAGAAGCACAGCCTTAAGCTAAGTGCAATAATTAAAAGGGGGAAAAAAAATTGCCTGTGTTTCATAACACAGAAACCCTTCAATTGATTTTTCTGGGATGTGTGCAGCCTTGCATGAGATGCAGACAACAATAAGTACATTTAAAAAAAAAAAAAATCAAGCATAATAGAATCTAAACAGCTTATTTTAAAAGGCTCACTGCCTCCTTATTGGTTTGGCAGGTGTGGTAACGATAGTGCCCAGATTTGCCAGGAAGTTCTTCACAGTGAGGGTGGTGAGACACTGGAACAGGTTGCCCAGGGAGGTTGTGGCTGCTCCCTCCCTGAAGGTGTTCAAGGTCAGGCTGGATGAGATCTTGAGCGTCCTGACCTAGTGGGAGGTGTCCCTGCCTATGTTGGGTGGTTGGAACTGTATGATCTTTGAGGTCCCTTCTAACCTAAACCATTCTATGATTCTATGATCTCTTTTCCATTCCCCCCTCCCACCAACTGCTTTTTGAATACACAACTGAGAAGAGGAAAATGAAGCAGTAGAAAGATGCACATGCTCTCTTCTATTGTATTTGTGCTGCAAGACAAACTGCTTCAGATGGGGAAAAAGCATGTCTTCACTGGGAACTGAGGTTTGTTTCTTACACTGAAGTAGCCCATTTGAACACAGTCCAAGCCAAGACAAGAGAGTTGGTATCTTCCACACAAATTAGCTGGGTAAGTTACCATATGGAAATCCCACGTAGGTTACCCCAACCTGTTGTGTGGAGAACACAATAAAAATGTCAGGCTGCCTGATTTTATCTTATGATTGTTAACAGAAGATGAAGATAAAATGGGAATGACAGAAATGTGCCTTGAAAGAAATCCATACTGGATGTATTTCTTCCTGTACTCTTCCAGTCTCTGGTAAGGAGCATGATATGGAGACAGGTGGGGCTGGGAGCAAGGTGGGGGAGTTATGGAAAAGCCAGGAGATGGGATGAAAGAGGCCTTCCTGGTACCAACACTGCCTCACTTCTGACAAGCTGAGATTTTCCAGAGCAGAACTTATTCTCCCTTCAACTTCTGAACGATACTGTGTTGGTTTGAGCTAATTGGAAATTTTGAGTGAGAAATTAGACTATTGGCTGAGAGAGAGTTAAACACAGTGTGTCACTTCACTGAGTTTTACTGAGGAAAGAAAAAAAGTTGTTTTAAGAACTGTTCTCAAAACAACCAGATTAGCAGAGGGCTTCTGACCCTTTGGCACAGCAGCTGCTTCTCCTTTGTCTCTCTGTCTTTTAGCTAATTCAGAGTAAAACTACTAAGTCCTTCCTATTACTAATCCCTCTGACCAATCTTCAGCTTATCTGCAGCATCAACTGGTGGTGAGATAAGACTGGGGAAGGGGGGAAAGGTGGTAGGGGGGGGTTTGGTTACCCTCTCTTGGGGATTTTGGTCTCTGGGAGGGGTGTGGTGTCTGTATTAACTTTTCACTGTATGTATCTGTAAATATCTGTTATATCTTGTAATTATTTCCTTGTATATTGTGCATTGCTGTAAATATAAAGCTTCATTTATTAACTTCCAGTGTTCTGAGTCCTAGCCGGGGTTTATAAAAGGTGGGGGGGGGGGCAGGTAACTGCTAACCCAGTACATATACCAAGATCAGGTCAGTACAGCCCAAATGTGAGGGAGAAGTGAAAAAGCAAATGCCCTTCTTAGCCTAATTGGGGTGAGTTTGCATTTGATATCAGGAAGAGTAATATTTTATTAATGCCAACTCCTTGGTCCTCCTAAAACGGGCCTGAACTTCTTCCTCCAGCAAAACTATGTAATTTCCTTCATCTCCTCACTCTTCATTCCTAAGGCAAAAAAATTAAAAGTGACATGGCAGAGTGAGAGAGGGCATCAAATAACTTTGGAAGAGGAAGGCTTGTGGCAGCAGTGAGTGAGAGCTAGTCAAGATGCATGTTTATCACACTAAGCACATTTGGGACACAGTTCCACTAGAATTGTCCTGTAGTCACATGCTAAAACTGAATAACGGCTTGTACAACTCTTCACACTAAACAGTGTCCTTATCCTGCAGTACTTTCAAATTGAAAAATCACCCAAGAAACTGAGAAACTGAGTTGACCTTTCCTTGGACACAGGTGAGGTGATTCATATAGAGGGGGAAAGGGATATTTCATGAGTCACTTCTGTTTGTTATGTGACAGGTTCCTTCTCCTGATTGGTTGCTTTACCAACTTTACTTTACATCTGCTGCCCTTTCACCATGATCAAGCATCCAATCCACAGTATGTGGCTTATACTTGCTTCTTAAAGGTGAAATGGATAATGGAGGCTATTCAGTGGAGTTGCACAACTTGGAATAAGGAACAGCAGATACCTTCTGGTGCTGACAAAACACTTATCAGTCATCAGCTTGATTCTGATCTATGATCTGTCATCCCAATTGAAGGTGATGGAGATGTGAAAATGCATGGAAAAAAAAAAAAGCACGGAAAAAAAAATGTTTTGCTGTTTTTTCAGGCATTAATCTCTTCTAATAATGAATATCTCACTGAGCTGGATATAAAGTCTATCCAGTCCATCACCTCTTTCCACAAGAACAGCCAAACCTGGATGCCTGGAAAAGTTTGCAAAAAGAAGTCTAGCATATTCCCAATATTTTCCTCTATAGTCTAGCAGTCTGTAGCTCAAGCATTTGTCTGTTCTTATACCCTGGGATAGATTCCCCATACCACAAGGATATTCTTTTTACAGGGACTGCAAACTACAAGGACTACAGTTGCTCCTTGCTTTTGCCCTGTGTGCAAAATGCCCTTTCACATGTTCTTTTGAAGATCTCAGACAGCTTTTGCCAAAGAAGGTGAACGCTGCTCTGTTTAAGGAGTGCTCCTAAGAGACTCCTACTCTGCTCTGGTGAGACCCCACCTGGAGTACTGCCTCCAGTTCTGGAGCCCCTATTACAAGAGGGATGTGGACATGCTGGAGTGTGTCCAGAGAAGGGCCATGAGGATGATCAGAGGGCTGCAGCACCTCTGCTATGAGGACAGACTGAAAGAGTTGGGGCTCTTCAGTCTGGAGAAGAGGAGGCTCCCAGGTGACCTTATTGTGGCCTTCCAGTATCTGAAGGGAGACTACAAGAAAGCTGGGGAGGGACTTTTTAGGCTATCAGGTAATGACAGGACTAGGGGGAATGGAGCAAAGCTGGAGGTGGGGAGATTCAGACTGGACATGAGGAGGAAGTTCTTCAGCATGAGAGTGGTGACAGCCTGGAATGGGTTGCCCAGGGAGGTGGTTGGGGCCACATCCCTGGAGGTGTTTAAGGCCAGGCTGGATGAGGCTGTGGTCAGCCTCATCTAGGGTAGGGTGTCCCTGAGCATGGCAGGGGAGTTTGAACTAGATGATTCTTGTGGTCCCTTCCAACCCTGACTGATTCTATGACTTAGTTCATGTGGGGACTTTCCCTAGCTGTTTGTCTAATGGCAGAAAAAGGGTTGCCCCAAAGAGCTGAATGCTGCTTTCATGAATGGAGTGTGGACATGTACACATGGTAATAATGGCCCCATCATCCTAGAGGATGCTTGTTAGATCTGAGCACAGCACACCAGAATGAAACAAGCTGGGATGTGGTAATGTAAAAATCCCAAGCAAACAAAAAAATTACAACAAACCCCCAACTAATTTTAAAAAACCCAACAACATCAAAACCCAATCAAACAACACTTCAAAAACCATAATACACTTAAGCAAGTATTGCAATTTAAAATGTGCACATTTGGTGGATTACAAAGAAAAGATTCTAGGAAAAAGATGAAGACATTTTTTTCACATTTCCCTTCTGTGCAAGCATTCTGTGTCTCACTGTCTCATATTCCATTCACTGTGCTTCTGATGTGCCAGTATAGAATCATAGAATGGTTTAGCTTGGAAGGGACCTCGAAGATCATCCAGTTCCAATCCCCGCCATAGGCAGGGACACCTCCCACCAGAACAAGCTGCTCAAGGCCTCATCCAGCCTGGCCTTGAACACCCCCAGGGAGGGAGCAGACACAACTACCTTGGGCAACCTGTGTCAGTGTCTCACCACCCTCACTGTGAAGAACCTCATCCTAACATCCAGTTTAAATCTCCTCTCTGCCAGTTTAAACCCATTACTCCTCATCCTGTCTTACAAGACCTTGTGAATAGTCCCTCCCCAGCCTTCCTGTAGGCCCCCTTCAGATACTGGACAGCTACTACAAGGTCTCCTCGAAGCCTTCTCTTCTCCAGGCTGAAAAGCCCCAACTCCCTCAGCCTGTCCTCATAGCAGAGGTACTGCAGCCCTCTGAGCATCTTCATGGTCCTTTTCTGGACTCTCTCCAACAGTTCCACATCCTTCTTGTGGTGAGGGCTCCAGAACTGCATGCAGTATGAGTTACACACTGAGAGAACTTCCCTAAGAAGCACTTTTTAACTTTGAAGTCGAAATACATGTACCAAGGTGAGCATCCTGTTGAGGTAAGCACATTGCCACTTCCCCATCAGTGACAATGTCACCGCTTCCTTTCGGTGACACGTTCTGTAAACAGACCTATTCTTCCACAAAGCCTTCCCAATAACTTTGGGAAGATGCAGGCAGGGTATCTTCTGATGTCACATGTTCTGATGCACCAATATCAAGGACATTAAACCCAGATATAGACCCACATTAGCTTGGAAGCCAAAGTTACTCTTCTAAGGCTTTTGCATGTTTACCACAAACAGAACATGGAGCCCTGTTGTGTGTCAGAGATAATTTTACAAACAGCAAGAAAAAGAAAGAAATGTAAGTATTTTCATTTTCTTCATTTTATTTCAGGCCCATAGGTGAGTTGGGCATGCCTTGCTATGGTCTTTACAGTGAGTAAAGGCATTTTCTTAACTGCTGTTATCATCAAGAGATGATATCCGTGTGAGTGCTCTGCATTCAGCTGGCACTGTTGACAGTTTCGCCTGCATTCTGTCCGCCAGCACTTGAAAGTGTCCTGTAACCTCTGAATAAAGTGATTAAAGAGCCTGTCAATGCCACTGCCCAACAACTAGCTGCTCCACTGAGTCTTGCCTGCAGGAAGGTTATAGTAGCCTAAGAGTGTGCTCCTGCAGGTAGATAACCACACTCAGAATAACAGTTTGTGATGATTGTGGGGAAAAGCCAGGACACCATCAAAGAATCTACAGCAAACCAGGACTATACCCATGGGGATTAATGCAGGAAACAATTTTCCCAATGCCAGAGGAGATTTTGAAATGGACAGAGAAAGAGGAAACATTTTTGCAATATAATAAACCCTTAAAAGATAGCAATGATCCTCTTGTAATAAGATCTATAAAAATACAGTCCATAATCCAAGGGAATTTGGTATGGTTCTCTGCTCACTGTGCTGTTACATCCCTTGATATTAACTATAAAGGAAGCAGTGTGTACGTGCACAGAAGTGTACGTGACAGCACTTGAGAGGATGAGAATGGAGCTTCTTTCTTTCTGACTGCCTTTTAATTAATGAAAAATGAAAATCCAAAGCCTTGCCGTGTGATTCTGCTCTCCACATTTGGTATCTGGGATTGATTCTGCAGGCCTGCTCTGTGTGGATCTCCCTCCACATCTCTGCCAGAGCCACAGGCACTGGGAGCACAGCATCCAGCCCCAGGTGCTGCTGCCATCCCGCTTCCTGGGGATATCATCTCATGATAGCGAGGAGGGAAAACAGAACAAAAAAAAATCCAGTGGGACACCTGAGAAATTAGCTTACAGGGTTAAAATTTGGAACAGATTACAGCAATGCCTGGCTACCAGACTATTGCGTTTGCTAAATATTTAAGCAGATAATGCAAATAATTGCAGCTAAAAACAACTCCGAGACAAGAATGCAGAGTGACAGGACAGGCAAGCATTTGGCTTACGTTAGGCATACTAAATGAATCTTAGCCAGTGTTGATAAGTCTGTCGATCCACAAGAGTGGGGGGTGGGAAGAATGCTTTAAAGGAAATAAGTGTACTAGGAGGAAAGACAATCTGTATTCAGGACGGTGCTCTGGGTACCGGATTGCAGCACCGATGCAGGAGAGTGGAGGTGAAAGGGAGAAGCAAACAGTATTCCATATTGCTGCCCTGATTACCAGGCAAAGTGGCTGAGGCAGTGTGAATCATTTCACTTCAAGTAAGCATGCAGATAACAATTAAATGTTATCTCTGAGCCTTCAAAACTTTTAATATAGGGTGGTTGGGGGTTTTTTTGGGTTAGTTTGGGTTTTTTAGATCTAAGAACTGAGAAACACACAAGGAATCTGTTTGATGGTTCAGCAGTTATCTGCCCCCTCCACACACACTTTGAAATAACCCAGGCTAGGACTCAGTCGGCTGGAAGTTAATAAATGGAGCTTTATATTTACAGCTTTGCACAATATAGAAGCAGATTTTACAATGTATAACAGATATTTACAGATATATATACAGTAATTAAGATAATACAGAAACACCACACCCCTCCCAGAGATCAAAATCCCTAAGAGGGGCAACCAACCACCCCTACCACCTTCCCCCTTTCCCCGATCTTATCTCACCATCTGTTTTATGCAGCAGATAGGTGAAGGTAGATTGGCCAGCAGGAAAGAAGTTAGTGAAATTATTCAGATTCAGCTACAAAAAAAGGGAGAAAGAACCATGCAAAAAGAGCAGCCACAGCCCAAAGCGGTCTGAAGCAGCTGTCTGACTTATCTTTGTCTGGGTTACAACTCTTAAACAAATTTTTTTTTCTTTCTCAGTAAAGCTATGAGTGAAGTAGCATCATCAGTGTTTTCCTTTCTCAGCCTATAGTCTAATTTCTCATTCAAATCCTCCAGTTCAAACCAGCACAATCTGACAATTATATACCTGGGGGGAAAAGTGCAAAGCAGTCACCTCTGTTGTTTCTCACGGATGCTGCATTCAGCACAGTGACATGAACACTGAAGGAGTGGAAGGCACTGACAGGGTGGCGTGCCACCTCCACTTCTTTTGTTCTAGCTGAATGAGATAGCATTTTTTAACGGAATTCAAGTGCAGTTCCGGTTGAGAAGTCACACATCTGACTTAGCTCCGTGTGCTGCCAGATTTAATAACCCCTGCTGAGAGGCAGAGCCATCCATGTTTGCGTGACTGGACAGGTTTCTGGACTGGAGCTGGGCAGCAAGTCTCATTTTCAAAGTTACTAAGTGCCATACGAAAATAAATATTTAGGCATCTACACTTACAAATGCAATCTTGACAGGTTTATAAAAGTGTGCTTGTAGTTAGGCACCTGTGAACCTGAAGTAATTAAGTCCTCCTGGAAATTCCACTGAGCATTATGTTTCGTCTTCCACCTAAATATTCTACAAGATCTGGCCCACTGACTGTCAATAATGCCTTAAGTACTTGTATAGCTCAGTTCTCTCAGAAAATGGGTTGGAGGCATCTGTGTCATGTAAATATTCTCACTATTTCTCTTGTTTTCAGCCATGTGAAAAAAGAGGTCAAATCAAAGATTACACACATAAGCTCTAACAAGGCAGCATCTTTACTGCTGTCCATATCAACCTATATCACTTCTTCTTCCATTGCTTCAAGACATGATGCTGTGAGCACAGGAAAAATCTGTTCAGAACAGAAAAGATACAGAATGGTGTTGGCACGTCTGGGGCAGCGTGGAGCACACCTTCTGCATCAGAATGTTTTGTATACTCGTAGAATGCTTAAGGTTGGAAAGGACTTTTAAAGGTCATCTAGTTCAGCTCCCCTGTGGTGAGCAGGGTCATTCCCAACTAGATCAGGTTGCTCAGAGCCTAATCTCTCCCAGCGTTTCACCACCCTCACTGTAAAAAAAAAATATTTTACCTTGTATCTAATCACAATCTCCCCTCTTTTGGTTTAAAACCATCATACCTTGTCCTATTGTAACCTTGCTATAAAGATTGTCTCCATCTTTCTTACAGGCACACTTCAAGTACTGAAAGGTCAACAAGGTTGCCATATATCCTTCTCTTCTCCAGACTGAAGAACCTCAGCTCTCTCAGCCTGTCCTCATAACAGATGTCCTCCAGCCCTCAGATCAATCTTGGGGCCCTCCTCTGGGCCTGCTGCAACAGCTTAATGCCCTTCTTGTGCTGTGAGTTCCAGAGCTGGACACAGTACTCCAGGTGAGGTCTCACCAGAGCAGAGTAGCACAGCCACCTCTCTTGACCTGTGATTGGCTTTCTAGACTGCAAGTGCACAGTCTGCTCACATCCAGCATTGGTCCACCAGTACTCCCAAGTCCTTTTTGGCAGAGCTGCTCTCTATCACATCCTGCCCCAGCCTGTATTGATACTGGGGACTGCCCCAACCCAAGTGCACAACCTTGTACTTGGCCTTGTTGAACCTCATGAGGCTCACACGGGTCTACTTGAGTTTGCCCAGGTACCTCTGGATGTCATCTTGTCCCTCTGGCATGTTGACTGCACCACTCAGCTTGTGTGTCACCCTGCAAACTTGCTGAGGGTGCACTCAATCCTGCTATGCTGAAGACATTGAACACCACAAACTCCTGAGGGACACCCCAGCCTACAGTCCCATAGCCCACAGTCAGAGGTTCAAAACCAGTTAGTAGGGCTGACCATGCTGCTGCACAGCACTGGCACAAAGCAAGCTCATATAACATGACAATGAGGTCAGCCCATTGGGTCCAAGAGAAAGCAGTATCTTCTGCATGAATGGAGGGCAATGTCCTCTGGCCTGGCTGGGACATTCACAAATCATTCTGGAAGCCCTGGATTTGCACTGATGAGGCTTCTGATGCAGCTGCCCAAATTTTCCTTCGAATTCTCTCCTCCTCCTTGCGTTAGCTTATGTTACCTTGGATTAACACACACCTGTGACTCTAGACTCAGTCACTCGGCTGGCGGTCAATAACAGCCAGATGATGGCTGAGCTACTTTATATTTTGACAGCATCTCACAGCTGAATGAAGGGTTGATTAAGAGCAATCACTGTAGAGCAATCTGTAGAGACTGTTCTACCTGTGACTGATAGGCAGACTGTGCCCCTTTCTTACCGTCTGAGGGATCTGCACTTGACCAGAGTTATAAATATATTTATGAATCCCAAGCTTTATTATTGTAACTCCCTTCTTCCTGCATATACAATTGCCAAGTTTGAAGTGAAAATCAAGTCAGAACATCAAATCTTCTCAAAGGCACAGCCTGCAACCAACAATACCTCATCCTTTGTATCCTATTCTCTCCTCTGCTGCTAACCCTGAGTGCTGAAAAAAAAAAATTGAAAAGTCCTATTTTCCTTTCCATGTCTACCCAAGGGCTGGCTTCACAGCAGGTCATTTGGATCTCCCACAACAGCTCAAATGGACAACTGTAAAGAGTAAGTTTGTGTCAGGGCAACAACTGGATCTTTTAGAAGTGAACAAGAATGAGCTACACTTGTTCTGAACAGAAATCCAAGACAATTTATTCACTGTTTACCATTTCTGAGGGATACTTGGACTGCTATGAAGAGTGCTTTAGAGCCACATATTTAGAATAAGTGAGAGGAAATTCTGCGCGTCCAAAATACACAAGCCACGGAGACACATCTCCATGCATTCTTTTTAAAAGCTGCTCAATCTACTAGGGACAATGATACAATCCTGTATTCTGGAATTATCACACAAAGCTTTGACCTCCTTCAGGGTAAAAAAAAGAGGACTGCTGCAGTGTGAGGACTACTAAGTGCTTACTGCAAACGCCACTGATAATTAAAGCACTTTTTTTCTCCCTCTATATTTATCCATTTATAGAATCATAGGAAGGAAGGGACCACAAGGATCATCTAGTTCCTGCCCCCCTGCCATGCTCAGGGACACCCTACCCTACATCAGGCTGCCCACAGCCTCATCCAGCCTGGCCTTAAACACCTCCAGGGATGTGGCCCCAACCACCCCCCTGGGCAACCCATTCCAGGGACTCACCACTCTCATGCTGAACAACTTCCTCCTCACATCCAATCTGAATCTCCCCACCTCCAGCTTTGCTCCATTCCCCCTAGTCCTATCATTACCTGATAGCCTAAAAAGTCCCTCCCCAGATTTTTTGTAGGCCCCCTTCAGACACTGGAATTTAATTACACAAATATCTTTCTGCAGCCAGGTGAACTCCTCCTGTAGAGATCACATCCCGAAGGGCAAAGCAGTCAGTGTATAAGGCTCTATGACATGGTGCAACAGGCTGCTGCCCTCTTCTTCCTTTCTTCAAGCCTCTACTGGCAAGGTGTAGTGGTTTGGGAGTTCCCCGCCCCCTCCACACTGTGAAATAACCCAGGCTAGAACTCAGTCAGATGGAAGTTGAGGAAATGAAGCTTTATATTTACAGCTTTGCACAATACACAAGCAATACAATACATGCAATATATAACAGATATTTACAGATACATACAGTGAAAAGGTAATCCAGAAACACCACACCCCTCCCAGAGATCAGAGTCCCTAAGAGGGGTTTCCAACCACCATACCACCTTCCCCCCACTTCCCAATCTTATCTCACTATCTGTTTTATGTGCCAGTGAAAGTAGATTGGCCAGGGGGTGTTAGCAGCAGGAAAGTAGTGAAGTTACCCAGATCCAGCTAAGAAGGCAGGGAGAGAGAGACATGCAACAGCGAGTGTAGCTCAGACAGCTCTGTTTCATCTTTGTTTCGATTCTAACTTCATACCATTTCAGTAAAATGAGCGAAAGAGACACTGGAATGTTTTCCTTTCTCAGTCTGTAGTCTAATTTCTCACTCAAATCCTTCAATTAGTTCAAACCAGCACACAAGGTATGGAAATGCTTTCAATTATCTCCCGAAATGGCAGAAAATGAAGGCACGCAGCACCTTGCACCACCAGATACTTAATGTCCTTACCTTCCCTTGGGGCTCTGCCACTGATAACAAATGAACTGATAGCTCCTGCTGCTCCCACCAGCCTGGTTCTTTGTGTCATCCACCTACATACACTCGACACATTTATTCTCTCCTTCATAATTTATTAATTAGTTTTATTTATTTATGTAGGTCATTTTCAGTAGTAGTTTTGCAAATAATGGCAGAAGTGAAAAGAGCAAGAGAGAAACAAAGTATAAGGAGAGAGCATGTGGCATGTAGGGCTTGGCAGGGGAAACTACTGACAACACCTGTGCCACATCAACATGAGGGAAAACTTCTTTACTGTAAGGAACAGGCTGCCAAGAGGTTGTGGAGTCTCTTCCTCTGGAGACTTTCAAGACCCATCTAAATGCATTCCTGCGCGACCTGCCCTAGGTGATGCTGCTTTGGCAGGGTGCTCGGCTCAATGATCTCCAGAGGCCACTTCCAACCCCTACCATTCTATGAGTCTATGATTTTCTCCTCAGAGCCTGAGCAAATTCCAAGTGACATCACCTTCACCAACCCCTGCTCTAACTTCATACATCAAATACACCTGGTGCTCATCCTCTGATCTCTGGACTTACATGGTCTTTCTGATTGTACTTGAGGTGGTTTAGAGTTGTCTGAAGACTACTTCCTCATTTAGAGATCATTATTTTGGTCTTCCAGACATTTAGTCAGTTAAAGGACAGGCATATTTACATTGCCTAACCTATGCATCTAAATTAGATTACTTCTCTCTCTTTTTCAGTCACCCTCTAAGGAAATACCTTTTTCTGCAATGATTCCACAGGAACTCTAAGGAAAACCGCCTTCCTAAAGATGTAATCAGACAAGGTGAGATCAACTGATCTCATGGCTTTTTGTTGTCGAAAGAAGCAATCTTGTTCCTTCATCTTGTGTTCTTTGTCCTCTCCCTTCCCTGAATTCCATCCATGCTTCCTCATGTTACTTTTGACACTCACCTGACCCCTCACTGAGCTGATTCAGCTCACTGAACTGGCAGAAAATAAATCTAGAGAAGTAAAAAAGGGACAGTTTTCTGATGGGTTAATGAGCTGGATAATCTCAGTGAATATGAAAGTCAGCCCAAGGGTGAGTCAGGATCATGTAGGAGGGAGTGTGAGGAAGAAGGAGGATTGACCCTTCTTACAGCAGAAAGTGATCAAAAGAGCTTGGTTTGTCTCCACTAACAGTATCCCTAGTTGAGAATATCATATGGGTGCCCAGAAATAGAGCGAATTTATCCTCTCTTCTAGCTATGCAGTAATGAACTGCTATGCCATTTTCTTTCCCTTCTATGCTCAGATGGCATATTCCTCCACAATTTACTGCCTGAGAGCGTTAAAGAGACCTCCTCCAAGCACAGCATTTGACAGTAATTACGTGAAACATTGAGAACTGTTAACTATGACCTGGCTTGTTCTGCAGTCTAGTGGAGGAGCACAGAAGTGGAGCAAAGAGCAGCACAGTTGTCATATTGCAGAAGTAATCCCTCTCTGAAACGAAACCTTGGCTGCTCCGTCTTTTGGCATCTTCAGACCAAGACTGGACACTTGCTTCAAGAAACATTATGTCGAAGACAAGGTATACTTCGTTCAACATGTTATGCTCCGTAACAGGGTTAGTTTGTTGCAACTGTGGTATATAGTGCAGGTCAAAGGAGGTAATCTTACACTCAGATTACAAAGAGGGGGAAGACCAAAGTGAGACTTTTTTGGGTAACGAGCATAACAGATTTCTGTAGCTCTTTCAAAACAAAGAGGATTTCTCACTGTGCCCTTCATCTTGGACTAGTAGTTCATCCCTACTGATACCACCATCCTTCCTCGTATAATAGGAGAGTTGCCTCTTTTTTTGATCCGTGGACATGAGCACCAAACCAGCAACTGCAGAAATTGCAGGTGCTCTCTGTTTAGAAGATTAACTTTTGAAAGCACATGCAGCATCTCAGCATTCTCCTGGGAGGGTACTGGAAACGGTTCTGTCATTTATGCTCCTTCCATGACAGTAACAAATGTGATGTGATCTGCCCCAACCATTCATGCTCAGGCTGTGATGAAAGCACATGTAGAGTGAATGCTCCAAAGGGTGCAACATTACATACCAAGTGGAGATCTCTGAATCCCTCAAAATGTAATCTCTATTCTGATGACAAAATTTGTGGAAGATACTTTATTCTGATGAGATTCTCAGCTTCTCTTTGTGGGTTAAGCAGAAATACATTTGGTTTGTATCTTCATCATTAATTTACTTACTCAGAATGCACACAGTCTGAACTACAGATATGAAAGCAGTAGGTGCCTGCCCTAGCAATAGATTCAATAAAATGTACTTTTTTGTAATACTCCTTTGACCAGAGTCCTCCAGTGGCCTAACCAGCATCCTACTTAGCTCTCGTTCCCATCAGCCATGACAAGTTATGTATCACATTTCTCCTGCCTCAACTTAAAAACACTCTGGCTTCCTCTGGCATCCTGAAATTTCTTCAACTTTCTCCTTTTTTCTATGACTAACTTTTTTTTTTTTTTTTTTTTTCCCCCCAAGTCAAAATTCATCACAGGAGTACTGTAAATAGTGAGCCTGCTTCCATAGCAAGTTGTTTTCCTGTTGCTGCATCACACATTGAGACAATCCATATCTGTTCAGAGATGGACCCATTTTGAGAACAGTTATTTGTGGGTTGTAGAAGATGATCAGTCACAGAATCACAGGGTTAACCAGGTTGGAAGAGACCTCTAGGATCATCGAGTCCAACCTATCATCTAACCCTTCGAATTAACTAAACCATGGCACTAAGTGCCTCTCCAGCCTTCTCTTAAACATCTCCAGGGATGGTGACTCCACCACCTCCCTGGGCAGCCCATTCCAAAGCAAATCACTCTTTCCATGTAGAACTTCTTCCTAATGTCCAGCCTAAACCTTCCCTGACACAGTTTGAGACTGTGTCTTCTTGTTCTGTCACCGGGTGTCTTGGAGAAGAGACCAAGCCCCACCTGGCTACAACCTCCTTTCAGGTAGTTGTAGACAGCAATAAGGTCTCCCCTTAGCCTCCTCTTCTCCAGGCTAAGCACCTCCAGCTACCTCATCTGCTCCTCATAGGGCTGTGCTCCAGCCTCCTCACCAGCCTTGGTGCCCTTCTCTGGACACATTCCAGCATCTCAACATCTTTCTTAAATTGAGGGACCCAGAACTGGACATAGTACTCAAGGTGTACAGGGGCAGAATGACCACCCTGGTCCTGCTGGCCACACTATTCCTGATACAAGCCAGGATGCTATTGGCCTTCTTGGCCACCTGGGCACACTGCTGGCTCATGTTCAGCTGCTGTCAACTAGTACCTGCCAGGTCGCTGAGCCCTTGAGAGAAAGGGCTCAGATGACTCCTAAATAATCCAGAGAGTAGGGAAGGCCTACTGACATACTGAGATGCTGGATTCAGGTGAGAGAAATACCATCTGCAGGTTGATAGTTTGAAAGTTTAAAAATGAAACAGTGCTCTGAAGGAACAGGTTGTTGAACTGACCACTGAATGACATTTTTTCTAGAGGACAGGCAAGAGGGGTGGCAAGAAAGGATGACAGCCCTTATCTCCAGTGCTCTTTGATACTTCTCCTGCACTTTCTGGATATTGTGATTTATGACTCTTATCACTGGAGAGATGAATGGCTCTGGTTAAGTTCAGCCCTCCTTGCTGCTATGAACAGATGCACACCTCCACTACCCCCATCTCTGTGTGTGCACAGAAGTTGAATTCACATCAGCTCCTTCGGGCATCAAGATTAGGTGCAGCTCAGAGCGTGTGAAGAATCCAAGTTCTCCCACACTCGGGCATGCACATAAAATACCTACAACTGATAAACACTTGCCATGTCATTCACTTGTCCTTTTTGCCTCCTTCTCCAAGAGCTGTGCATACAATTTACCAGCATAGTGAAGCTCTAAAACATTTTTCCTCACTTAATGTAATATTACAAGAAAAGCAGTGATATAACACAAACATTAGCTCTAAATCTTTTTAATAGACAAACTTTGGGATAAACTGAAGGGAGAGCTCCATGTGAAGGCTCACACTCAGCATTCTCCCAGGAAGTTCTCCCTGTTTACTTGTCACGTTTTAGACTGATAAATACCTCTTATGCATAGAGATTTGTAGCTCTTTTCTGACTGGATTAACTGCAATTAAGCCAGAACTTTTTTGCATAGAGAAATGGGTCTGATCAGCTACTCTGCAGCACATATTCTGTACTAGAGGACCTTCACCTTTCAGAAGCTGATTGACCTAACTGCAAAAGGACACCGTATGAAACGAAAGGACCTGTGCAGGGAAAGATGCAGAATAATCATGTTTTAAGTATATATTTTAAAAGCATTTATATTTCATTTTATATATATTGAGAAGTATGAAGTAAGTATATTTTAGATTCACTGACTTCCTAGAAGCTTTTCCATATACACAAGCCCACGCTAGAAATGTTAATTTGCTTTTTATCTACCTTCTAGCAGGAATGAGAAGGAAGAAGAGTTGGGTTTGGTTTCTTTTTTTCTCCAGAAAGCATTCAGTGGGGCATTACTGTCCTGTGTTCTAAATTCTTGCAGCTTGCTGTACTGTATTTTATGTACTGTACCTCTGACTAGTGCTCTACCAGGCACTAAAGGGGCTTTTGTGTCTGCCTCTGTAAGTAAGCCCATCACAGATTTAGAGGAAAAAAACAATGAAAAATACCTCTGTAAGATTTTCTCTGCTGTAGAGCAGCCTTAACATAAACTACCTGATAACTCCACATTGCATACTTGTGAAGAGAGCAGATTTCCAAAGACCTGTCCTTGACAGCCCTGATTAGACAATACCTAACAGAGAGAAACCACGGTTTAGACTTTGTTTTCATTTGCAGCTCACTAGAGGCAGCCCAAAACTAACTTCAGCCTCCTGGCTGGGTGATACCGACTCAAGATAAAACCAGGCACAGACAAAGCAGGACTGTTTGTGCTCGATACAGCTGCACTCTGAGTTCCCACATGACCACAAAGCAGTAAGCCAGCGGAAGGAAGATGTGCTATCTCCCAGCGCCTCAAACCCCATCCATTCACATTGCTGCAATCCAGCACTCGCAGAGGTACTTGCAGTACAGAACTGCTCAAGGGACACTGCCCTTTAGCAAAAAGGCCTAAATCACAGAATCATAGAATCGTTTAGGTTGGAAAGGAGCTCAAAGATCATCCAGTTCCAACCCCCTCGCCATAGGCAGGGACACCTCCCACTAGATCAGGTCGCTCAAGACCTCATCCAGCCTGGCCTTGAACACCTCCAGGGAGGGAGCAGACACAACCTTCCTGGGCAACATGTGCCAATGTCTCACCACCCTCACTGTGAAGAACTTCCTCCTAACATCCAGTTTAAATCTCCCCTCTGCCAGTTTGCACCCATTCCCCCTCATCCTGTTATTACAAGACCTTGTGAACAGTCCCTCCCCAGCCTTCCTGTAGGCCCCCTTCAGATACTGGAAGGTTGCTATAAGGTCTCCTCAAAGCCTTCTCTTCTCCAGGCTGAAAAGCCCCAACTCTCTCAGCCTGTCCTCATAGCAGAGGTGCTCCAGCCCTCTGATCATCTTTGTGGCCCTCCTCTGCACTCTCTCCAGCAGTTCCATGTCCTTCTTGTGCTGGGGGCTCCAGAATTGCACGCAGTACTCCAGGTGGGGTCTGAGGAAAGCAGAGTAAAGGGGAAGAATCCCCTCCTTTGCCCTGCTGGCAACGCTTCTCTTGATACCGGACACGGGAAGGTGACCTTCGCCTCTCAAAGTGTCAGATAGCGAGAGGCTCAACTAGACCAAACTCTCCTCCCACTGTCACGGGACTGGGCTAATCAAACACAGTATCCCGTGGGAGGAGGGGGGGGAACGGTACCCTCCTCACCGATTCTTTGGGTTTCGGTCGGCAGAAATAGACGAACGCGTTGTTCAAACGTTAGGTGCAACAATTTAACATTTAGAACTTGGGAAAACAGAGGGGTTACATGCAAGGTAGCTCCCGACGCGCCTACAAACTACCTGCGAGGCACGAGGGGGAGGGGTGAGGCACACTCCTTCCCGAACTGAAGGGGAAGACCGCGGAAGGAGGGAAACCGATTTAAGGAAAATAAAGGAGGGATTAGAAAGAGGGAGAGAAGGGTCAGCCTTGCCGCTTAGGAGAGCTGCCTGCTGCCTGCTGCCGTGCACGTGGCTGGGCTCCTCAACAGCCACGGCAGGGTACTACGATGAGCGAGGAGAGTGAGGAAGAGCAACTAACGGTCGTTGTGCCCCCCCTTAAATACCCTCGGGAGCATGAGACTGAATGACAGGCACCGCTGGCCAATGGGTTTAAAGCTCCACGCCTGTGTGCTGTCCAGGGCCTCCCTGGCTCCAGGGGGGGGGGACCCGCGTGGGATGCCCCCTTGGACGGTAGGGGGAGGAGAGAGCCCAGAGGTTGGACCAATTCTAGGGTATATGTCACCCCATACCGGGACACCCACCAAGGAAGATCAGGCACAGGCAAGTGCCGAAGGCAGTTTATCAGTTTTACTCAGCCTGTAAATCCTTATCCAAATTAAGAAGGCCACAGTAGGAGGAGGAGAAGGGAGAGGGTGCACATTTAACTAATTCCATTTCTAGATTGATTTAGTTAAATCAGTATAACTTTTGTGTGTGAGCAAGGCTTACTGTTGGGAAGCCAATTCTAAATGAAAAGGAGAAATAAAGTGGTGTCATCCAATACAGAGGAGATATGGTCTCAAAAGTGCTACTGAACTGCATGATAACTTTTAAAAGTACCAGAAGGTACAACCAGGAGCAGAACGAGGGGACACAGTCTCAAGTTCTGCTGGGGGAGGTATAGACTGGATATTAGGAGGAAGTTCTTCAGAGTGATTTGCATTGGAATGGGCTGCTCAGGGAGGTGGCGGAGTCACCATCCCTGGAGGTGTTCAAGAAAAGACTGGATAGAGCACTTAGTGCCATTGGCTAGGGCTGGGTGATAGGTTGGACTGGATGATCTTGGAGGTCTCTTCTAACCTGGCTTATTGTATTGTATTGTATTCTATCCTATTCTATTCTATTCTATCCTATCCTATCCTATTCTATTCTATCCTATTCTATTCTATTCTATTCTATTCTATTCTATTCTATTCTATTCTATTCTATTCTATTCTATTCTATTCTATTCTATTCTATTCGATTCTATTCTATTCTATTCTATTCCATTGTAAGGATTAAGTACAAGTGACTTAACAAGGTGCTACACTGCATTCTAAAGGCTGCTTAAAATTATCTGTGAAGATGCCTTTGCTTGTCCTAAATAGACTGCAGAAAGACACTTTTTTTTGCAATTTTTTTCCATCTTTCAGTCATTCTCTGAGCTTGTTATACTCTGAAAAGTCTAGTTCCGTACACACTAGAGGGAGAGAGATAGCTTCACTACTGCTCTTCTTCCCAATCGTACTCTCAAGCCTGAAGGAACCAATTTTAGTAAGTGACACACAGGAGAGACTCAGTCATTTCCCCATATGATTTATTCAGTGTGAGCTACAGTGCCATGGTACAGTGCTGTGTTTTCCGCCAAGAAGGCATTTTCACAAGAAATGTCCATTTTCAAGTTCAGATCATTTTCTAAATAATAAGCAAAAGACAGAAGGGGCCGCAGCTTCCCCAGCTGAACCTCAGCTTAAAACGTAGCTTGGATTTCCCTTCTGCTGGGTTTTCTGCACTCTACAGCTGTGCAGAAAGGTGACAATGTGTAGCATTCTGCAGACGCACAGAGCACTGCAGCATGCCACAGGCTGTCAGTCCCCTTTACAATCAGTGGGCAGGGAACTCTCTTTTTCTAAGCTAAAAAAGTAGGTTGTGTGAATTGTGAGCTACATGCAGACCCTGGGACATGCCTGGGGCCCCCAGAAATCTCTACAAACAACTGCTCAGCCAGGTACTGCCTAAGCCCTCACAAAGCACTGCATATCCCTCTGGCACAATAGGATGCATTTAGCCAGGTGTAAGAGGTTTGTGTTTCCAGAATTAGGAACCTTGCACAGAGATGATTCTAACATCAATCCATACTGTCTGATCTTCCAAATCTGGCACTTGCTGGAATTGCTGCCCATGTGCATGACCTTGTGGCATCTGAGAGCAACCTGCTCCTGTTGCCCCTAAGTAAAATATCCTGTAACTCACCAGAGAACCAACATTCCTGCACTGCAACAGACCTAACGTTCTGCCTTTTCACTGTACTTTTTCCTCGCTTTCAGTTTTAATGGACACTGAGTAGCTGCTGGGGCTCACTTACTCAACCAGATTTATAGTCACATAGCTAAACATGCAATCAGCTCTTCAGTCCCCTAAGCCCATCTGGCATACCCTTTTGTCAAAGATGTCATCTTGGAGTTTTGTGACATAGGCAGTTTAGATAAGTTTCTTGTAACTGCCACACAAAGGGCTGGGTTTTTGTTTTTTTTTTCTGGAAGGAAAAAAAAAATTAAAACCCAACCAACAAAACAAACTGTGTTGGTTTGAGCTAATTGGAGAATTTGAGTGAGAAATTAGACTATTGGCTGAGAGAGTGTTAAACAACACAGTGTGTCACTTCACCGAGTTTCACTGGAAAAAAAAAAAAAGTTGTTTTTAAGAACTGTTCTGA
>VWZI01001200.1:774081-804805 GCA_013396835.1 Psilopogon haemacephalus
CCGGCCCCCCCGGGCTCCCTGAGCGGTTCCTGCCCGGGGTTGAGGCGCTGCTGCCGCCGCCGCCATGGCGCCGGTGCAGCTGGAGAGCAACCAGCTGGTGCCGGCTGGCGGGGGCCCCGGGTCGGCCCCGGCTCCTCCGGCCCCCGGGGCAGTGACAGCTGCCGCCAGCCCCGGCTACCGGCTCAGCACCCTTATCGACTTTCTCCTGCACCGGACCTACGCCGAGCTCACCGTGCTGGCTGACCTGTGAGTGCCCCAAATTCCCGCCTGCGCCTCTCCCGACCCTGCTGCCAGGGCTACCGGTGCCACCTCTTAGCATCCCGAGAGGATGAGGAAGCCTCGCTGGGGATCTCTCCTGAATCCTCGCTAAGGATGGAGAGTGGAGGGGATGTGGTTTCTTTTTGCCTTTCTCCCATCCTGGGGACGTGCGGGACATGTCTCTGCGTGGGGCTGTATTCGGGGGCCCAGCGAAAGCTGCCGAGTGGTCTGTCACACGTAGAGAAAATGATGGGAGGAATGCAGGGCAGATGAATGCAGATTATCTGGCTAAATATTTAAGTTGTTCCCCTTCCCCAGGTTGCTATTAAAAAGCCTAAGTGTAGCGTTCGTACTGGTATCAGAATACACCAGAATGAGATGTGTGAAACTGACAAAATTTCAGACACTGCAACTCCTTGAGTTACTAATGTATCTTTTGAAATGCCGCTGGATTGTTTTGGGAAGATAGAAGCTGTTGCTTACTTTTACTTTATGAACTCCTGCGTGCTGATGTTGTTGTGTTTGAAGTGGCAAAACAAAGGGATGTTTTTTTGGGGCCAAGAAAAACTTTCCTGAAAGCATTTGCACTCTGAATAAACCTGCTCCCCCTTGTTTAACTTCAGAGGTTGTTGTGGGGAACCAGTATGTTGTAAGACGTGGTGCAAAGAACAAATAGGGGGAGGAATTATATAGATCTTGTAAAATGTATCACATCTGGTAAGTATGCAAGCAGTTTTGCTTGACTTGGGGTTAAGAGCATTCAAACTCTGGACAGGATGAGGAGCTTTAAGATTTTAGTTTACTTTGGAAGAGTTTCTAAAATGTCAGTTGAGAAGTTTCTCCTGTAGGCCTATGGTATGTGTAAAAGGTAATTGATGCTGTATGCACTTTTGTGGGAGCATCTGCCTGTGGTGTCTTCTAGTCTTGTTTTAAGGTGCAGAACAGGTCCCTTAGACTTAAACATGTAATTAAGGTACAAAATAGAATGGGTGGCGTGAATGCTTTGGGCACTTTGAGTCACCGAGTGGTTTATTCAGCTATGTGATGTTCTCCCCAGAAGCAAAGGGAGATGGCTTTTTCCACAAAGTATGGTTTGGGCTAGTAGAAAGCCCAGATAGGAAATATGTTCCTCAGATAAAATAGTTCCTCATTCTTTTGCAAGCATCAGTATAGGTCTAGAATAGGGAAAAAAAAAAACCCCAAACTTCTTTAGTGAGATGCCTTTGATACGTGTAGAACATAACAGAAATACATCCCCCTCTCTGCAGTAGTATCTTTCTGATCAAATTGAGGATGCCTCTGACTACTGCAGAGGGGGTCGGGCTAGATGACGTTTAGATGTCCCTTCCAACTCAAACCATGCTGTGATTCTGTGATCTGTGTCGATGAAGTTCGGGGCTGTGGTGTTTCTGCACTTTTTAGATTGATTTTTAAAAGGAAGAGAAACTTACATATTTAAGGCAAGTCAGGAAAGAGATGATTTTGACGCCTGCTGCAGGTGCCCCAGGATTGCTACCATTAATTCATTACTACCATTCTAATTCATTAAGTCTAGTCATGTATGCTTAGTGAGAGTTACCAGTTACGCAGCACAGACAGTGCAGTGGTGTGGCTCACTAGGTTAGCAGATGTCTTGAGGTGTCAGCAGCCTTCATCCACCTTTTAAGTTAATTTAACCAATTCCATCTTACCTGGTACGGAGTAGTGGCAGGTGCCCCATGGTGCTATTATACATCTAGTTTTGTTTCCAACCCCTCTCTGCTTTCTAGAGCTGCTTTCTAGGGCTGTCAAGCCACTTCCTCTAGCAAACACATCATTCCATTGTGTTGAAGAAATGTTTATAATTGTAGAAATTTTGAAATGTTCTTCATAGGTATTTGGAAGTTTTTCTTGTGTTTAATTGAAGGCTACTTAGAAAAATTTCTAGCTGCCTAAAATGTAACAGAACAATAAGTAAAATGCATTTATTTTCCCTTTTTTTTTTTTTTTTTTCCTTTTAAATATAGATTACCAAGAAAGACCGATATGGAAAGGTGAGTTGCAAGAAGACAAACTGTAATGCATGTTAAAATCTAGAGCTTTATTTAAGTTGTTAAGATTCGTGTAGAACTGTGTCAATAAATATTTTTGTCCTGATTTTAAGTTGGTGGTTTTTTTTTTTCAAGAAAATCAGCAGTTTCTGTCTTGCTGTCAGTACACAGTTTCAAGATTTTTCTCATCATCAGTGGCATTTTTTAGTTTTTGGGTTTTAGGTGGGGTTTTTTAATATTTGTGTTTGTCCTCTCTTCGGGTTTTGGTGTTGTTTGTGTAATGAAACCAGAAAGCCCTGTTCAGTGACATATCCTTGCTGTTACAGTAGGTGAACTCTTAAGGGCATTTTTCTCTTCATGAATCTTGAAGCAATGAAGTGACAGTAAAGCTGATGTGAAACTGGAGAACCTAAATAGTTACTAGTTAGTCTGCTAAAGAAACTTTTTAGTTCAGCAGCAGTAGCTTAGCAGTTAAGTGAAGGTGAAATCCCCTCTTTCCCACGTTACTTGATCATTCTTATCATGAGCACTGTTATCTGCTTCTGTTTTATGTGGTTTTGAAGTGTTGATTTTTTTTTTTCCTGCTACCCCACCCCTCGAGAGAAGCTGATAAACTTTTATTTTTTGTTTCTTTGAATAAATTCAATGGAACTTGTTCAGAAAATAATTTCCTATATTTATGTTGGCATGCCACTCTACCTAATTTTCTTTAGAGACTTACAGCAGTTGTGGTATTCCTACGAGTGTTAATAAAAAATTCCATGTGCTGGATGGTTACTGATTCAGTTATCTCAAATACTCCAAAACTGTCATAAGATGTTCTGAAATTAATCCCCTTTTCAGGGAATCATAACCTGGCATTATTCCTTGTTCCCCTTTTCCCTATAGATAATATGTTATGAAGAGAAACAAGCTCTTTGTTTGTTTGTTTTGGTGGTTGTTTTTTTGTGTTTATTGTTCAGTTTTGTGGTTGTTGTTTGATGGGGTTTTTTTGTTTGTTTGGCTTGGTTTGATTTTCTTTTTTCATTTGGTTTTCTTTATTCATTTGGATGTTGTTAGTTTTATAATATCACTCTGTTTGCTAAGGAAATTACATTCGACGTAGGTCAAGAGCTCACTTGGGGGACTGCTTTTATCTAGCATTACTTGGTAAAGCTGGAATCTGCTTTGTGTGCCACACAAGTCTGGAGTAGCAACTGAAATCTTAATGGATTACACATAAAAGAAAATAGAATGGCCTTCAGTGCTTACAAAGAATGTTCTGCAGTTGAAGTTAAATGTTCCCATTGTTGTTAGTTTTGACTTAAAACCTTTCCTGGTGAAGGGACTTCCCAGCTCTTGGCTGCTCAGAGCTTAGATTGGTGTATGCTTCACTGGATAGAAAACTTACTGGGTGACCAGGCCTCAAGTGTGATGGTGAATGGAGTTAAAACCAGTTGGTATCTGGTCACAAGTGGAGTCCTCCGGGGGCTTGTATTTGAGCTTGTTCTCTTTAATATCCTTATTGATGATTTGGACAAAGGGATTGTGTGCACCCTCGGTAAGATTGAAGATGGCACCAAATTGGGTAGTAATGTTGATCTGTTTGTAGGTAGGAAGACTCTAGAAAGGGACCGGGACAGGCTGGATCAGTGGGCCAAGGCCAGCTGTATAAGGTTCAACAAAGCCAAGTGCCTGGAACTGCACTTCAGTCACAACAAGTCCCTGCAATATGACAAGCCTGGGGAAGAGCTGCCTGGTAGAAAGGGACCTGGGGGTATTGGTTGTCAGCTGGCTGAGTAAGAGTCAGCAGTGTGCTCAGGTGGCCAAGAAAGCCAACAACATCCTGGCTTCTGTCAGGAATAGTGTGGCCAACAGTAATAAGGAACTGATTGTGCCCCTGTACTCAGCACTGACAAGACATCTCAAATATGAACTGGGTTCAGTTTTGAACCCATCACTACAAGAAGGACATTGATATGATGGAGTGTATCCAAAGAAAGGCAACAAAGCTAGTGAAGGATCTAGAACACAAGTCTTATAAGAAGCAGCTGAGAGAACTGGGGTTGTTGAGCCTGAAGAAAAGGAGGCTGAGAGGACACCTTACTGCTCTCTGTAACTACCTGAAAGGAGGTTGTAGCGAGGTAGGGATGAAGTTTCTCCCCAGGTTACAAGCAATAGGACAAAAGAGAACAGCCTCAGGTTGTGCCAGAGGGGTTTTAGATTGGACATTAGGGAACGTTTTTCACCAAGAGTGTTGTCAAGCACTGGAACAGGCTGCCTGGGGAAGTGGTGGGGTCGCCATCATTGGAGGTTTTGAGAGACATGTAGATGTGGTGCACAAGGACCGTAGTTTAATTATCCAGGTTATTCTGCTTTTCCTGACTTTGAGAGTTGTAAAGGCAACAGTAGTTAGGCTTCAAGTTCTGTTTGTTGAAGTTAGCCTGGTGACACAGCATGCATACTTTGGTGAAAATACGGTGGTGTTATCCTCTTAATAAAACTCACATGAGATTCATTACTACAGTGCCTAGCTAAAAGATGCTGCCATAAGAAAAACTGATCGGAAATTCCTTATTGTATTGTAACACAGCATTTCTTTGTGAAGGGCCATTTATTTAGTTATCAATGAGAGGAAGAAATAACTTTTGCTACAAGAAAGAAGTGATTGGATTGAAAAAAAAAAACCAAACCTTTAGTATGGTGGTGTAAAGTTAGCAGTGCTGAGTTTTGGGGGAAATCCAGGAGGTTGCTGCTTGACACCGGAGACCTTTTTTTCACTTGGTATTTGTAATCTTCTCCTTTTTATCCTCCAGTGAAGTGCAGTATGTGTGCAACCTTTATCTAAATACAGTAATGTTTGTGTAAGATCTAACTGGAACTTGGATAGTAACTTTGCAAGGCCTTATCTTCTGTTGTGGGAAAAGTGAAGGTAAAACCTTATGCCTGCATTCCTGAATGAACAGTTACTGCTGAGAAGTAGTTCTGAAAGAGTCATTGTTAAATTACTGTATAAGTACTGTAAAAAAAACTATACCTGCTGTTTTCCTAAAAACAGGCAGTTTTCCTACTAGTTTTGCAGTAGTCACTGAACAAGACTGTTGCTTCTCAAACTTGAAGCAGATTTGTCTCCACAAAATGAAAAAAAAAAAAAGAGAAAACCCACCAAACAACCAAACCAAACCAAAAATAAAAAACAAGCCCCCCCAAAACCCCACAGACAACATACTCAAAATAGTCAGACCCCACCTAGAGTACTGTGTGCAGTTCTGGAGCCCCCAGCACAAGAAGGACATGGAACTGTTGGAGAGAGTCCAGAGGAGGGACATGAAGATGATCAGAGGGCTGCAGCATCTCTGCTATGAGGACAAGCTTGGGGGAGTTGGGGCTTTTCAGCCTGGAGATGAGGAGGCTGCAAGGAGACCTTATAGTAACCTTTCAGTATCTGAAAAGGGCCTACAGGAAGGCTGGGGAGGGACTATTCACAAGATCTTGTAAGACAGGATGAGGAGTAATGGGTTTAAACTGGCAGAGGGGAGATTTGAATGGGATGTTATGAGGAAGTTCTTTCCAGTGAGGGTGTGAAACACTGGCTTAGGTTTCCCAGGGAGGTTGTGGCTGCTCCCTCCCTGGAGGTGTTCAGGGGCAGGCTGGATGAGGCCTTGAGTGACCTGATCTAGTGGGAGGTGTCCCTGCCTATGGCACAGAGGGGGTTGGAACTGGATGATCCTTGAAGTGTCTTCCAACCTAAACCATTCTATGATTCTATAACTCTTAGGAAAGCATGTTATTTGTGACTTCAACAACAGTACAATTACACACCTAATTTTTTTCAAATGCTGAGCTCTGTTACCTTTTAATGACAAAATTATTTGCTTTGCCCCTTTCTTAGACACAGATAACAATTTTGGTTGGAGTGGTACTTTGGAGATACTTGGCTCAAAGTGAAAGACAGTTTCAAAGTCAGGTCAGCTTGCTGAGGGCCATAACCAGTTCTAAATGTTCTAAATACCTTAAAGGATGGAAATACTGCAGCCTGCTTCAGTGTTTGACTGTGTCTCTGTTTTCCTAATACCTAACTAATTTCTCAGTGGCTATTGTCCCTCGACCTTTTGCACTTTTGAGAACAGTCTCATTGCTTTTTCTACTTAGCACTCCCTTAGATATTTGAAAGTGGCAGTAGGATCTTACCATAGCCTTCTCATGCAGAAACAAACACAGCTTTTTCGGTCTCTCATTGTATGTTGTATGCCCCAGCACTAACCTGCTTGTGTACAGCAGTCTCTTTCTTGGCTAGGGAGTGTAAAAATGGATATAATGATTCAGATGCAGCCTCATAAATGCTGACTCAAGGTGAACATCCTGACATTCCTGTCAGCCAGGTCCTCTTACCAGTTGATTTGCTCACACCAGTTTGGCATCACCTGCAAAAATCCAAAGAGTGCATTTCTTTCATACCATGCAGGTGTTGAAAGTGTTAAATTGTATTGGTCCCAGGAATACTATCAGTAAGCATCATCAAAGAAATCCATCTGGTAGCCAATCACAGCCTTTTATTCCTGACAGTTCAGCCAATTTTTCACCCACCTTGTGTTCCACTTACTCATGCCATATCTCACCAGTTTGGCTACAAGGATGCCACAGGAGATCTTGTGAAAAGCTGTTCAGGAGTCAGTTTAAGTGCCTTGTCTGTTCTTGTCCTGATCACAGAGCTTTTCATCTTTTAGAAGGTAACTACTAGTCAAGGATGCCCCACATCTTAGCAAATCTTTGCTGCCCATTCCCAGGCTGCTTTAGTGTTTGTTATTTATCTGCACTTAGCTTCTGAGGATACTTGTTTTGTGAATTTTCCTCTTAACTGAGCTTAGGTCAACTGACCTATAGACCCCTAGATCCTTCCTCGCCTTCTTGAAGAGCATGATGTTTGCTGTTTCCCAGTTGTCAAGAACTTTGATCACTGTGGCCTTTTGAAAAATGGTAGAGAGTAGCTTTAGAGCAGTACACATCAGCTCCCTCAGTGCCCTTGAATGCATCCTATCTACTTCAATGGACTTTTGAATGCCAGGCTTGCTGTAGTGGCCCTCAACTTGATGTTGTTCTTCTGTAGCTAATGTGTCACTCCTTCAGACTCAGGTACTAATCTGAAAGATCTCAAACTTCTCAACTAGATCTTGCCAGTAAAGAACACACTGAGAACTGTGGCCCTTATAAAGCTTCTAATGTCCTTTACTTTGCTTTAGAAGGACTCATAAATGTTCTTTTTTCTTACTTTTCATCTTCCTTGAATAATTTTTTTTTGTGCAACACAGCCTAAGATCCTGTGTGTATAATAAGAGACAAAAGAATGTTCATAAGATTGGAAGACTTTGGCTTCTTAATAGAGAAGTAGGTGGATGTGAATTCCCAATGCAGTTGTCATTCAGGGACGATTATGGTGGTTCTGGAAGCAGGATTCTGTTAGTTAGAGGTGACAAGTCTTCTGTATTACTAATGGAGCAGTTACTGGAATACTTTGTTTAGTTTTACCAATAATTTTCATTGTTAAATTGCTGTACTTGATTCTGGCTTGGGGGTGTGATGTATCTACTTTTGATTTCCCATCACAGAACATCAGTTTGAATTTTTCCTCCTAGTGTGCTGTTTTCACTGTGGAAGTTTGATTGACATAACAACTAGATTTTTTAGCAACTTCTGTATAGAATTTGTCAAAGAGATCACCAACTTTCTAACATCTCACTTGGGGCATCTTTCACATTCCATAAAGATTTTCTCGAATCCTTCAAAATTTTCTGCATCTTGTTTTCATGGTGTGGTTACTGTTAGAGCAGTATGTACATACAACAGCCCTAGTCAGCACTACAGGCTGGGGACAGAGTGGCTGGAAAGCAGCCAGGCAGAGAGGGACCTGGGGAGATAGTAGGGTGAACATGAGCCAGCAGTGTGCCCAGGTGGTCAGGAGAGCCAATGGCATCCTGGCCTGGATCAGGAATAGTGTGTCCAGCAGGACAAGGGAGGATGCTCTTCTCCTGTACTCAGCATTGGTCAGGCCACACCTTGAGTGGCATTGGAATGGGCTGCTCAGGGAGGTGGTGGAGTTGCTGTCTTTGGAGATGTTCAAGAAATGACTGGATGGAGCACTTAGTGCCATTGGATAGGGCTGGATAATAGGTTGGACTGGATGATCTTGGAGGTCTCTTCCAACCTGGCCAATTCTATGATTCTATATAGTGGCTTGTCCACATCTTAAAATCTTAGTATCAGGCTGAGTGACATTCTAAAACATATTCTTTAGAACACAGCAAAGTTATTGGCTTAATGTCCCAAGTTCTTGGATGAGGTTTATGGTATGTCATGCAAGAAACTGGTCCAGATGGTATTAGTTGTGCTTCTAGCCTAAATGTTCATCTGTTACAAGTAGATTATGCTTTCCTTATTGCACAAAGGAGTTAAACTCATTACAGAAACACTTTCAGTGGAAACAGGCTCTGTCTGTACTGCAATCATAGACTGCTTTGGGTTGGAAGGGACTTCAAAGAGCATCTAGTTTCAACCCCCTTGCCTTGGGCGGGGACACCTTCCAATTGATCAGGAGTATCTGTAGATTGTGTTCTGTAGATGAGGATCAGAAGGAGGTGCAGCTTTTGTTTGGTAGAGGCCAATGTCTCTTGCACTGATTAATGTGCTGGGGTTATTTCAGATGCTTTTGTTACTTTATTTGCTTTGTAGGTTTGTTTTGTCTTTTTTTTTCAATTTTCAATTTTTTTCAATTTCTAATTTTCAATTAGAAAAAACATGGTGAAATTAGTGAATGCAGAAGAAGGGAGGGAAACCTTTATAAACAGTAGATGCAGTAGTATTTCAGAGTGTACAATATTACAGTTCTGCATTGTAGATCTGCACGTCTTATCTGCTGCATCTACAATGCAGGTCTGTAATGAAGGGGGAAAATCTAGGTGTGCCCCTATTGTGTTTTCTTTTAGGAAAAACAACTCAAGCCATGCAAAAATACAGTGTCTCATTTTTACTGTCTCACAGAAAATACAGGATTGTTCACTATCAGTAATTTCTCTGTACTCCTGTTTCTTTACGAGACAGGGAGGAATAGAGGAAAGTAAAAGTATGGGGATTTTTTTTTGTTGTTGTTGTCTTCACCATCCCACCCCCATTCCTTGGCAAAATGGTAGCATATTGTAATATACTGTGTAAATACATCTTAAAATTACTAGAGTGTTATTTTGTTTAGTATCTGATTATTTTATGTTTTTGTGAATGTCACTGTAATGTTACTGCCTGGCTGTGTAACCCTTAGGTATGTTGTCAAGTACTTTGTGCAGTTCTGGGCCCCTCATTTCAGGAAAGATATTGAGGTGCTGGCGTGGGTCCAGAGGGGAGTGAAGGGACTGGTGAGGAGACTGGAGGGAAAGTCTTGAGAAGAGACCGAGGGAGCTGGGGTTGTGTAGTCTGGAGGAGACGCAGCAGGGACCTTATCACATTCTTCAAGTACCTGAAGGGAAGTTGTAGTCAGGTGGGAGTCAGGCTTTTCTCCAAGGCAACTTGTGATGAGAGGGCATGGCCTGAAGCTGTGCCAGGGGAGGTTTAGGTTGGGTATTAGGAAGCACTTCCTCATGGAGAGGGTAATTAGACACTGGAATGGGCTGCCCAGGGAGGTGGTGGAGTTGCTGTCCCTAGAGGTGTTTGAGGAAAGATTGGATGTGGCACATAGTGACATGGTCTTGTCTATGTGGTGGTGTTAGGTCATAGGCTGGACTTGATCTCAGGGGTGTATTCCAGGCTCAATAATTCTGTGATTCTCTCTAATTGTAAACCCTGGGGAAATCCTGGAGAAAAAAAAAAATAGTTCAGCTGAGGTTGCCATGGAATTGTTTCTCTTAAAATCAATGATTGATCCTCCTTAGTATCCTTTTTGTTTCCCCAGATAGTGTTGGCTGGATATAATCCATATATGTTGTTAGCACTTAGGTGCTAGGAACAGTGAGCTTCTTATTTTTGTGGGTTTTTTTTTTTTTTAATCCCCTGTTCTAATCAAACAAACCATTTATTAGTGATGCCTTTGTTAACACAATTAGTTGTTATTGTTACAGCTTTCAATATTTGCACAAATTTGAACTGCAGCTTTATTATATATATCTGAGCATTGGCTTAATGTACATTTGGGCTCCAAATGTTTTGTTTTCCAGAAAAATAGAAATTGTGCAGTTTGCAAGTCGGACTCGTCAACTGTTTGTTCGTTTGTTAGCCTTGGTCAAATGGGCCAATAATGCTGGGAAGGTGGAAAAATGTGCGGTAAGTTAGCAACAGTTTGGTTTGAAATAAGCTCTTAAGTGATAGAGGATTTGGTACACCTTCTTACTATAAAAGTTTGGGTTTTTTTAAGGCCTATTTCATAGGCAAATCAGTATACAATTATATTTGCTTTTGTTCCCATTTAGAAATTTTATAGTCTTTTGACAGTTCATGTTCCCAAAAACTCATCAGTGGCAAAAACTGAAAGGATTAGCCTGCATGTGGCTTCAGAAGTGCTTTGGGGTTAAGGGAAAATAGTGATCTCAGTGTGTCAGTTCTTATTATCACTTTAATCCTGCACTGGGTTAAAGAAGAATAAAGTCCAGAATGTTGCAGAAAACAACCCCTGAGTGATTACAAACAAGCATGGTTGCATTCCAGTAGTAGTTACCAGATAAAGAACTGTGAGGCTTTACAGATCCTTCACAGCATCAGAAGTGGCGTGCAGGTTTAAAGTGTCCTTGCATACAAATGTAAGAGGTGGTCAGAATATTTGTCCTTTGTCTTATAGATGTGATTACTTGAACTGGAATTGACAGCTAAAATAATCTCAGTCTCATCCTCAGAGCAGCTCTGAGGAAAAGGACCTGGGGGTCTGGGTGGATGAGAAGCTCAACGTGAGCCAACAGTGTGCACACGCGGCTCAGACAGCAACTGTGTGCTGGGCTGCATTAAGAGAAGCATTACCAGCAGGGCAAGGGAGGTGATTCTCCCCCTTTACTCTGCTCTCGTCAGACCCCACCTGGAGTACAGTGTGCAGTTCTGGAGCCTCCAACACAGGAAGGACATGAAACTGCTGAAGAGAGTCCAGAGGAGGGCCACGAAGATGATCAGAGGGCTGGAGCACCTCTGCTATGAGGACAGACTGAAGGAGTTGGGGCTTTTCAGCCTGGAGAAGAGAAGGCTTCCAGGAGACCTTATAGCAGCCTTCCAGTATCTGAAGGGGGCCTACAGGAAGACTGGGGAGGGACTATACACAAGGTCTTGTAATGACAGGACGAGGGGGAATGGGTTCAAATTGGCGGAGGGGAGATTTGAACGGGATGTTAGGAGGAAGTTCTTCACAGTGAGGGTGGTGAGGCACTGGAACAGGCTGCTCAGGGAGGTTGTGGCTGCTCCCTCCCTGGAGATGTTCAAGGCCAGGCTGGATGAGGTCTTGAGCAACCTATTCTAGTGGGAGGTGTCCCTGCCTATGGCAAGGGGTTGGAACTGGATGATCTTTGAGGTCTCTTCCAACCTAAACCATTCTATGATTCTTTGATTCTATATGCACTGGATAAACTGAATATAAAAGAGTATTGATTGTGCATTTTATGATTGGAGGATTTTCCCCCTCCTCTCTTCTTGCTCTCTTTAGATGATATCCAGTTTTTTAGATCAGCAGGCCATTCTTTTTGTGGACACTGCTGATCGCCTGGCGTCTCTAGCTAGAGATGCTTTGGTTCACGCTCGTCTCCCAAGTTTTGCTATCCCATATGCCATTGATGTCCTGACAACTGGATCATACCCACGTCTGCCCACCTGCATTAGGGTAAGTAATGCTGCCATATATCAAGGTTTGGCTGGGATCCCCTATGCAGTATTAAATGCACGTTAATAAAATTAATCATCTGTGTGCAAATGGAACTGTAGTTCAATACAGGCCTGATACAGTCTCTCTAGTGTCACTTTCATATGCAGAGGACTTCCTGCTTGAACAAGCTGTGCTTTCCCAGTGAAATATATTCTCATATAAACCAGTTCTGTTCTAGGATGCACATAGTAGCAACTCCTCTTCCTTGTTTGTTTTTAAGTGTTTGCACATACTAAGCCACTACTCTAGAAGGATGAAGGGGATACTGGCATCCATTCCTAGAGGACTTGCATATCTTTGGACATATACTGAAATACTTAACAGCTCACTTGAATGCTGCTGCCTTGCCTTTCCTAAAATGCAGAGAATAACAGGATTTTGTGAAGTAACTTAAAAGTAGTACCTGTGACTTTGATTGTAATACAGAAAAGGATTGGCTTTTGAATCTTAGTATTTAAAAACAAGTTTAGAATGATGTAAAGGCCCTGAATTTCTTTAACTGATCCAAGCTGAGCAGTTTTATTCAGTGGTCAGTCTTGGGTAAAACGTAACCAACTAGAAAATAAATCTTAGTGTAAATTATAAAGCTTGTGTGATGGCCTGTAATATTTAGCTTTCCAGACTTGTAGTCTGGTGAGTTTTCACCACTGCTACTGAATTACACCATTGAGATATGTAGATTTGTTCATGTTGGATTTAACAGGATAAAATAATCCCTCCTGACCCAATAACAAAGAGTGAGAAGCAAACCACACTTCATCAGCTAAACCAGATTCTTCGACATCGACTGGTGACTACAGATCTCCCTCCACAGCTGGCAAATCTTACAGTTGGTAAGTACTGGAATTCTTTTTTTAAAGAATACATTATTGCAGACTGAGTTAAATGTGTTGCTTTAGTTCTAAAATAATGCTAAAAGATAGCTTAAGTGAGAGCAAGATAGCTTGAGAAGCAAGAAGATAGCTTAAGCGAGATTATCAGAGGGGTGGAGCACCTCTGCTATGAGGACAGGCTGAGAGAGTTGGAGCTTTTCAGCCTAGAGAAGAGAAGTCTTCCAGGAAACCTTACAGTAGCCTTCCAATATCTGAAGGGGGTCTACAGGAGGGCTGGGAAGGGGCTATTCACAAGGTCTTGTAATGACAGGATGAGGATAATGGGTTTAAACTGGTGGAGGGGAGATTTAAACTGGATGTTAGGAGGAAGTTCTTCATAGTGAGGGTGGTGAGACACTGGAACGGGTTTCCCAGGGAGGTTGTGGCTGCTCCGTCCCTGGAGGTGTTCAAGGCCAGGCTGGATGAGGCCTTGAGCAACCTGTTGTATTGGGAGGTGTCCCTGCCTATGGTAGGGGGTTGGAACTGGATGATCTTTGAGGTCTCTTCCAACCCAAACCATTCTATGATTGGATGTGACTCCTCTACTAAGCCTGTGATCCTGTCTCTGTATATACATCGTAATATGTATTCTCTCCTTCTGAAAAATGAGGGCACTGATAATACTGCTGAGATATTATTTGTCTTCAAAAAGGAATCCCATGCAGGTAAGGTGAAAAAGTTGTAGATATTGCCTTGCTCTTTCAGCGTGAAAGAGTCTTAGGCCTTAGTTCTGTTCACAATGTAACAACTTTTGAAATGCAATTTAATTAAACTGTTAGGTCTTTCTGTAGAAACTCTTTGAACTCCAGCTTAAACAAGTCACTCTAACATTGCCTTTCTAATATTTTTTTGATACTCATCTTGGTGCACAGAATATCTTTGTATTTATCTGTCTTTTGTTCTGTGGCTTTACAGCAGTGGACGGATTTCTTAATCTGTTGTCAGATATCTGTTTTCATCTGGCCGGAGTAGTGGTGGAAATTAAAATGATGTTTTTTCACAGGAAGGGTGGCTCTGTACTGGACAAGAGTGTTGCAGAATCACAGAGAATAGGGCTGGAATGAACCTAGTCAATGTTTTTAGTGAAGGCAAGGTTTGATGTGTGTAAACCATACTCCACAGATGCTCTTTTCTCACATGAAAATGGAGTGATAATATTTTAAAGTTAAACATATTCTGCAGTGAGATGTCAGCCTGGGTTGAAATCATGTTCTAAACCTCTTTTGAATATTACTTCAAGCAGACATTGTTGATATAGCAAAGAATAGGAGAAAGTAGGACAGACCTTTTATCTGTGTTAACTTTTCAGCCTAGTAGTCAACTCATCTATAGCACAAAGGTAAACAAATTATTGTGGCCTATGTACTGTTCTTCAGGACAGCTTGGTCCATGCTGCTTATTGCAGCTAGTTCCGTTGTGGAGTCTTAAGAGCTGCACAGAAACTTGGAGCAGAGCAGAAACTTTAAAGACATAATCCACTGTGAATGCCAAGAGCAACCACACTAATATTTTGAGGCATCTTATTAAAAAAACAAAAACCAACCAAACAACAAACTTTATTAAAAAAAAAAAATCTTTATTTTTTTCTAATTCCTTAGCCAATGGCCGAGTGAAATTCCGAGTTGAGGGTGAGTTTGAGGCCACATTGACAGTAATGGGTGATGACCCTGACATCCCCTGGCGCCTTCTCAAACTGGAAATTTTGGTTGAAGACAAGGAAACTGGAGGTGAGAAAAATAATAAAACCAAACCTTCACACTTTTTTTGACATGTTCATCTCTGATGATATATAAGTTTTGGTTATAATGGGTCCTTTGCATATCACACATTAAGATAATGAAGCTGTAGATACTTTTTGTCACCTTGCCTGTTTGGCTTTTAGAACCTTAGCAATGTTAGACTGGTCATTGTTGTAGACTGACTAAAATTGCCAGAATAAACCAAAGATTTTGATGGTTTGTTAGAAATTATGATAGGGAAATTGCTCATCAGAGTTGTTTTTTTTTTATTTTAATTTATTAACAATTTCAAATACCTTGCTTCCTGATACCTAATTATTTTTAATTCATGAAAGATGGTCGAGCCTTGGTTCACAGCATGCAGATCAATTTCATCCATCAGTTGGTCCAGTCACGGCTGTTTGCTGATGAAAAGCCACTTCAGGACATGTACAGCTGTCTGCGTATCCTTCTGAAAGTTGCTTCCAAATATGTAGCCTTGCTCATCCTGGTAGCTGGAGATCAAGAAAGATGGATCCCCTGTTAATCTAGAGGGACATGTCTGCATATGGAGTAAAAGTTACTGCCTTGGAAGGGGTTGTTCTCAGGTGCTAGCAAGGAAATTTTGGTTTTAAAAACACTTAATCGGCAAAAATAAAGGTGGGATACTCAAGACAGCAAGTTGGATGTTACACCAGTGCAACAGCAGCTGGGTACCTGTGCTAATTTCAAAGCTAGATACAGTGCTGACTTGAAGGTAAGGGAACTGATAGCTGTTTCTACCAAGAACTGCACTAAGGTAGTGATGGTTTGTTAACTGTATTTGCACGCATGTGAATAATAAAGCGAGATACAGCACAGGCAGGATGTAGTGCAGTGATTTTCCTGTGTGCAAAGGGCAAGTTGCCTGACAATGTGAAACAGTTTTGAGTGAAACAATTTCCACAGAAACAAACAAATTTAAATTACTTTAGGGTGACCATGGGAGATGGGCTTAGTGGTAGCTGTAGGGCGAATATAGTGTAAATCGATGGGCTGAGGTCAGTGGAACGAGGTTTAACAAGACCAAGTGCCTAGTCTTGTGCTTTGGTCACAACAACCCCAAGCAATGCTACAGGCTTTGGGAAGAGTAGCTGGAAAGCAGCCCAGTGGAAAAGGATGTGAACATGAGCTAGCAGTGTGCCCGGATGGCCAAGAAGCCTAATGGCAACTTGGCCTGTATCAAGAACAGTGTGTCCAGCAGGAGTAGGGAAGTGATTGTGCTGCTGTACTCGGCCCTGGTGAGGCCACAGCTTCAGTACTGCATTCACTTCTGAGCACCATGGTACAGGAAAGACATTGAGCTTCTGGAGTGTGTCCAGAGAAGAGGCTGGTGAGGTGTTTGGAGGGCATGTCATACGAGCATGAGGGAGCTGGGGTTGTTTAGTCTGGAGAAGAGAAGGCTAAGGGGAAATCTTATTTCTCTCTACAACTACCTGATAGGAGGTTGAAGCAAGGCTGCTGTTGGTCTCTTCTTCCAAGTAGCTAGCAATAGGATAAGAGGAAATGGGTTTAAGAAGTGCCAGGGGAGACTTAGATTGGACATTAGGAAAAATCTCTTTACTGAGAGGGTGGTGAGGCATTGGAATAAGTTGCCCAGGGAAGTGGTGGAGTCGCCATCTCTGGAGGTATTCAAGAAGCATGTAAATGTGGTGCTTCAGGATATGGTTTAGTGGTCATGGTAAGTTGGGTTACAGTTGTACTGTATGATCTTAAAGGGTTTACCAGCCTCAGTGATTCTATGAATTTCTTTGTTAGTATTGGTATTGTGATACTCTCTAGATAAGACCAAAAAGGAAACAAGAAAAAAAAAAGGGCAAAGCACTTTGAGGTATCTTTGGTGATTTTTTTAGAGTCTTAATTTCTGAATTAGTACATTACTGTGTTTTTAGATGGCATTTTTTCTGACCTTTGTGACAAATGGATTTATGTAGTGCTCAGAAACATATGTATTGTACAGACCTTTTGGAGGCCTTATGTTTTTCTTAACCCTGTTCATTAAGACTCCTTCTGCCTAGCACTTCAGTTGGAGGTCTTACATTCACAAACACTAATGCTGATTCGAGAGCGCTGGGGTGACCTTGTGCAAGTGGAGCGATACCACGCAGGGAAATGCCTCTCACTCTCTGTTTGGAAGTAAGTTCATTTTGAAAGGACTGTTAAGAAATAGTAAAAGAAATAAGAGGAGAGTTCTCATTTACTAAGCCAGAATTTTCAGAATTGTGCTTTCTTTTTGATCTGTGACTCCTGACTTCTCGTAATTAAGTACTTACACATGATGCTTGGAATGTACATTAATGTACAGTGGAGCAACGGATGCAGTTATAAATCAGCTCATATTTATGCAGACATCTAAACTAATCAGTTCTTTATCAGTCTTGTATTTATTGCATGGCTTGCACTAGATAAAATTTTAAAAGCAGTGCTTTTCTGATTGCGTGGAATTTGCAGCCATCAAACTTCTTTCTGTAGTTACAGTTTAGCAGCAGTTCTGCAGGGAAATGCAAGCCAAACCAAGTATTTTTTTTCAGTGCTCTTTTTAGCCAGAGCTCTCTAGACCAGATTTCAGTAGCCAATCAAGGATTAGCCAGTGAAAAGCTTATTTTCTGCTATTCCAGTTGCATGGTTTAATTATTGTCTTTATTTTAAGTCAACAGGTGCTTGGCAGGAAAACAGGGACTGCATCTGTTCATAAGGTCACTATTAAGATTGATGAGACTGATGTCTCAAAACCCTTACAGATATCACATGAGCCACCACTGCCAGCCTGTGATTCAAAACTGATGGAAAGAGCCATGAAGGTAAAGGTTTGCTTTGCAGTAGGCATCTAGTTTTATAAAACTTTTAAATGGTTAAAATGGTCCGTTTATCTCACTTTGATTCTATTTGAGGGCTGTTTGTAAGATTTCTGCTCAGTAGTTACTGTAGATTATGTTGTGTTTATGTTGGAACCTAAAATTGTCATTGCAAATTGCTAGCTTTGACTTCATCTTAAAAACTGCACCTACTTCACAATGCACTATGTACCATTTATGAGACAGAATGCTGAGCCTGGATGGGAGTTTCAGTTATGCTCTGCAGTTGGCTTCAAATGCTTTACAGAGAGGCAATTTTTCCATTTCCTGTCTTGGAGGTGCTGTGTAAGCTGCCCTACATTGGTAGAGTTGGCTACCCAAAAGTATGATTTGCTTCAGAAAATCTTACATTATGGTTTGGAAATCCTGTGTGAAAGATCTAAGATGGTTTGCTTGTTACAAGTGTTAGGTAGCCTTAGGCTTACATTTTCAGTAACCAGGTTGTCATGTACCCTATTTGAACGTGCCTTTGTTTGTTAAAGATGAGATTGTTGCTCCAAAACAACTAACTGCAGTTAGCTTCCTACTTGGATAAGGCTTCACTAATAATTGTAGATCGTGGTTCATGATACTAAAGAACAGAGAAAATTAATTGTAGAGTTTTTAAACAAGTCTTCTGTAAGTTCCCCAGCCACTTTGGTTGTGGTATATCAGGATTTGCAACTGGAGTAAATGGTGTAGTTTTGAAACTTTCAGGACAATTTTTCTACAGGGCAAAACTCCCCAGCTCAGATTCTTCACTTTCTGCTGCTGGTAGCCACCACATACCTTGTATCTGAGCCTCTTGGGCCATCTCTTTTAACATGTCTGACAGACAAGTCTCTGCATGGTAAATGTCAAGAACTTCATATAGAGTCATAGAGTGCTTTGGGTTGGAAGGGAGCTTCGGAAGTCATCTAGTCTTCAAACCCCTGCAATGAGCAGGGACATCCTCCTGTAGATCAGGTTGCTCAGAGCCCAGTCAAGTCTGACCTTGATTATCTCCAGGGATGGAGCCTCAACTACTTCCCTGGGCAACCTGTTCTAGTGTTCACCACCCCTCATGGTAAATAACTTATTCTTAACATTCAGTCTAAATCTGCTCTTGTCAGATATAAAACCATTGCTCCTCAACCTATCACTATGGGCCTTTGTAAACAGTCCCTCCTACCTTCTTGTAGCCTGTGCTGGTTTGAACTAATTGGAGGATGTGAATTAGAAATTAGACTATAGGCTGAGGGGAAAGCACTGACAATGCTACTTCTCTCAGAGCTTTACTGAGAAAGAAAAAAAAAATTAAGAGTTGTAACCCACATATAGATTAGTCAGACGGTTTCAGACCGCTCTGGGCTGTGGCTGGCTCCTTGAGTGGTTCATTTCTCCCTGCCTTTTGTAGCTGATTCTGAATAATTTCACCAACTTCTTCCCTGCTACTAACCTCCCTGGCTGATCTACCTTCACCTATCTGCTGCATTAACAGATGGTGGGATAAGATTAGGGAAGGGGGGAAGGTGGTAGGGGTGGTTAGAAACCCCTCTTAGGGATTTTGATCTCTGGGAGGGCTGTGGTGTTTCAGTATTACCTTTTTACTATATGTATCTGTAAATATCTGTTATACATTGTAAATATCTGCTTGTATATTGTGCATTGCTGTAAATATAAAGCTTCATTTATCAACTTCCAGCTGACTGAGTCCTAGCCTGGTTTATTTCACAGGGGTTGGGGGCGGGGGGGCCAGGTAACTGCCAAACCACCTCATAGCCCCTCTCAAGGTATTGGAAGGCCACTATTAAGTGTCTCCAGAGCCTTGTCTTCTTCAGGCTGAACAGCTACAGATGAATATGGGAAATTTAGTGGAGCATAGTAGTCTTCTTCTCCTAGAGCAGGAAAGCTACAATTATTATAGCAAATGTATAACATACTCATTTAACAGCCTAAATTTCCATATTCAGGCTACTAAATATATAGTTAATTTAGTGAAGATGCTGTATTTATGCCTAAATCTAGGAAAATGAGTTTTATCTAGAACATCTGCTGAAGTTTCACTGGAGCTGACGCAATCTAAGCTCACTGAATCAGATCAAGATAGGAGGCCACTGTAAATTTGAGAATTATCAAAGTTAACACTGACTCCCCTTATAGCTGCTCTGAACTTAAAATATCAGTGGTGGTATACACGGTGCTGTGCTAGTGTTTGATAATGGTCTCAGCTGCAGTGACGTAGATAGCACACTGTTTCTGTTTGTTCAAGATACTATATGAAACAGTGGTGTGAACAAATATGTTTGTCTAAGCAGGTTATTATATATTAACTGACTGAAAACTGGATGCAACTGTGGCACCTGTAGTCGCTTATTTGCAAGAAAGGTTTAACTCACAGCAGCTGCTAGCTGAAAAGCTCTTGTGGATGGATAAACACTTGATGTGTAAGGCCTTGGAAAGCTAGTCTTTAGGGGAAAGCCATTCTGTTATATGTGAAGGCATTTACTGAGATTCTGTGTAATTTTACTCTGATATTAATCTCTTCTGTGTTGATCTCCTTATGCTAAAATATAATTTGAGTTTAATTCACCTTGGAACAGTCTTCAAAGCCCTGTGAGGTTAACTGTAAAAAAAAAAAAAAAGGTTTTGCAGTAATTAGCAGCTTTGTTTATTCAAAATATGTAAATAATGTGACTGCAGTGTGAGTGGATATAAAAGCAAATGCTTCAGTTTAGGTTGCACAAGTAAGTTACAGTGAATATAAGTAGTGGCATAACCTTCTGGCAGTGAAGCAGCCTCCAGCTGCTCTATATCGAGGTTCTAGATACTCCTAGGTTCAGTAAAGTTTCTCCTATTCAGTGTCTACATTGTTACCCTATTAGCAGGACTAAAACTAGTGTATTGCATTTCATGCTACAGCTGCATGTATGTTTGTGTGGAGGAAAAAATATTCTAACTGTGTTGTTTGGGGAGGAGATTGTGGTTGTCTTTTGTTGTTTTATATTTTTTTTTAATGATCTTAAGTTTAACAGAGATGAGATAAGCTGGAAAATGTTCCAGAGGTGATCCACATCTAGAGCATATTTTTCGTGAGAGACACTGGGCCAGATGATCTTTGAGGTCCCTTCCAGCCTGACATTCTGTGATTTCACAATTCACAAGAAATAGGTCTGCACAAAGAGTGGAAACAGTATAGTTTGGGAAACTTCTTTCTATGTTTTCTTATAGTCTTCTTTGAAAAGCTCTCCCACTGCCTGCTCCACAGACAGTATCTTACATTAGTAGGTGTGATGATTCAGGAGTTACCTGCCCCCTCCCACGTTTGAATTCACCCAGACTAGACTCAGTTGGCTGGAAGCTAAGGAATGAAGCTTTATATTCATATCTTAGCACAATATACAAGCAGATTTTTAGAATATATTACAAATATTTACAGATATATACAGTAAAAAGGTAATACAGAAAACACCACACTCCTCCCAGAGATCAGAGTCCCCAAGAGGGGTTCCCAACCACCCTTCAACCTTTTACCTGCCCACCAATCTTATCCCAGAATTTGCCTTATGTGTAAGGTGAATTAGGAGGATGGGCAAGGGGAGTTAGAATCAGAATCGATTAGTTGGGCTACACAGATCCAGCTAGAAGGCAAGGAGAGGGAGAGACCAACAGCTAGAGCTCAGAGCAGAGCAACTCTGTCTTATCTATGTTTATGTCTTTGCTTTAGTACATCTCAGCAAACCTATGAGCGAAGTAGACATCACCATTTTCTTTCCACAGACTAGTTTAAATATTCCCATTAGCCTCAAACAAGCACAGTTTGCTGCATTTATAGCAATCCAAATACTCAAATTATAGTTTATTTGGTTCATCACAGTTCGAAGCAAATTCTTTCTGAAGTGATTGTTAAGTGGCTTTTTTTTTTTACAGATTGACCATCTGTCAATAGAAAAACTCCTAATAGACAGTGTCCATGCAAGATCTCATCAAAAACTCCAGGAGCTGAAAGCCATTCTAAAGAGCTACAATGTTAATGATAATTGTATGTGTTTCCTACTGACATTTGTTTCAAGTGAATTGCCTTCTGTTCTATTCTGTTCTATTCTCTTCTCCTCTTCTGTTCTTCTCCTCTTCTGTTCTTCTCCTCTTCTGTTCTTCTCCTCTTCTGTTCTTCTCCTCTTCTGTTCTTCTCCTCTTCTGTTCTTCTCTTCTATTCTGTTCTGTTTGTGCCTAGGAAGGATTTCCTGTTTCCTTGGCCTTTCTTGCTTTCATTAATTTAAATTTTAAAATATAAAAAAAATAAAGGGAGGTGTGGTCTGCATTAACAAGGCTTAGCTTACTCTACATCGGTAATTACAAAATACTCAAACCTCTGAGTATGAGTACAATAGGTGAAGCTTGTAGTACATTATAGTCTGGGTTGAAGGGTTAAAAGTTGTCTCCTGTGAACCGTGTATGTGTTCAGAATTGAAAATAAATTCTTCTCTGTCTTGAGATAGTTTTGGGTGAGGCTATGCTTAAATTGCCATAGAAACTCTTGGGATTTGAATTGAGCTCATAATTGTGATGCAGTAAGTTAAAAAATATATTCAAGGATTAATAATCTCCAGATTTGGTCTGCCTTTTTGTGCTGGTTTGCTGCGGTCGCTATTTTCACAATTCTCTTTTTGTTAACAGTCTTAATAATGTGCTGGCGAGAATTGCCTCTATAAAAACAAAGAGCTTTGTGATTATAGTGGACTAGGTTTTAATATGATGCACTTGAGTTTTATGTCAAATGATTAACACCCGTTTTTGTTTAGCATTCATTGAGACGGCTCTTCCAACTCTCGTCATTCCAATTTTGGAGCCGTGTGGTCGGTCAGAGTGCCTGCATGTGTTTGTTGATCTCCACTCGGGAATGTTTCAGCTGATGCTGTATGGTGTTGGTAAGTAGGTGCAAGACAAGGCTGTGCTTAATGCTTTGCAGTAATCCTGCATTATGAGGTAATTCTGTGTGAGCAGAATCTGCAAGTTCCTTCATGCAAATGAAGGCAATGCAAATGAACACTGCATATGAGTCGTTGGTTAGGTATTTGAGTTTGGGGAATGGAGAAGTGGATCTCTGTGCCTAAGAATCACAGTTCAGTTAGGTATATTTTAAGAGGACAATAAACTAAATATTGTTGGGCATCGTTGCAATGCATGTTCTTCATAACTCATGATTCCTGGCTTGTGGTGTTGATGGATGTGGTTGTTTTGCATGGAGCTGATTGAGAGCTGCGTTGTATGACCTAATACACTTTGAGTTACTGTTCACATCTTCAGGTTTCAGATTTCTTAAGAGAAGAAGGAAAGCAAGTTCTTTTAGGGTATTTTTTTGCCTAATTACTTACTGCTGTGGCTTTGAGTGTTATGGATCATTTATTATGTATCATAATCTCTTTCTTCACAATGAGCCATGTGAAGAAGATGAGGGACAACAATTACAAGTTGCACCAGGAGAGGTTTCATCTTCATATAAGAAAGAAGTTTGTTTTCACTGTAAAAATCAGTCACTGGAACAACACCCTGAGAGATGCAGTGAAATCCCAATCATTGGAGGTTTTCAAGATGCAGTGGGACAGGGTGTAGTATTTCCTTCCCATGAAAGGTTGGACCAGATGATAATTTTTTAAGTCCTGTTCCACTTGGACTGCTCTGATTCAGTGTTTGTTAGGTTAGATAAGACATTTTCATTAGAAGGTCAAGATTTTTTTTGAAGAGCAGGTCTTAAGACCATTAACTCACCTAATGTTCTTGCAGATCAACTGACACTTGATGATGTGGAGAAGTCTGTTAATGATGATATGAAGCGTATCATTCCTTGGCTCCAGCAGCTTAAGTAAGTGACTTGGATGATTCACTTAATTTACTTAGAGTAAATCACCATATTTGTTGTTTGGATGATTGCACTTGCGTGGCTTTGTGTTTTACCCTAGTAGGGGATATGCTTTCTCATGGTTCTAAGCAACCTTGAGCATGTGCTATCTCCTCTAAATGGGTGAAGAAAATTCTGCTTTTGCTTGGAGCTGATTCCATGGTCAGCCTTTAGTCTTCTCCTTTGCATGTAGCCTCATACATTGCTGTGAACACGCTCTGCATGAAGTCTTTTCACTTTTGAGTCAGTGGCAGTCCACTTGCCTCCTGAGGATCTCATTCTGTGGTCATTCCTCATTTTCTATCTCATTTACTCTCTTTCTGCAGCTGAACTCTGCTTGTTTCGCAGAAAGAGTAATCTCCCTTCTCACAAAAAAAAGCAAGGAAGTGACCTAGGATGATTTAAATAATAGCTATGTATCTTCTGACACTTCAGCCCTTCCTGGTTTAAACCTCTAATCTTCCTTCCATAAAGCCCTGAAATTTAAGCACAAGATACACTTTTGGCTCACAGAAGAGGTTGGAGCAAAGAATACAAATACCATTTGCATCTGCATGAAAAAACAGTTCCACCTACTCTGTCACTTTGGAAATTCCCAATACTCTGAGCTAATGGCAGGGTGAAACCTCTGTCTTGAGGGGTTTTGCTTCTAAAAGGAGCATTGTGACGCATGAAGCACTGGCACCCCAGAGAAATTAATCAGCCTCCCTTTGTTATTAATAACATACTTGAGATAATGGCTTGGATAGTGCTGTGGTTTTTGAGGAAGCCAGGCAGTCCCATGAAAAGGCTTTTAGGACAGCTAGAGCTGGCATGTATCTACACGAATAGACCTGGTATGTTGTGATGAAGAGGTGCTGAGCACCCACACCTGCTGCTGCTCTTTTCTGAGGGAAGTTTGAGAAACCAAGCCACCCATTTCTGACCCCTTTTCAAGCCCAGTTAGTCTTTCTGGCCTTCCCACTATAACCCAAATCAATTGGAGTAGGAATTGAATTGAAATTTGAATTCCAAACATTAGAATAAAGTTGGTGTGTTGTGTGCGGTGGAGTTTGTTTATAACATAATTTAGAGTGGCAGGCAGCTTTGGTGACTTTTTTCACTGCAATGTTTGCCAGCATACGGAAACAAACATTTTCTGTACCAGGAAATAATAAAATATTCCAGATTGTAAAATAACTGTGGGGTTTAATTTGTCCTTCTTTTAAATTGTCATTTCATTTTGTGGTGTATAGAAATTTATTGATGTAATCTTTCAGTGAATAATTTCAGGGCTTTTCTTCTTAAATTAACATCTGTTTGTAATTCAAGCTGAAGACAATATATTAGCACAGAAATATTAAATATAAACTCGTGATTTTTTTGGTGGGTGACTTGTGCAGCAATGCTAGATGTTGACTTAGTGTCACATCAAATCATATTCTCATGTTCTGAACAACAGTACACTAGAATAATGTCAAACAGTCCCATGGTGCTAACACTGTTATTTCAATGCAAGGTTCTGGCTTGGACAGCAGCGTTGCAAACAGTCTATAAAGCATCTACCTACAGTGAGCAGTGAAACTCTTCAACTAGCTAATTATGCTAGCCACCCAGTGGGAAGCCTTTCCAAACACAAGTTGTTTATCAAACTCACTCGCCTTCCACAGTACTACATCGTAAGTAACTGAAAAATGCTTCAGTCTTTTGCTCCCAGTCACAGATATACCAGACAGTTTGTCTTTTGGACTGTTGACTATAGTATTAAGAACCAAGTGTCTGATGTAATCCTCAGATCTCCCCTCCTCCTCCCTTCTCTCATTAAATGGGTTTGTTAAGCAGTCAGGCTTATAGAGGAAGTGGCATATAAAGATGTATTACTCAGCAACCTTCCCATTCTCTTTGTTTTCTGAAAGTTTAGTCTCCTTTCTCTTCTTGGGATTCCTTTCCTAGCCACAATATTAACGTCTTGAAATAGTCTCCCCCTTTTTTTTGAAGAGGAGAGGGTAAGGAACTGATAATGACATTCTAGCCTTGAGGGTCTTCTCAATTTGTTTTGTTTTAAATACAGGTTGTAGAGATGTTTGATGTTCCTGGCAACCCCACTGAACTGGAATACAAGTACCATTTTCTCTCTGTAAGCTATGCCGAAGGAGATGACAGTCCTGCCACTGCACTTCTACTACAGCAGTTCAAACCAAACATTGAAGAGTTGGTACTAGACACAAAAAGTGGGAAACAAATGAAAAGCGGCGTCAAGCGCAAGGTATGTGCTTCAAAAGCCATTGGGCTGGTTGTAGAGCCTGAAAGCTAAACTCATGTTTCTGAGCATCAATACCAGCTTCAGTGGTGTTCTTTCAATGTTTCTGTGGCATCTTGTATTGCAACTTGGTTCTCTGCACTGCTTCCCTAGGGAGATATTGGGAAACTATTTTGCAACAGTTGTCTTCTAATTGATGCCAGGCTGTTGAGCTGTTCCAGAGAGCCAAGGCAGAGCACAGTGCTGAGGAAGCCAGAGCTCTCTATATGCAGAGCACTGGTATCTTAGTGGTGTGCTTTGTGCCACGTAGGTGTGGCCTTTGAAAGACTTGCAGAGGCTAATAAAAATTACTTCTTGGGGTCAGGCTAATGTGTCTTTAAACTAAAGAAGAGCGGATTTAGATTGGATGTTAGGAACAAGTTCTTTACTGTGAGGGTGGTGGAACACTAGAACAGGCTGCCCAGGGAGGTAGTTGGGGCCCCATTCCTGGAGATATTCAAGGTGAGGCTCATTAGGGCTCTGGGCAACCTGGTATAGATGAGAATGCCCCCTGCTGACTGCAGAGGGGGCTGGACTAAATGACCTTTGGAGGTCCCTTCCAACCCAGACCATTCTATGATTCTATGGCTTGGCAGTATAGTAAATACCACCTTAAGGAGGGAGGTGATTATAAAATTACTTCAACCAAATTACTTCAGTCCTGAAGTGGACCAGATCCTTCTAGGAGCTCATGCTCAGTGTGTGATTCGTTTGAAACTCAGATGAATGAGATTATTCTCTGACATCTCAGACCCCACCTGTAGTACTGTGTGCAGTTCTGGAGCCCCCAGCACAAAAAGGACATGGAACTGCTGGAGAGAGTCCAGAGGAGGGCCACAAAGATGATCAGAGGGCTGGAGCACTTCTGCTATGAGGACAGATTGAAGGAGTTGGGGCTTTTCAGCCTGGAGAAGAGAAGGCTTCAAGGAGACCTTATAATAACCTTCCAGTATCTGAAGGGGGCCTACAGGAGGGCTGGGGAGGGACTGTTCACAAGGTCTTGTAATGACAGGACGAGGGGGAATGGGTTCAAATTGGCGGAGGGGAGATTTGAATGGGATGTTAGGAGAAAGTTCTTTCCAGTGAGGGTGGCGAGGCACTGGCACATGTTGCCCAGGGAGGTTGTGGCTGCTCCCTCCCTGGATGTGTTCAAGGCCAGGTTGGATGAGGTTTTGAGTGACCTGTTCTAGTGGGAGGTGTCCCTGCCTATGCTGGGGGGTTGGATCTGGATGATCTTTGAGGTCTCTTCCAACCTAAACCATTCTATGATCTTTTCAAATACGTACTCCAAATGTGCCAACAGCTTTGTCTTTTTTTTTTTTTTTCTAGTTATCTGGTGATCCATGTTCCATAGAACCTAAGAAGCCAAAACGGTCAGGAGAGATGTGTGCCTTCAACAAAGTACTAGCTCATATTGTAGCCATGTGTGACACAAATATGCCATTCATAGGTCTTCGTGTGGAGGTACGTGATTAAAATCCAGTCGTTTTCTTCTTCCCCTCTACTGTTCTTGATTCTCTTATCTATATGCAGCTATCTGGTATATTTGTGGTCATGTTCAGTGTATTTCTAAGTCATGTTAGAGCTGGTTCTCTAGATACCAAGCACTGCAAAAAAAAAAAAGTTGAGGGAAAAGGGAAAATGGGAGGGTGAAAGACACACTTCTGGAACAGAATAGGAGACAACTTTTATACCAGTCTTGCACTGACTGTTTTTTGGCTTTCCAGTGCTTGAGGATGTGAAACATCTGTCACCCTTAGGGGGAGGAAAATCCTGAAAACATGTACAGTTATTTTGCTTGACGTTTTGCTTGGGATAACATCTTTCTTGTTTGTTCCTAGTTGTCTAATATGGACATTCCTCACCAAGGAGTACAAGTAGAAGGAGATGGCTTCAGCCATGCAATACGTCTATTAAAGTAAGAGGATATGCTCTTTTGTTTAATTTTAGTACTGTACATAAACTTGAGAGAGAGAAAAGGATTGTTTGGCAAGTAGCATAAAAAAATAGCAGGATAGGGGAGGATTTTTGGGTTTGAGGGGTTGTGTTCAATTGTTTTAATTATTGCCTTGCACTGTCAGTGCTGAAGAGAGAGGAAAACAAAAGTCAACACATTTCTTTCATTAGTCTAAACTGGGGAGCTCTGAAAACAATCTGACAATCCAGACCATACTAAGGGAGATACAGTGATTCATGAACATGTAATTGCAATTTTAGATCATGTCAGAGGCCTTCGTATTCCATATGTTATTTGACAGTTACCAGTATGTGATGCTGCAGAGGAAAATGCAGGGAATCCCAGAAAAGAGATTGCATGGCAAAAATATCCCGGAGGAAACATCTGAGAATTGTAATTTAAAAGTGGAAGAGACCTGTGGATGTTGTATGGTCCAGTCTTGTGCTCTAAGCAGGGTTGACCACCTGTCCTTTCCAATCTCACAAGGTTTTGTGCACATCAGTCTCAAATGCTGAGTGGAGTGGAGCAGTCATTTGATTGCCAGGCTAGTGCAGCCCAGGATGCAGCACTCTATGGTTGCTGCAGGGACACACTGCTGACTCCTGTTCTGTCTCCCAGGCCCTCAAGATCTCTTTCTGCAGAGGCACTATGCAGCCACTCAATCCCCACTCTGTGCCGTTACTTGACATTATTTAGGCCCACATTGCCTAAATAACTTAGCATTTGCTTTCCTTGAACTTTCTGAAGTTCCTGTTGACTTGTTCCTCTAGCCATCTCAGGTCTCTTTCAGTGGCAGTGCTCAGTGCTTGCTTCAGTTTGCAGTTCATCTGCACACTTCTTATTCCTTTTCAAGAATCTATTATGTAATGCAAAATTGTTAAATAGTATTGGCCTCTGTGTCAAGCCTGAGGACTGCCTTCTAACTGGACCTGCAACTATTGATTGCAGTGCAATCCAGCCAGTTTTTCACACTTCTTGGAGCCTACTTCAAGCCATACCAGTTAAACTTTCAATTTTTAGGAAGTAAACCAGACTATATCAGTTTAAAACATAAAAAAAAAAAAAAAAGACAAAACCTAAACACACTTTCTAGAGTAAAACCTTCCTAACTTCTTTTATGGTGCATAAGTGTATAGTGATCTAAAGACATCAGTCCCTAAATGCATCAAGCCCTACCTTTTTAACTCTTCACATGAATAGGGAAGGTGTGATTAAATTGTGAGCTCAAGTGAAGGGTTGTATGTGAAATTTCTGTATAGACTTTCAAAGGATTTGAAGAAGAGTTTGGCATGTTTTCCCTTAAGCTTTATTTAGTCCGTCTCCTGAGCTCAATACTCACATTGGGATATGAATAAATTAGTGAGTTCTAAGATAGCTGCCAGGTGGTTCATTTCTTTTAGAGTGAGCTTGTTATAAAAGGTTAACCAATTCTGAGTTCAGATTGCCACAGAACTTGCTTCTTTTTTTTTTTTTTTTTGGCTTGTTTCTCTGTATTAAATTTTCATTAAAGCTGCCACTACTTACCAGGAAACTGGGGCAATTCAGCATATCCCTTAACAGTCTTTAATTTGTAGGCACTGAATTTATATAAAATGGGTTTCAAATCTGGCTACTTTTGTAACACTTAACAGACCTCAGTGAGAAACAGGATATCTCACTGTGCAGTCCAGCTGTCTTGTCAGCAGTGCTGCTGATTTGTCCATTCTTTCATGGCCAGACTTGAAAGACCTTCAGGAAATGTTAGAAAGTAGTATTTTTACTTTGGAAACTGTGCTGGGTGTAACTGAGCTTGGTTTTTGTTTTTATCGTGAAAAGAATCCCTCCCTGTAAAGGTGTAAACGAGGAAACTCAGAAGGCTTTGGACCGATCTCTTCTTGATTGCACTTTCCGATTACAAGGTAGAAACAATCGCACGTGGGTTGCTGAGCTAGTGTTTGCAAACTGTCCACTTAATAGCACTTCATCCAGGGAGCAAGGTAAGTTTTATTTGAAAAGACTGGTACATTTTGTTTCTTTGTGGTATACCTTGCCTGTTCCAGGAGTTCTAATCTTTTGTTATTCATAGAATCATAGAATGGTTTAGGTTGGAAGGGACTTCAAAGATCATCCAGTTCCAACCCCTCTGTGCCATAGGCAGGGACACCTCCCACTAGATCAGGTCACTCAAGACCTCATCCAGCCTGGCCTTGAACACCTCCAGGGAGGGAGCAGCCACAACCTCCCTGGGCAGCTTGTTCCAGTGTCTCATCACCCTCACTGTGAAGAACTTCCTCCTAATATCCTGTTTAAATCTCCCTTCTGCCAGTTTGAACCCATTCCCCCTCATTTTGTCATTACAAGACTTTTTTGAACAGTCCCTCCCCAGCCTTCCTGTAGGCCCCCTTCAGATACTGGAAGGCTACTATAAGGTCTCCTTGAAGCCTTCTCTTCTCCAGACTGAAAAGCCCCAACTCCTTCAGCCTGTCCTCATAGCAGAGGTGCTCCAGCCCTCTGATCATTTTTGTGGCTCTGCTCTGGACTCTCTCCAGCAGTTCCATGTCCTTCTTGTGCTGGGGGCTCCAGAACTGCACACAGTACTCCAGGTGGGGTCTGACGAGAGCAGAGTAAAGAGAGAGTTATTACTGGTCGACTCTCTGCTCTTAAGATTTCTAGTAAACTACAGTCAACCTGAATCAAAATTTTGATTGCTGAGTCGATCTACTTCTATGTAATGGGTTAGGGACTTTCCCCCCTGCAATTAAAATTTACCAGACCAGCTCAGGTTGCTTTGGAAGTAAGATAAAGCTATATTTACAGCAAAGTTAAATTTACAAGTGTATGTATATATATTTACATGTGTATATGTACATATAAAATATGTATAAAATAGATGTAATATATAAACCTGCATGGTACATATAAATCTGTATGGTACATATAAACCTGAATGTACATATAAATATAAAATATATGTAATATATTTACATGTGTATATGTACATATAAAATATATATAAAATATATGT